>CABFVX010000631.1:142641-251979 GCA_902151425.1 Timema shepardi
GCCCCCCCCCCCCCACGGGCGCCCCTGAATGTCCTTTATTATACTCTATATATTTTGATCTTCTTGTGTAAAGGGCTAGCCAATTTAGTCCTATACTGCCCAAAATAGCTGCACTTAATCATAGGTCAAGAACACATATGATACTCCCTGATATAAATTCAAGTTCAGTAATGTGTAAATTTCCATGTGTTAAATACCATGTCTTGGATACGTCATGGAATAAGACCGGCACCATCAGAAGGGTTACCCTCCCTCGCCGTTCTCAAAACACTGCACATGACCAGTCCGAGCATCGACAACGACTGAAGGCAGCGCGTGGCCTGCTCTTGATGTTGAGCCTTGTTTACTTGTGCCTACTTGACCGGTACCATGTAGTGGGATTGCTCACTCATTCTTTCCTTCCCATGATGCTTTGAGTTAAACCACTAAAAAACTCCATAGCTCGCTAGGCAAAAATACGATTACGAATATTCATCACCTCCAGGATAGTCAACACTCTCCGAAGTTCTCTCTTCAACTCAAATTCATGCAACCTGTGATCACGATGATCACACCGAGGTACTGACCAGACCGCCGAAAGTAATATGAAGTTTGATTTATTGTTCGAGTCCGTGGTGAGTAGGTGGCTCTATGGCTGGGCTCGAGACTTAGGTTTTTTTGTATAAATTGTTAAGAGGATTAGCATTTCTCATGATTAAAGTTCATTGTTCTTTAGGTTAGCTTTCTATGACTTAGTTCACTTATGTGAATTCATTTAGTGCTTCTCACGTTTTCTGCTGGTCCTTAAGACTAGCAGTTTAAATGGGAATGATTCCCACACCTTAGCCCGTATCACCATGTTATAGTCTGTGAGGCAGTCAGTCGACTTAGTTTACTTGACGTGAATTCATTTAGTACTTCACATGTTTTCTGCTTGGTCCTTAAGATTAGCAGTTTAAATGGGAATGATTCACACACCCTATCCCGCATGACCATTTTGTAGTCTGCGAGTCAGTTAGTCGGGAAAGAGTCTGTTCAGATAGTTCGGGGTCTAATAGCGATACCTAGTTAGGTATATTTAACTTATGTTGTTCACCAGTTTCGTTGCTCAACTTGTGGGACATTTCTGCCCATCTGGCATGGCTCGTGTTATAAAATATATTTAACTTGTGTTGTTCAGCAGTTTCGGTGCTCAAGTTGTGTGTCATCCCTGCCCGTTTGGCATGGTTCGTGTTATATACTATATTTAACTTGTGTTGTTCACCAGTTTCGGTGCTCAACTTGTGCATCATTTCTGCCCTTCTGGCGTGGCTCGCATTTCTCTAGCTTGAATGTATTTTTACCTTGTGGGAGCCGGATGTCTCCTCCTTGTTGTTTACCACGCAGGTCTGCATTTTACGCTTCTGGCACAGACCAATTGGTCGTGCGCCAGCTCATGACAAAGTAAGGCCGAGAACACTGAATTAGAACTTACCCTGTACTATTAATTGATGTATATTTTTGGCCGATCCATCTATGTCTGGAGCCAACAGCCAACAGATTGTAGCTTGCATAACTTAACCTGTCTGTCTAATTAGTGGGCTCTTCACGCCATACTCACGCTTAGAGAGTATCTGTCATTTAACAATATGTGTGGCTAATTAACGTGGACAAGTCTAAGGACTTTTTCAGTATATGTTGGTTTGTGTTCTGAAGATGTTCTATGTACCTATCTCTGCCTTTTGTTACATTAAACTGATTTGTTAAAATGCACTTATATCTTGTCCTTTCAAGTGTTTCCTATCAAGTTTATTTACTTTGTTAGCAATCACCGTCTCTGGTGTTAACTAGAGCATCGGTTCACTTGTATTAGATATTTATCAAATAGGAGTATTTGTGATTAAGTTTGTTAGCCCATATATCAAATATGAACATATTGAAATTAGATCTTCATCCTACTCAGATACAAATTTAAACCAGTTTTGATGTAATGTTGTAAAATCTATGATCACCCACATATGAAAAAGTAATATAATGGAATTTTCCTTCATCCCACAAAGATGTGTACACTTTTTATGATTGTAGTCATAAACAACTAGACTTACCAAACTTATAAATATCAGTAAGTATATCCATGCAAAGAATTTACAGTCTATATTTTAATTTGTTGAATGTAGGATGAGGGTTAGTGGTATTATAATTGGGTGAAGGTTGTAGGAGGTAAAAGTGGTTGGGGTAGGGTTGATGGAAATGTTAAAGGAGGTGGAAGTAGAACAGGAGTGAGGAAAGGGCATACTGAGATGTTGAACTGAGTGGGGCTAAAGGGATAGGGTTGCGGGAGTGGTAGAGAGGGCAAAAGGTTAGTGGGACATAGTACTTTACTTGCTATTTCCGGTAATTCTAGGCAGGTGTACACCACGGCCTCCCTGTGAAGAATCATGTGGAGATTGTATTGAGAGAGGAAGTGGAGACCATGGGAAGGGAGAATGGGAGGGCTGGATTCCAAAAGAGTCCAGATGTATGAGGAGAGGGTGGTGGAGGGTAGAGCGGGTAGGGCTGAAACCCACATAGCCCGGCACGTAGGTGAAGAAGATTGAGGGGGTAAACCGGCCTTTACATGATTGAACCCTGAATTGGCCATGAGCCATTGATACACCAATAAATTAGCAGGGCTAGTCATGTTGCACGCAGTCATCGTAATACGTGTCACTAGTTAGGTTCCATTACGTCAGAGTAATTAGTGGCACTAGTTAGGCTCCATGCCACTACGGTAATTTGTTACACTAATGAGGTGTCATGCCACTTAGGTAGTTAATGTCTGTAAGGTTGGTAGTATTGATACGCCAGTGTAGCTATACCCTGTGAAGTTGGTAGAATTCATACTCCAAAGTAATTTGTGTTCATGGGGATGGTAGCACTAGCCGTTGCCATGGTAACCAAGCTAATAGTTCATGAGTCACGACATTTTGAACATTTTAACGGTCCAGATACGTCTTAATATCTCGAATTGGGTGTACATCATATGAATTAAATATAATGTTTATTTGTGGGTTGGCGTTAAAACCCCTAAAATCAAATTTAGATAGCTGAAACTTGGCATACGCACTTAGGTAAATCTAAAAGTGTGAATTTTAGGCGTTCATGTTTTCTGTTTTTACATCTCTTACGATCCTAACGACTTAAACCAGGTAAGCAACTTTAAATTTACTATCAATATGCACTGTTTTATCTTTAATGGTTTTCTATATAATTTCGATCAACAATAACAAATACCAATTTCAAATTCAACGAAAAATTGTAATCTTTAATTTAAAAATAATCATTATAAAGATTTTTAAAAATTGTTTTGTATGCTTATAAGCTTGTTACCCTAGAATGGTAATGTGGGGTACTGCACACCCCAGCTTATATTCTTTTTGTTGCCAGGTTTGAGTAGGGTGGGTATCTTTTGTTTCCGACCCATGTAAATTCAGTCTGGAGTTTGACCTTCACAGTGGATGACGTGCTGGGCCCAGACTTCTTACTATAAGGTAGATGGAAATATTTCTGTAAGCAAACTACTACCATGGGGTGAATTGTACCTCACTTTACCATTTAAGAAACACATTTTCCCTCGTATTTATTTTTCTTTTACTTACTAAATGTATTATAAAAACACTATTTAGAATTTCTTCATTTATCCATATGAATATTACACCCTAGCTAGTTAATATACTTTCAGAAGACATGGCGCTTGGACTGAATGTCGATGAAATCCAAGAGTTGTTGGAAATAAATGAAGAAAATGAGTTCTTTCCCTGACATCAGCTCACTAATGAAGAACCAGAAATTGTTATGGAGCAACACATCGATGAAGACGACGAACAGCCTGCAAATCCAGAAGGAGAAGTGGAAGCCGGTCCTGTGGAAGATAAAGTAGCAGAGCTAGCACCAAAGAATATAGAAGATAATCAACTGGGACCTTTTGTCTATGGACGGAATGGGTTCCCTTGGAGCTGTGCAGGTAGAATGTGTGCAGTTACACGTCTAAGTAGACAAGGTAGGCCTATCACAAAATGTATTAATAATTAGGCTGGGACCCATACAGAAAATATTAAGAAACCAATAGAAGCATGGAGTATCTTGTTCAGTGGAAACAATTTGAATAAGATATCTACTCATACAAATGAAGAAATTTAAAGGAACTCTGCAAAGTATTCTTATGACAACTATACTGTTAGACCAAATAATATTTTAGAAATCAAAGCTTTGTTTGGTTTGTTTTATTTTGTTGGCCTTTAACGAAGTGGCAATCTAAATGTAGAAGAATTATGGTCACACATTTATGGTAATGGTTTATTCAGGATTACCTAGTCAATGAAATTTTTTATCTTTTTGACAAATTGCTTACGATTTGATGATAAGACAACTCGACTAAGAAGGGTAGTAGTTGATAAATTTACCCATATTAGGGATATTTGGGATATTTTCATTACCAATTGTAGAAAGTATTATTCACCTAGTGCACACGTAACGGTAGACGAGCAATTGGTTTCAACCAAAGTACATTGCCCTTTTCACATGTACATGCCCAATAAAACGGGCAAATATGGTATCAAGGTAATCATGATGAATGATGCTAAAACTTACTATATGTGTGATACAATACCTTACACAGGACAAATGAACGATCACCCACGTAATGAGCTGATACCAGTGTATTACGTGAGTAAGCTAAGCGAAACCATGTCAAGCTCTAAACGAATATAACTTGTGATAACTGGTTTACCATATTCCACTTGTTGACCGCATGCTGCAGGACCATAATATTACAATGGTAGGCACACTAAACAAAAAAAGCCAGAAATTCCTTCTATGATTTTACAGGAGAGGGCCATCAATTCTTTTGTTTTTGGGTTCGACAAGACCAAAACCCTTATTTCATACTCGCCCAAGAAGAAAAATAATGTATTATTATCATCCTTGCACCACGATGACGGAATTGATAATGAAACAGGAAATCCAGATAAAGTGATAACGTACATCAAAAATAAAGGAGGAACTGACTTTTTTGACAAACTATATGCTACATTTATGACATCCAGAAAAAATAAGAGATGGCCTATGCAGATGTTATTTTCCATGCTCGATCATTGTGGCGTAAATTGCTAAATATTGTTTGTACTGGCTAATCCAGATTGGAAAAGTAATCCAAAATATAACCAACGTCACTTTTTGAAAGAGCTAGGTGCAAGCCTGACAAGAGCTCATCTAGCAATGAGGAGTGAATCTGAAAACATTCCTAGAGCAATCAAGATTCACATCAGGGAAATACAAAATCTACCAGAGGCTGAAATCAGACCACAAGCAGATCATGAACAACTAATAACAATGAAAAGGTGTCATATTTGTCCACGAAGCAAAGATAGAAAAAAAACTTACCTGTAAATATTACAGGAAGCCTATGTGCTTGGAACCTTGGGCAATGTTGTGCCAGGATTGTGCTGAGTGAGCTATTCTATATATAAATATTCCAAAGAAACTTTTTATTTAGTATGATTTCTAAATTTCATATTGTAATTTAAATTCAAATTATTCCTTACTTAACACAACGACCTTTTTCTAACTGAGGTATGGCATACCCCCCTTACCATTTAAGACCAAAATATTCACCTTGCCATTGGGCTAAGAATGTTTTTTTGTAAAAATCAAATATGCCCATTTTAAAGTTCTACATCTTTATTTGAAGTTATCTTACACTAGCTGTAAGTGTCTAGTGTTATGTAAATAGTATTTTTTTTAATTAAATACATTTTACATTGCACTTACTATCATGTGATTTTGATTCCATCGACGAAAATTAAATATTATATAAATGAAGACAATAAAATTAGGGCCGGTCTTATGACTACCGGATAAATATTGCTATCGGGAGGTTAAAGTAAGCGACCATATAAAGGTTATCAGCCACTTTAATATTTTACAAGTATTATGAACTGAATTTATCTTCCGGATAGCTATTTGTACGATAAAAATATTCTTATGCAGATAACACAAGGTTGGTATTGTTTTTACTGATGCACGCATACGTATAAGCCCTGCTACTAGCGCTACAACCTGGCTTGTGGCTTCAACGCACATAGTTGTTAAATAATTATGGCTAACGTGTGCGAGGAAACAGATGGCGTCATGGGCGCAGAAGCTAACTTGTCTTGCAAGTACTAATTTCAGTGTCTGCCAAAATGTGGTCAATAGTTTGGTACAACGTTAACACAATTTAATTTATTGTGCTCACATTTAAATAATTTGTTCTTATATAACTATAGCTTAGGAAATAGCTTGTTAGTTTTATAAACGTGTGAACTAAATTTTCTAGCTTTAAATTTAGTTAGAGCGTGGGCCTGGCCTACTAAACACTTAAACAAAAATTTTAACTTAAAGGCAAATTCTGATAGGCGAAACCTCGTGAAAAACAACGCATCACTATGGCAACTACCATTTTAACTTTCAGATAAAAGTTATCAGGTACTTAAACCACCCGATAAAATTTTTATGGATAAATACATTTTATCTGGCGTATATATGCTATCTGGCAGTCATAAGACGCACTTTTAACTTGTTGACCTGATAGAAATATGTATCGTCAAGATTAATAATTATCCAGGAGTCATGAGACCGGCTCTTATTAAAATATAAACCATTTTATCCTATATTAAGTTTTTTTAATCTCTACTTTATATGTATTTCTGATGAGAATTAATTTTAAAACTTCACAAAGAACTACTTCTGGTCACATTCCAATTTATAACATTTTAAGCTGGTGATTATTCTCAAAAACTTTACTATGTGTGTTTTCTATTTAATGTTGGTGAATTAAATAATATAATTTAAAGCAACTCATGTTCAATATCCCCTCTATTGGTCCTTAACTTTCTATTTATCTACAAGATAGCTAAATTAAAGATTTTTGTGGTGTCTGAAACAGTTTACTATGTCAAATCTTGCATCATTGATCATTTAATAATAAATGAAGTAGCTTTAAATGAATAAGAGTAAATTTATGTTTTTCAGAAAAATATCTTGTAATATATCCTTTATTATTCTCTTATGCATTTATATTTTTAAAACTATATATATATTCCTCCAAAAGTAATATTTAAAAACATAATAAATAATACCAATAAAAATAAATATAGTAAAATAGGTTTTATTTCAATAAACATTATATAAATTATACAAAACTAAAATTCATACTTAGAACTATTTTAATAAATGTTATTACTGGTGATTGTGGCGAACACACATTTAATAAACACGAAAGATGTAATATTCTAAAACAGTATAATTTAAAAACAAGGGCTATAGTACGTAATTATTTATAAAAGCTAATAATTCGAAAATGGTAACGTGTAAAATACCCTTATTTTTAAGATATTTTGGAACATGCAGAGGTCCCTATGTTTAACTACATCTGATGAATTATCGGACACAACCGAACGGCTTCTTAGTCGGTTTGTCCTTGGATGAACTCCGTGTCATTAACCGGCCGTTTATCCCTACCTGGAATTTGCATGTTTACAGATAAAAATCTATTGTTGCAAGATTCGGAATGTCATAGCAAGCTAGGCAACCATCCTAAGTCTTCCAACGATTCTTAGTTTAAACTATGTGTTTCTTTATCTGCGCATTCTTAATTTTGATATCCTGTTAAATCTATTTTTCATATTTTTACTCCCAACAACCTCTTTTAATTTCTAAAGGGTCGTTGCTTTCTGGAACGCTCTTTTCAATAAAAACTACTCCTCTTAATTTGAATCTAACATTTTTAGTACCCTAATTTGTCTTTTAATTTACCCATAACAAACTATATAGTGATTACTATACAACCAAATTTAATTTGAACTTTAATTTGATGATAAATGTTCATATTTTATTAATAGTGATCACAAAAAAGTTATCTATTTATAAATATTTAGTTGCTATACGAGGGTGCACGTCATGGCGTGGCGTGGATTGTCTCATACTCACAATCTGCATTAATGAAATCTCGGCGTGGGGCCATCCTTTGACTCCTTCCGTCATGATCCTGGAACTCTTCCTCTCCCTGGAGCTCTTCCCGGAGCTCGTCTTTGAGATTGTTCTCCAGGAAGATGTCTTCTCGTCTTGTTGATGCTGCCTTGGTTCTGTTGACATGGTCCTCCCTCCTGTGTGGACTGGCTTGATTTGATGTTGCTCAGCGATTTTAGGATCGCCATTCACCAGTCCTATGCCAGTCTTATAACAGTCAAATATGAAATCCCTCATTTGTTATAAACTAGCTGTTAAGACTAATACCTAAACCTTTAATTATTGTATTTAAAACAATAGTCTTACTATATTTTATACGTGACACTGTATGTAATCCCCCCACCTCCTTTCCCAAAGTGTTCTGAGTGAATTAAAATGAAAATGTTGATGCGCTTACAGTCATGAGCAAATAATATTATTGTAGTTTATGTGTATGTAATTACTAAGGCCCCATTGTGATAAAGCATTTTTTATAGCTACCCTATTTATGAAAAGAGTGGGGGTATAATTTTAATCAATAGATATTTGAAACCATAGAATGAAAATTTAATGGTTTAAATTTATCGACACTATTTGAACTAAGGAAGTGCTATTGTGTGAAGATCCTAGCGCTTTGTGGCTTCAATGTATGATCACAGGAACTACAGAATAGATGGACCCATATATATCTTATACCGTGGTCAGTAGTAGCTTTAAAGACGACTACTGGTATTTATAAACTGGGTAAATACGATTTAATTAAGTATGACACCTCACCATCTAGTACCATCACAGCCATTTATAAGGAATGTTTCCGAAGACAACATAAGCATACATAAAATAAAATGGTCCAAAGATTAAATTAATGAAAAGTCATTTGACATAGTCATTTGGCCTAGAGTCAATTGTTTTAAAATCATTTGGCCTAAAAATTAACTTCACAAAAGTCAATTAGCCTAAAGTAATTTAGCCTAATATCACTTAGCCTAGTGGCCATTTAGGATAAAGTCACTTTGCCTAAAAGTTAATTACATTAAAAGTAAGTTGGACTTAAGTCATTTGGCCTAAAATAAATTTCAAGTAAATAATAAGATTGTTAAGTTCCCCAAAAGTTAGTTGGCCTAAGTTCATTAAGTTTAAAGTTATTTAGCTTAAAATTAATTTCGGAGAAAGTAGGTTGACCTTAAAAGCATCTGGCCTAAAGCTTAGACCAAATTACATGTACCCAGTTGACCCATCTCATATGGGAACACTTAACAATGCGCCAATCTATTCAGTCTGGTTTACCAGTGGTGGGGAGGTTGGAATTTAAATTCCAGCTGGGTGTGATAAGATTTTTTTTTCTAAAGGTTTTCCCACTGCCACACAAATTCAGATTAATTTTTTCAATTACCCTACTTTACTCTTCTATAATGTAAAATATGTTTATAGACCAAATGAAAACCAAATAAAAAAAGTGTCCCTTTAAAGTTGCCTTAACCAAGATTTCATGAAATATTTCATCTGAATCGGATTTACTATTTATTTACTATTCACACAAATGTGAGATGTGTGGAATATTGAAAACAATTTTGAATCATATATAGGACACAGTTTAATGTTTATTTGTGGTTAGGCCTGGATATTTTATTATAAAATGTTTAGTAAAATTATCGGATATTGATAATTTCTAGTACCGGTAGTTATCCTAAAATGAAGAAATTGTACAAACATTCCCTTCAAATAAACAAATGCATTTTGTTATTTAAAACCAAATATCCTTATTTTTAACCTTCAAACTTCCTCTGGTTCCTTTTAAATGGTTCAATTACTAGGCATATCTACTTAGTAGGACTACTGGGGATAAATGCTTATTATTTTGACATTATTAGAGTAGTAAATGTAAACACTATTTTTGGGAGTTCCAGAGCTCCTCAATAATTTTAAATGTCAAGTTATATTTTATAATACCTGGACAAAAAATAATATTTGAGTCATCTCTGAACCTTTTCGGCCATCTATAATAACATAATTATCACATAAAATGTATGTTCAATTTAAATACAATTTCTTAATCCAAACCCGCCTCGGTGGTGTAGTTGGCTAACGCGCTTGTCGTGTTAAGCTCGACTGCTGAGGACGGAGAGATCGAGGTTCGAATCTTGGTCGGGTGAACTGGGGGTGGTTTTTCCTAAATGGTTTTCCACTCTCACTCCACGCAAATGCGGGTTCACTTCCTCTAATTCAACCTTCCCAATTCCTAATCCATTAGAGTAATAAGTACTTAAAGCGTTTAACCCGAACGGGTAGTAAGACGCGGTGCTAATTATTATTATTATTATTATATTAATCCAATCTCAACCCATTTAAACTAATAAAATCAAGAACTGTTTTATTGTACTTATAAAGGAAAAATAAAAAATTTAGCTTACTTATGTAAAGTGATCCTCTGAGACATAGTCTTATGAAAGAATATATTTTAAGTTATAAAATAAAATAATTTTAGAGTAAAATATATGTAATACATTATAAACTGTTGAAATAATCTGTAGCTAATCGGATATGACACAAATGTTCCAGTATTGATGATTAAGTAAAATAAATATATGAAGATTAAAATCAACACATTAAAAAACATTCTTTCTTTATTGAGCAACTACTCAAAGTGATTAATTGCCCCATATGAGATATAGCCAACTTAGTATATTTTAATATATGTATCCCTTAAAATATTTTTTTTACTAAAATTTTTTGTATGTATTGGAAAATATAGGCGTATTATATTATTTTTACATTTCAAACCAGAGGGGGAAAAAAAATATGCCAGATATTTCTTAAATTCGGTCAGTTTAAATATGTGTTACAGATATTGTTCTGAGCTGTAAGGAAAATAAAACTATATTAATAATGATAAGTCATGAATACCATCATTCTTTAAATAAATGCTCGCTACTTAATTTCTAGCCTCTAACTTCTTAAGAGGTACTCAATCAATCTTCTTTGGAAAAGTTGACGAAAACTGATTTTATTTTATTTTTTGAAGACAGAAACATATTTGACGCTATAACTAGCGTATGATATAAAGTGTGGTGGTCATTCTAACACAACGTTTGCTTTTAATCGAGAGTGAAACAACTACGGGTAGCAACTAGCTCTGCGTAGACTGGTCATAATACCCCCGCAGAGAAATGATGGGAGCTAAGCCAGTGTTGTTGTGCGTTAATGGCTATTAGTAAGCGTTATAAATTAACATAAACACAAGCCCTTCAACTAAATACTTTCAAAGCAAAATAAAAGGTTTTCAATAAATATAGAGCGTTCGATGCTAAATGAAGATTTATATTATATCTGTACATAATTTACGTGTGAATTAATTGCCTACCGTGAGGTTGGTTACACGAGAAATATAAGACACAATGCATTGTTGGGATGAGGAAGGAGCGGAAGGAATGCCAAGTGGCAGAAAGGGAACATTTGATGTTATGAACGATGGATGACCTCGTCTAGAACTTCTTGTGAACTGCACCAGACATAATCTTAAGTCCGCTCGACCTTGGCCTACAGTCGCGGAGAAAGTGAATCAGCTTGCCGTAGGAGAAGAGCGTTACAACAAACCTCTTAGGGTTTATTACGTGTGGGATGGCTCTTGCAACAAGAACAATAAACTGATTCCCGCCAAAGTTACTAGAAAATAGTAGCTAAGATAACACTTCTGGTTGATGTTCTCCTTACATATCTCACCATCCCTATATCAGTTATCAGTGTTTTAGTTCAGAACAGTCACACAACAATGTATCACTGACCATCAATAACTAATCTTTGTGATTGAGAAAACCAAATTAATAGGCTATAAAGGTTTCTGTCACTCTGGAAAAATAATCTGGTACCCTTATATTAGCCAGGAGTCACGCCAACGACTGATTTAAAAAATAAGACGAGAACCATTATATAGCATATATTATATTATCATTATTATTATTAGAGGAAAAAATACTCGATTCATTAAAATTATTTTTTATAATAACGTAACATGTGTTTTATAAATATACAATATTTTCGTAAAAATGGCGGATAGATTTGTCTTGCTTTGCCAATGTTATTATCTGGCCTGCTATTATTACTACTATTATGTGAGCACGCTGTTAGTTTTACATCTTGTGATGAAGTTTCTTCCGTGCTGACATTCAAAACATTTATGTGGAGAAAGTTTTTATGTAACCTTGAATGGTATTTGGGCCGACAGTAAAATGCGAGATACTTCTAATCAACTAGTCCAATAATAGCTATCACGGAAAAATATATTTGAATTTATATACCATATCGCATATATTAAACTACTATTATTAAACATACGTTATCTTAATAGGTCATATTAAATATATTTGTTTCTTTATTAATTTTTTAAGCACCCCGTCTTACTACCCGTTCAGCTTATACGCATGCTTTATTAGTAAAGAACAGTTACATATTTGTCTACCTAATTTTCACGACGTATAAATCTGAAATAACTTTTTAAAGCTACTGAATATAATTTCACATATTCTAGTTATGCTTTTTGAAATTATTATCTTATATATAAGAGTCCATTTTGAGAACTAGAAGGAAAAAAAAGTGACTTATGCTGATGCTATCTGTTCAAACTTTTTTCTATCAATAGTACAGTATGTACTTTCTAATACTATTATAGTTTGTAAAAAACAATAAAAAAGTAAACGGCCTACCATTAATTCTACCTCGAAAAATAAATATGTATTATTTTGATAATTACATAAAACCAAATTAAGACAAATTTTAAACATAGATATTATTTTTTTTAAATATATTAATTAAAAGAATATTTAATGAGTAATCAAATAATATTTTTATGATAGCTCACATAGGCCTACATTTATTGTGTAAGACCTTACCCAAACACAAATTTTAACTAAATCGTTAAAACCATTAATGAAAAAATGGTTAAATCTTTAGAGATTTCTTTTAGCACCTAGTCTTATTCTCTGTTCAGGTAATACGCATTTATACTATAACATTAATGAGTTAGGGATGAAGAAATTTAGATGAATTTAGAGTATGTGTACCCACATTTACATGGAGAGAGAATGGAAAACCAATTAGGAAAAATCAACCTCAGAATACCCGACCAGGATTGGAACCCCAATGTACTTATATATGAAGCTTTTAGTTTCAAACAAAATCATTGAGCATTTCTTACGTGTTTCGTTAAAACCAAATAATCATCAGTAAACAACCTTCTAACCAATTTTAATATTAAAATCAACAATGTATTGTTATTTATCATCATTCTAGTATCATCCCAGTGTCAAGTACATAAATGTGTATATGTGGAAAGTTTTTGATCTGTTGAGACAATCTACACAACACATGGTGTAATGCCAGTGCTTTTAAGTAAGAAAACTGACATTCAGTTATCTATTTTGAACAAAAATACTTTAGCCATTTTTTTAAAATTTTGAGTTCTGGAAAATTATTATTTAGCAAACTACCCCTAATTTTATAGCAAGCTATTAACTTATGTTTCCATCTTGATGTATGACCATATTGAAATTTTATATCAAGATTGAACGGAATTTATATAAATGTTGACTATGCCGAACACAGATAAACACACTGACATACGTCGGGATGGACAGAAATGTAGGACTCTCTTTTATTTTAGTTCGGGGGCACATAAAATGTCCAGAAGTAGCATAATCTTGTGGCTATAAATGTTCTTTACTACAATACTTTCACAATATTAGATGATTTATTTTAATTATACAACAAAATATTCAAGATATTATATATATACTAAATGGTACACACACTCAATATTAAATGGTACACACTTTCAATGAAAATTATTAGGTACCTTGTCTTTGTTTATCCCGTAAGATAGCAAGCTTACCTTATACGGTTTCACTATATTATAGCTTATAAGTTAGGGTAATAGTGTAATATATGTAAACGGAGTGTAGGCCTACATTCCATTTATAAATGCATGAG
The DNA here is from genome assembly GCA_902151425.1 of Timema shepardi. Taxonomy (NCBI): domain Eukaryota; kingdom Metazoa; phylum Arthropoda; class Insecta; order Phasmatodea; family Timematidae; genus Timema; species Timema shepardi. The sequence continues at coordinate 156,607 of CABFVX010000631.1, forward strand.
ATTTGATTTATAATAAAATTCATCCAGCTCCATTTTTACATAAATTTTAGTAAAGATATGACTTTATAGGGTAGACAATAGACATACTGTACAAATCATTTAACCTTCTTAAATAACCAAACAAGTTGTTAAATATTTTTAAAAAAAATCTTAATTTACAAAGAATTTATTTAAATAATGTGAAATTATTAATTTTTATATAGTCTTGGAAGCTCTAAATAACCAAAGGCCTACTTTAATCAGTAAATAAAAATAGTCATTACTATATCACTTATAATATAATAAAACTTATATTATATGGCATTAATTTATTTTTAAGAAATATTTATAGACAGTAAGATTAATATGTTATTCTATGATAATTTAATTGAATAAATTGCTTATAATATGTTTGTTTGATCATGTAGACAAAACAAATCAGATATTCTTTGTATTTGTGGCTTTTCGATGTAATTGAATATGACACAATAACACCAATTTTAGCATTTTGTGTATTGTAGCTTTAAAGGAATATTTCAAAGATTTATTAGTATTAGCTATCTTTGAATAAGTTTTACTCATACAAAAATACATAATTTTGTTAATCCCAATAATCACACTTTATGTATATATATATATATATATACATTTTAAACCAAATTATTCAAATATATTTAACAAAATTCAAATTTTCAAATATAATTTTGTTTAACTACCCTAAAATAATTTGTTATTTGTGAAAATAAAAACGCATTCTTATTTATCATGAAAAATAATTAACATTTTCCTATTTTGAATTCCATCTTCAATATCAATTTCGAAAATATTTGAATTTTCTATAATTTGTTGTAACTAAACTACCGTTAAATTAATTCATTATGTTTATTGATATGTAAAATAGTATCCCAATACCAATGTTGAACCAAATTTCTAGTGCCATATTTAAAATATTCAAACTATATATAAAACATTCATCAGTAAACTACTTATAGAAAAATTTCCCCCCCCCAAACAAGTATACAAATTTATTTGCCATGTTCATGGAAATAACACTTTAAGCAAAATCGTTATCGCCATATTCAAAATAATTCGAGTTTTCAAAAATCACTACTAAGTAAACAAACCTTTATTGAATGTTTACACAAAACCAAGTATACAGGGTTACTTGTCATGTCAAACATTCCCAAGATATCCATTTGTAACAAAATTTTTAGGATAATGTTTTTTTATTATTTGAAGTTTTCTAAAAATCAATCATCAGTTATTTACCCATAAATGTGTTTTAACTACCCTCCCCTCTAAAATGTATACAGTGTTAATTGTAATTTCAAATACCTCCGAAATATCCAATTGGAACCAAATCCTTAGACCCATCTGTAAAACATTTCAAGTTTTTGTAAATTTCCTTCAGTTGTAAATTACCAATAAATAAGTTTTTTCCCCCAAAACAAATATGCACTGTTATTTGTCATGTAAAACGCTCCCAAAATACCCATTTGGAACAAAATATTTCTATCCACTTGTAAAATAATTCATGTTTTAAAAACATCGGTCATTAATAAACGACCCATAAATGAGTGCCACCCCTCCCCCTAAAAAAAAAATTTGCATTGTAATTTTTCATAACGCACAACTGATTGCCAAACCCTTCTTTCACCTCTGAGAAGAAGTGTATTAATCACAACTTGTGAATGTGTGGAATGCCAGGCCTCTAGCGTGGTTCGGATTCAACGTTAAACTCTAGGTCTTCCATTTCATCTCACACTCACCCTACCATTTCAAATTAGCGTAAGTGCGTATAACCAGAACGGGTAGTGAGTGGCTGTGCTTATTATAATAATAATAATAATAATAATAATAATAATAATAACAACAAACAATCGCCATACATACATTTTTAAAAATATCGTTTGAGCTATTCTCGTAATATTTATAATTTTACTAAATTCACCATCATCCCTTTAATGAACTGTTGCCCAAAAACCAACACAGTGTGTGTTTTCGTGTCAAACAAATCCTAGATATGCATTTTAAACAAAATCGTTTTATCCACTATAGAGAAATTACAAATTCAAAAATATTACTCACAGTAAACCACCCTTAGTTGAAAGTTAAAAAAAAAGGATTTTATAGCTTTTCCAAACTAAATCTTAATATCAAGTTTTAACAAAATCTATCAAACCATTTTAAATCCGTGGCCAGAGACAGAATGACATACAGACGCACAGACAGAAATGTAAAAGCCAATATTTTAGGTTCATGTTCAGATAAAACGCCAAAAATGATAATAATTTGGAGGTACATTTTTTTCACGACCATAATATTTTCTTTTGATTTGAGGAAGTAACTATAAAAACTCTAGAAAGTTCAACCCTAGCATATGTGTTTAGGGAATCCTAGACATGTGCATCCTATGTATTATTATTATAAATAATAATAATAATTACAATTTTAATGTCCTTTATTATAGTGCTGTCCAACAGCCGTAAGACCTATAACAGAGCACTGAAAGTACACAAGTACCATACAAATACATATATTTACACGAGAAAATAAGATAAACAAAAATGGCTAAATTGTTTTATATACTGATGAAATGTTACAACTAAACAAAAAAGTAATTAATAATAATAAGAATAAAAAATAACAATAATAAATAACTAAAGAGTGGTTAAAAGAAGTAACAAAATGCAAAAAATTAATCATAATATTGTAAATTTAAATATTATATACAGAACCTCTTAGTGATAAATTATTGATATGGGACTTTCTTAAATAACTCTCTGAGCTTAGCTTTTATTTTATGATAGAAGTTGAATTCAACAAATTTAGAATTGGTGCTATGGATACAATGGCCTATAGGGTTTACCTTTAATAGCTATTGAGAAATAATTATTATGGATTACGAGAAGCCCGAGAAGGGATATGAACGCTTTCATGATCAAGGGCAAATTTGCAATAAATTTTGCTATTTAAAATATTTAAAACACAAAGAGCATCACAATAAAGTCTACGCGAGAAGAGAGTTTGGAGCCCTAAAAGGTTTCGAATGCTTACATAATCATAATAAATCCTGTTACTAAATAATTTATCATACCACGCAGCGACAAATTTTCTTTGAACGTTTTCCAACCTAAGAGAGTCAGTTAAGGTAATGGAACTCCAAGCAAAAGAAGAATATTCGAATTTTAATCTAATCAGGGCGTAGTACAGACATAAAAACTGTCAACTTTCTTAAATGATGGTGGAATAAATTTAATAAGTCTTAAGTCTTTTCAATGACTGGGAAATTACATGGTCAACATGATAGTGGAAAAAAAAGTTTGTTATCCAGGAGAACACCAAGATCATTAATATAAAGGGTGCTAACTATGTTTTCATTGCTCAATTTATAAGTAAAAAAGAAAGGATTAGTATTCCTAGTAAAATATTTATATTTGGTCTTAGATTTATTAATAGACATTCCATTTTCAGAGACCATTTTAGAATACCATTTACATCATTTTGTAAATCTATACAATCTGCAATAGATTTGAAAACTTTAAATAATTTTACATCAGCAGCAAAGAGTAGATAACTAGACGAGTTCAAATATTTACTAATGTCATCAATAAACGCATTAAAGAGAAGAGGACCTAAATTAGAACCCTGTGGTATGCACAGGGGTCTAAAAATTTATTTGAGGTGTTTGAATCAATTTTAATAGTGAATGATCTTTAATGCAAATAACTGCTGAACCATTTTACATGTGATTGAGAAAGGCCGAAATTACCGAGCTTATAGAGAATAATACTATGCTGACATAAGTAAAATGCCTTACCTTTGTCAAAATAAATAGCATCAACCTGACCTTGGGCAGAGACTTGAGGGGCAACATGCCCAAGAAATTTTACTGAATTAGTGACAGTAGATATCTATAAAGCCATGTTGATTAACTGAAAGTTCATTTATAAGGTGTTGGAAAGTATGCTCATGTATGATTTTCTCGAATATTTTCAAGAAAATGTTTAAGAGGGAAATTGGTCTATAATTACAAGTATTTCTTTGCCTCTTTCTTTTAAATAGGTATGACAACAGATTGTTTCCATGTCAGAGGAAAAATTTCATTTAACAAGATAATGTTAAAGATATAGGCTAACAAAGGGCTAACATTGCAGGCACAGCTTTTAACGATAAAACTTGAAACGCCATCTGTCCCGGCACATCTAGACGAACTCGATTTTTTTATAGTACTAGCAACATCCAAGAGCGTAATGGCATGAATACAAGGGCACGCTAGTTTCAATAACGGGGCAGAGTAAGACAGGAAGTGATGAATTTTAATCGTAATGAAACTAGCTCCCAAACTAATTAGAAATTAATACAGGATCCACTATATTCCTGCCATTAATTTCTAAGTTAGAAGGGGAAACTTTATTCACACGATTATTTTAAACACCAATTGGCTCTGTCTATAATCAAAGTAGTGTTAACTAATTTACGAAAGTGACAAAAATTATGAATTGAATACACCATTATTTGTTAGTTTAAACTCTTTGAAAAAATGTGTTTTTTTCCTAATATATTATTTAAGAGTAGAATAAAACCAGTTCGGATATTTGGATGCACTAATAATGGTAATTTGAGGAATATGAGTTTTGATTTTCTTTTGGGTTAAATTGGTAAAATTATCTACTGCCAAATTAACATACGTAGTAGAATAAACACAAGACCAATCAGCAGTGGCCAGGTCATTGTAAATATTAAGGTAATCACCACGTGCATAGTCTATATATGTGGTGGTGGTGTCATTCATTTTATCAGCAATAGGTATATCAAGTGAAATCAATAAGGGCGGATGTGCTAAATCAATATTGACTAGTGATTGTGAGCTATGAGTTACTAAGGGGTGGTGAAAATGAGAAAAAAACAAGGTCAAGGCGGTTAGTGTCATTATCAGCTTCATTAAATTGTTCTAATCCTATTATGTTGGTCGAAGCAAGAAGTTGAGTATCTTTTAATTTAATGTATAAATGCGAAATTCTTAGAGCATATTTCCAATCAATTTTGGAGCAGTTAAAATTTCCTAAAAGTATTATTCGGAAGGGATTGTTAGCTAAAGCACCGTCAACAAATGTAAAGTAATTTTTAAATGCGTCAACTGTTAATTGGGGAGCAAGATATATATTCCCAATTAGCAGTTTTGGGCGATCAACTGTTGGAATTTCAATCCAGACACATTCCATATTATTCTCTAGGTCAGTTCTCCTGGCCTCACCAGATATAGAATCAATGCCAGAAATGAGATCACCACCACCCTATGAGATAGTAGCTTCATCATATAATCTAGCAGCTCTTAAGACATTATAGTTAGGGTAAAAGTAATTTTCATTAACAAACTCACTAGAGAACCGAGTTTCAACTAAACAAATAATAGAGAATTCATTCAAACAAACATTTGTAAATAATTTTTTTGATTTGGTTCGTAGACCCCGAACATTTTGATAATATATTAGAATATCACTATTATTCACTGAAAGATGGGTTGGGAGGCAGCCTCCAGACCTCCATTGATTGTCACGAGTGGGGTTCGAATGGAATCCTTTTGAGAGCCAAGGTCAGATGCAACAGCAGCTTTTACAGGGGCAGACACACAGGGGGACTCCTCACAGATTATCTGCTCAAGCAGCAACTTCCCATGGTAAGGTGAAATGAGACAGCCAGACGGCCAAATATCACGTTTGTTTATCATGGGAAAATCATTTTCTTTGACATAAATATGAAAGGAGGAAAATGAACTAAACTTGGTTTTCAATTTTGAACAGACAAGGTATTCAAGATTAAGTTATTTAGTCAAATGATATTGAACGGCCAGGCAAGATACTTCAGGAGAAAAACGAGTAACGAATAGTGTTTTTTTTAAAACTTTGTTTACTGTTTGTAGGTCAGTGGCAGTCTTATTACCAGTCAGCAACTTTCTGGCACGCGAGCGCTGAACCGGCGGATCTTCACGCACTTTGGAATTGGCTGAATTGTTTTTACGACGTGACAACACCATAAAACCATCATCAGCGCCTACTGACGCAGACTGTGACCCAGCTGGTGATTGCACAACAGACTTAGTGTCGAATTAGAATTTAAAGCTTGGATAAATGTCAATTTGGGTGAATTTATTGAATTAGATAAGTGAGATGTAGATGTGGAAGATTCAGTTGGAACAGAAGATTCCGAAGATAAGGAGCATTGAGTTTCGACTGAAACCAAGCAAACTGGGGACCTGGAAGCTAAAAGCTCCAAAATTTTGGACTTAGCACAGCGTTATCGCTGCTCAGATTGATTCCACCCCACCCGTAGCACCTATATTTCTTGAAATATTTTATTTGAATTCACATGGAATTAAAACATTAAAATAGAGTTGTATTGTTATCATACAAAATAATATTGTTTATGCGTATCCACTTCCTTTCACATTAGTCTAGTATTTAATAAGCTATTAAAATAATTATCGGGATTCCCTGATTTCTCAATTTGTATCTAGTTATAAGTTCTTAAGTGGACTATACACCGTTGCATATTTTAAAGTATTTTATTAATTGGATTGTATCAACATTAGTAAGTAGAAACTATTCATCTGGATAAAACTATGCATACAGATAAAGTTTCAAATATTTATTTGGTGTCATATTTTTTCAAATAAAATAGTATATTTTGATCTATATAAATTAAAATATCAAACAAATCTCTAAATATTTAGACAAATATATTAGTCCTAGAAAAATATCAATCTAAAAGAAGCAAATTTGTTGGAATAAAATAGCATCCAGACTAGCTGAATCTCGAAAATAGAAAGGGATATAAGACTAAATTTATGAACTTTGACTTTTATTGTTAGTCAGAAATATTTATCCTCCCAATTAAATAAAATTTTAATGAACGAAATTTACCAATGTTATATTTTATATAGCTGTATACAGAGCAGCTAACACACTCCAAAGCAGCCAGAAAAAAATACACTTAGGCAAACACAAGAGTAATTATAGTAATGGCTATGAAGGAAAAGAGAATCTCGAGGGATATAATGCATAATGGCCAAAGTGAAACTGCTCCAAATAAGTTATCCTCTTAATACATTAGGTGGATTATTGAGATAATATTTAATATGTAAGACATTTTCAAAGTAATTTAGAACCAAACAACTAATGTTTCTAAATAACTTAAATTGGCCCCAATAGAGATATCACAGAATTTGTCTACATGCCCACATTTAAAGTTATGACTTAGAGCCGCCATAAGACGTTCACTCGCATTAGTGTGGAGATAAACAAAGCATTATAAAGGACCCTGTATGTACTCTAACTGACCAGGATTCCTACCACCACTTCATCAACCTTGATTTTATACTACTATTTTTTTATAATAAACATTTAGGCTCTTTATGTAACGTGCCACTTTCCAGTTTTTAATACAACAAATTCTTTGCCCGTGAGATTGATATGATAATGCACTGTATTTTAGAAAATATCTTATAGAGATGGTGATTAGAATCCAGAGAGGGTTAAACAATTATATTTTATCCAATGCAAAATTAGGTAATGTGCGAGCTATCAGTAGTTCCCAATAGTCCAGGGAGATATATTGACTATATCCGAGTTGTTTCAACTATAACATTTCTTGATTGGGGATTTCTATGAAAGTATGTAGGTAGGTATCTGCATCTACAACTAGTTTATATTGTTCTGTTGTTATTTTTTTGAACGAATGGGCTATGGAAGTTTTGACCACCAAATATATTGTTTTTATACTAATATGAAATTATTAAACTTTGTACGTTATCACAATTCAAGAAAACAACGGTCTGAGAGATTGAAGAGAACAATTTGTTTAACGCATTAATTGTTTGTTGATGAAGGTGTATTCATCAAATGAAATTGAAATATTAAGTGTATGAGAGGTAGTTAAGAAGAATATTACAGCTTTAACAACACTTTAAGAGTACAATACGCCGAGCTATACCGATAAGCATGTGGATGAAGGTGTAAGACTTTTCTGGTACATTTTTCTGGTGACAGACAGGTTTGGGTTTGAATCACGGCTGGGGGTACTGAGGTGGATTTTCCCAAAGGTGTTCTTCTCTTTCCCAATTACTTACAACCTTTCACGAGAAAGTATGGGTTTACCTACATGCAAGACCAGTTTTTACTCAATGGACTCAGTTATTATAAATACAAAAATAAGATTTGGAGACTTTGGAATGGTCATTTTATGAAATATCATAATACCTCACTAATTAGCTGACCGTTAGACTCCAAGGCGTCATTTAATATATTTTACCAGGCACTAACAAACCCTAACATGTGGAATATTTTTGAACTAAGTTATGGAATCGTTATTTGATTTACATAGTTACTAGTTGCCAATAAATAATTGAAGTCCCCCTTATTTATAATATTTAAATTTATTTTACTAACAGCTTCTACAATCTATTTAATACAACTATACTAAATTCATGAGCATAATTGTATTTGAAGATACATTATCTGAACCAATTTTACATGATCCTAAAATATTATATGAGTTAATTTTATTTAGTGTGATTCATTTTTTAACTGATCTAATCTATGATCTAAACTATACGTATTTAGGTTGATTATTCAAAATATATCAATATCAGCTTATAATATTAGATTCTCACTTTTTCTTGGAATTTTGTTCTAAATATCTAGATTAAATTGTTTGTAAATGCACATTAATGATATTTAAAAATATTATTCTAGAAATTTCATATGACTATAGTAATATATAATTAATAATAAAACGATATTTTTATCTGTGAAACAATATATTTTATTTGAAAGACATATAAAACTATTAAAACGATCACTAAACTATAAGAGTATATACATTTTTATAAATACTATGCTCAAAGCTAGAGGTTAATATTAAATAAAGTACAAGAATTTCCAACACTTGCTTATCACATATTTCTCTGACACTCTCACATTTAGCCATAAGACAAAAATACACATTTAAATAAAGGCTTGTATATTATTATGGGATATTCCATTAATATTTTGTTTTTATTTTAGATATTTAAATAAAATATAGATTTTTGATATACGGGAAATTTTGCGTAGGCTATATAATTTTATTTAAACCTTTACTATTTACTCTTAAAAATATTTAACCGATGCATTATTAATTTTTGATTTAGTATAAATGTTTGCAAGTCTGACAATAAACTAATAGTGCTAATTAATTATTATTACTGGGTTGAATCTGATGAATATGGTCAAATTTGTGTAAGCTAGAGGATGTTTTTGATATTTGCTGCAAGTGTTGGCAATAAGGAAACACCGCGTAGCTATATAGTGCATTAGACATGCATTATATATTGTGATACACTACGCTCCAGCATGCAAACGCTCACCTTTATGTTAGTGATAACATATATTTGCTTCATTGTTTCTACAAGAACCCACAACGAATCTACGTTCATTGAATAACCAGAAAGTCCGATAACTTCACTGAAAATCCTGTCATGAGCACTTGTGCAAATCATTCTCTATTTGACCATATTACAAATAGTCCCACAAGAATGGCATTTATTTTCTAAAGTTGTATCTTGGTCCTTGAGGACGTGGCTGAGCAGTGTTGGCATTAAGCTGAAGAGACCTCGCGATGGCCTCTGGAATTGGGGGAGGTGTCGGAAGGTGGAGGCCCTCGGCGCGGAACCCATTCTCGTCGGCGATATAGGTGACGGTGTAGACGACTCCATCAGGACCAGTGTAAGAATAGGAGCCCTGGGCTACCTGAGCCTCCAAATCCTTTTGACCGGGGTTCTTAAGGTACCCTTGTTCCTGAGCGACTATACCATTGCCAGTCTCGTAGCTGAAACAAACAATTTCAAATTAGGGTTTTAAAATTATTTATAAATTAGTATGCTTGATTAAAACTATAATTCGTACAATCCAAATCCTATAATTTATATAAAAATGTTATAAATAATTTTTGGAATAAGTTGTCATGGTTGATTTCCAGATTAAAAGCCTACTGTCAACTAAATTATTTTAATAGATGATTTATGTACTATACTGGACAATCCACTCTACTTCCACTATCATGTTAAGCATATTTTCTCTCATTCACTGAACTAATCTGGACTTATTACCTCCTCATTTATTGAATTTACTTGAACTTATTAAATGTATTACTTGTATTTTAAGCATGCACTATGCCTTGATTAGATCTAAGCTCAAACATGTTAATGTTGCCTGGAAATCTACTACCTTAACTGACTTTCTCAAATTGGAAAAGCTTAACTTAAGTTTGTGGCGGCTGCTTGTTATAAAATAAGCCTGTCTTATCTGGGTTTATTATCAATATGACAGAATTTTCAAAACCCTTTTAAGGCTTCAAATTATCTTCTCACGTAGACTTTATTTTGACTCCCCATTTGTTTTAATTATCATCAATAGCAACCTTTCTGGTAAATTTGGCCTTCTCCCTTTGTCCCTTTTTGGGGCTCTAGAAAGGCAAAGTAGTTTTTTCTCAGTTACTCTTAGAAGCTCAGGCCATTGAACCGTTGTATACGCAGTGCAAACACTACATTTGACAAATTTATTTTCCATCACAAAAGAAGAGCCAAACTCAAGAGTTATTTAAGTAACTCCCCTATCATTAATCTACTTAGTTATATGTTTTGACCCACTTTTGTGGCCGTATGGTCTAAGGCGTTACTCTTGCAGTAGACTAGACTGCCGATGAAGAGAAGATCGAGGTTCAAATCCCGATCTGGTGTATTGAGGGTGTTTTTCTAAAATAGTTTTCCCCTCTCCCTCTACGAAAATTCAAGCACACTTCCTTTGAACATAACATTATTCATCCCTAAAATTATTAACGTAACTTATAGATAAGCATAAAACCTGGACGAATATTAAGATTTGGTGCTAAAATATTTATTTTTTCTGCGTTGTTTTGCTTTTGTGGTGCTAATATATATATACAATTATATATGTATACTGTATATATATATATACTGCATTTTTTGAAGTTTTGTTTAAATTGGGACAACCTTTTTTGATCTTATCTACTGTTCTTCATTATATAATTTTTAAACTCTATTTACCTATCTAAACTATTATCCAGATATAATTGTTTTCTAATGGAGTTATTCTTACTTGTAGAAGTTATTTTGTACGTTTCAGTGCTAGCCCGTTATAGGTCTTGTGATTGTTTGTCAACGCTATATAATAAATGATATTTGAATTGAAATATAAAGTTCTGAAATATTTGAATTTTACCCTAAGCATAAACTTTCGTATTTTCGTGAGAAGTGATTTGCACAGGGAGAATTCTAAAATTAGAAATCAAATTGCTATAAGCTGCTGTTTAAAATATAATGTTGATGCATTATTTATTAAGTAATTAACTATAATAATCTAGTAGTATTTTAAAAGTACTTATTATATTTACAACTGATCCACATATATTCTGCCTCAAATTTTGAGTTTTGAGTAATTCAGACCCTCTACAGAGCCTCTGCAGGCCCCTGCAGACCCCAACCTCAGTGCATGAGGGATAAGCTAGAATATTAAAGCGCTTGGCCTCCTAAGTATTTTATATTTTATATAATACAAATTATTCATAGCTCACACTTGCAAAACGAGTTGTCATGTAATATTAATAACCGGTATCGTGGTATATTGGTCAGAACCTCTGGAACTGGATAATAACATAGAGGTCCCGAATTTGATTCCTGGCTGGTTCTGGGGAAGGTTATTATTAAAAGGGGAATAATTACCATGGTCACATGGGTTTGGCTATTTAGGCTTAGGTAGGGCTAGTATCTTTATTGGATCCCCTTGTTATATTCACAATCATTATACTTTCACCTCATCGGGACATGGAAAGAGCTTCCCCGGAAAGGATGTACGATTACTACATTCTGGTTTCCCCTGGCCAACGGTATATCAGTACTGGATAATCTATCCACAAATTGAGTTACAGTTTGATTTAGCCTAGACGCATAATAATAATAATTATTATTATTGTTGTTAAATAGTAATTCAAACAATTTTGTCTATAGTATTGTAGGTAGACTCAATCCATAATTTTTGATTATTTTTTTTTACTCTCATTATATGTGAAACATAAACAACAGGGCGAATAAATAGTTTTATATTATTTTAGTATATTTTAACTATATGATTCCTTTTTGATTGTTGTTCAAGAAACTATCAGGAAGTGAAGGTATCCTATTCGTATACACACATTAAATCAACTTTACAAGCTGCCGTGATCAGTATGAACACCATGGTGCCTGATTTGAATCAAACTTTCTTGGCTTCCACCATCCCCACTAGCTAAACAAAATGGTGCTCTCAACAATTATAATGTTGCATTTTTAATACACCTAACTCTTTTTCCATTAAACGAGATTATTTATCTATCAGGCATCCATAACACTGTAATTAAATAAAAGGTTCATACTATTTTATGTATTATGAAACTATTAATATATATATATATATATGTTTATTTATACATATATATATATATATATATATTTGTTCATATATATCTATATATTCATATGGATATATATATATATATATGTATATATTTATATAGTGTTTTATATATCTCCACGAGGCAGAAGGATCTAAATTATTTTGATAGTTCAATACATCAAACCAATGAAATTCAGTGTGCAACAATTAACATTAATAATTATGAATTTCAGATTCCATTACAATCTAACACAATACCAAAATTATCATAAATTTAAGATCAGTCGAATTTATAAAATAGTAACATAACTATTCCGAATGAATAGCTATAAATAATTTACGAGACTAGCACATGTTAAAACGTAAAAAAATAAGTTATTATATTTTCACTGGCTTTGGGTTGTATGCACTCACTTATTACGCTAATGGAACTTGAACGAGTGAGGTATACATTGAGATATAATGTACACACATTTTAGTGGAGGAAAAGTAGGAAACCATTTAAGAAACACTACCTACATTATTCCCGACAAGGGTTCAAACGCCTATCTCTCCGTTACGGGAAATCCATTCTAATAGAGTGGCGCTTTATACCATGCTAATATAAACTCGGATAAAGTTATTAATACATCGTGTGAGTTTTTATAAGAATAAATCACCAAAGGACAAATAATCATAATGTATTAAGAGCAGAAATTTTGGCCAGAAAGCCGGCTTGATCATGGATTTTGCCACATTGTGGCATTCTATCCTTATTTTTAAAAACACAAACAATTATCATACTGTTCTCTTAGGCTACATATTAACTTTCTCCTATTGCATAAGAAAAATGGATCGCAAAGTTTTTTCTTAAGTTTAAATGTTATTTAATAGTGTGTACATATAATTACTTACCGGGAACTAGGATCGTGTCTGATTTAATTTCATTATGTTTTAAATGCTAAGCCTATGATTATAATTCAACTATGAATTTAATATAAACTTTCCCCCCTTTTAAAAAGTTATTTTTTCTGGTGTTGCAAAAAATTGTACTCACTTCCACTTGTAGCTTCCGTCAATGTTGAGATCATTGTTATAAGCCAGGATAGGTACATCTCTGAGACTCGAGGGGTTGTAGTTGTACTTCTGGGCGGAGACCACACTCACGAAGAGAGCGACAAGAACCTGCAATAAAAGGGCATGGGTGTGTAAAAACCAGTTTAAGATCTTCATGTAGGTTTAGACAAACGTTTAAATCGTGTGTGGATGTATAAGCAATTGTTTAAAATGTTCCTGGAAGATTAGGCTATCATAAAATTTTCATGGATGTTTAAAAAATATTGTTTAAATTCTCGTTTGAAGTGTGAATGCAGAAATAGGTATTGTAGATTTTTTGTTGTGGTAAGATTTGGTTTTAGTATGCCACCTATTTGAAGAAAAATCTATATTGTTCCAGGAAACGTCATGGGTAGGTTGAATACTAATGGCACTCCACCCCCATGAGTATGAATACAATGTAGAATAATTTAAAGAGGAAAATCCACCCCTAGTGATTGTTTATTTTTTTTCTCGGTCAACTATTGCAAAGAGGTCAAGGTAGCCAATGTGATTTGAAATTTTAGATTACATTTAATGAATTGTTACATACCTATAGTACTTCCTGTATTATGTGAGAATTAACAGGGTGGTATTCAGTCTACCATTAAATTATATGAGATAATTTCATTCTTTCAAATAAGCTTCCATAATGATGTTATTATGATATTATTTTAATTGACCTAGGAACGAGTAACAGTGACAGAGCCCATTGTTCAAACAGAGAATGTGACGTAGCGTGAAGCATATCCTTTATATTAGTGTCCTATTATTAAACCTTAAGAAAAACGTGGTACTGACTGATATTTAGATACAATTATAATGTATCTTACCATAAACTCGTCTGCCTACAATATTTAAAAAATAGCATTACATGTTAGGAATAATATTATAATAACAATTATGAATTATTCACTAACAAATTTGATTCAAATATTAACATATATATTTGAAAAATATCAGTGTGTCTCTATAGCTATTAAATCACACTTTAATACATGTCATGTTATTTCAGTGTAGAGGATACAATGCGCATTTGTAATTTACTATAGATTTTAATTTTATATATATTTTAAAAAACAATCAAAATATCTCTTTTCATTCATTTTAACGGGTTTCGTATCTTTAAATATGAGACTTAACACTTTATTTAAGTAAAGGTCTATAAAGTCTATCACGTTTTAGAAGTATCGTCAAGCATCTAGACACTTAATAATAAATTATACTCTACCAGTTTCATTTTGATGAAAATATCTGAGGAACTAAGATTCAAATGTGATAGAGGCTGGATGCTATTCCAGAGAAGTGATGTTTTTGAAAGCCATGTTCAATTGTATTTATACTTATGATGTGAACCTCTCTCCCCTTCCCAAGACAAATTGCCCCCCTCCCTCTAAACCACCACATCCCTCGCTGCAAACAAACCGTGGAGGATCTAGCCAAGATGATTCTGCCGTACATCTTTGGGACAGGCANGGGGGTGGGGGAGTAAGAACATTCCTTGCTTTGCTTATTACTCTCGTGCAATATGGTAGTACTAGGAGAAAGTTTTCGCAACATTTCTTTGCTTCACAAGAAACTGAAAAGTATATGAAAGGAAAGATCAAAAGAGATAAACACAAATATTTTAAAGGCCATAGTATGACTCTTCTTCGTCATTGAACTATACTCCTGACATTTCACACAAATGGCTTGTGCCTTGTTCCTAGAAAGATTCCTTTGGGAATAAACTTATTTTCCATTGAAATATACAATATTAATTTATTTTACAAACAACAACAAAAATTTAACTTTACACATTGTATCTATAGTAAAATTAATGTAAAAAGATATTGAAATATATATAAATTTAGGTAGCTATTAAAATAAACCTCACTATTACCCTCCTCAATGGCTTCATGGTACAAGTCATCAATCTCTAAATAAACTAGACAGTCAATGACAAGGAAATTGGGGTTAAAATTTCGTAAGTGTATCATCATTTGCATGAAGCAGTTTAAGAGAATTCACTTTATTACACCGGCCGAGATTCAAAACCTGGCCAGGCAAATTAATCCAGAATGATGTCCTCGTCCACGTTCTCACCAGTGGGCTAGCTAGCTACCCTTTTATTCTTTCACCCTACACCCATGACTTAAATATAAGTTGATTAATATAGAACATAATATTATATAAAATGATTTTTATGCTTTTTTAAATGATTTATGAAATATTATAACTACCTTGAATGATATTCCACTCAAATACCTAACAGTGCTTGAAAAAAATTTGCAACAATGTATATTTGCTGCAGATTTAATTATTAGTTTGATTATATATATTTAGAATATTTTTTATCATATTTGGATAAAACAAAACTTTATCAATGATTTTATATTTTAAAAACGATTAAAATCGAGTAAATATTGTCTTTGAATAACAAGGTTTGAGGTCAAACGAAATAAATACCTAATAACCTATCAATTAAACCAGCTTATCAAACACGGTAATTTAAAAACCAGTGCTAGCACCACTAAGCCATACATACACCCATGCAGTTTTTTTATGATAGCGTAGGCTATAATACCACTATGTAAATTGGAGGAGGTTACACAATGTGGAGTTACATACCATGTAATCAACATAAGTTATTGTAAGAAGAATCAAGCCACGTAGATTACGGTGGACAGGACATGTAGCGTGAATGGAAGAATCTAGAACCATGGTCAAGGTATTTAATTGCAAACCCAATGTGTAGAATATTAATTAAACGAACTATGTAAGTAAATTCAACTGTAAAAATTTTATTTCGCCACTGCAGCTACATAAATACCCACTTTTAAAATAACAGGATTTATAAAAAAATCTGACTTTATTCATAATGTTCAAACAAGTTGAAAAACAGAGGTAACTCAAGAAAACAAATAGTGAAAATAATTAAAAAACAAACTAGAGGCATTATCTCACAGAGAGTGAGTCATATTTGCAGTTGGGCTTAGTGTAAATAACTAGCTGCAAATATTTTAAAATATGACTAGAGCTAAAAAAAAAACATTTTTTCTTATCATATTATTTTATGTTTACTTTATCTTAAAAACAAAATAAAGAAAAAGTAATGTGAAACTATAAATATTTTACTTTATAATTTAAGAGGTGATATTTTTCTGTCCTAACCATTTTGCAGCTCCAAATTTACAAATTAGTTTATTTCCTGTCTTAAATGTATCACTTTGTAAGTAGTTCAATTCATTTTTGCTGCTTCACATTTCAATGTTTTGGTTGCATGCATTTTACGACACTGATAGAATTTATTTTATATGAAAAAGTTAAAGTTGAAAATGTAATCTACTTTGAGAATCAAATACGTGTTCAAAATTTACATTGTATATGAGAAAAAAAAATAGAAGGGATTTCAGGACTTAGAAATAACACAAAAAAGATTTTGTCACTGAGCTATCAATAACCATCTCTTTGATTTAAATACTTATTTTAATATAATTTACCTACATTCCATTTACCCTTTAAGGAAGGACGTTTACCCGTTTCCACTATGGCGTAGCATATAAGACAGAGCCATAGTGTAATCAGTTTAGGAAAGACCCGTTTTGGTGGCCGCATGGTCTAAGTCACTACTCTCGCAGTAGACTAGACTGCCAAAGACGTGGAGTTCGATGTTTGAATCTCAGCCATGTGTACTGAGGGTTGTTTTCATAAAATGGTTTTTCACTTTCCTTCCGCGCAAACGTGAATATAATACTTCCAAATATATACTTCCTAATCACTAAGAACATTAGCGTAATTGGTAAATAAGTGTAAGACCCGAACGGTTAGTAAAACATGTCGCTAAAAAAATGTTAAGGAAAGACTACCACCCCTCATTGAGGTATATATATTAAGTTTCTGAGGGAGTGGTATTTTGACTTTGGAAATTTTCGGAGAGGAAACATCAACGGGAATGGGACGGAAAATGTTTTAAAATATTTTCCACTTTAGGCTCATATTAATTTTCAGATTCAAAATGTTAGTCTAAGCTTGGCAATTCCATTCATTCCAATACCAATTCTGTAATCTTGTAGAATTAAAAAAAAAAGTTTTTCACAAAAATTGTCTCTATATTAATTTATTTTAATAGGTTAAGTTTTCCAAATAAAAACTAAATAATTTTTTGTCTAACAAGTGTTTAGTAAGGTTTTGTCTAACATGTGTTGAGTAATGTTTTGATGTAAGTTAAAATAAAATAAAACTAGGTTTAACGCAGCTATTATAATTGTGTATTTTTACATATAACATTTTTGGGATATAATATAAATAAATTCTAAAAATACATTTTAAGATTGACTAAAAAGTTCTTAAATCAAAGATTCTTGTCATGAATTCTTAATAACTACTGACTTAATAAAACATCGAGCTATTCAAACTAGTTTGAATAGATAAAAGTGAGCCACAGTCTTGCCGATAAGAATTTAAAAAACATTTTTCAACTGGGCCAGTGTGCCTGGTTACCTCTTACGTTTTATTTACTAAATATCTCATAAAAAAGCGTTCTCTGACATAAAAATTATAATCTATCGAATTATTAATATCTAAGATATGTACAAAAGCAAATGTATGCCATTCCAAATACTGTAATAACATTATATGTGTCATGGTGCAAAATATGTTTGGTGAAAGGGTATATAGTTTATGATTAAATATTTAAAAACCACTTTTATCATTATTTTTCTCCAAATATGTATTTTCCTTCCTTAAACCTATTCAGAGATAAATAGTGTCATCAAGTAGCCTAGTGTGGTTGTTATTTAATGAAGCTAAATTGTCTTGACTAGGTAGGGTAGCTATAAAATAGTGTGACAGAAATTTTGAGTATCCATCTAACTAAAGGAAGATGAGGTTAATCTAACTTTAGCAAATCAATAAGCTTGTTAGTGAGCATTAGATACCAAAGATTACATAGATTGAAAGGCTCTTATTGTAAATTTTTTATTAATTTTCCCTAAAAATTCTGGGAAAATACATTTTCTCGCCTGAGTTTAGGGAACATACAATTTCCCGAATTGTTTCTCGATGTTTTTTGATCAATCTTAGTATGTATGCTTATAATCTGTTTGTTTACTTTACAGGCAACCAATTTTTTTAAACCTTTTTTCCACAATTTTCATATATATCATGGATATATTAACCTATGTATATAATAATTTAGTTATATTAAAATGTGTTCATCTATTGATTACTTTTCCAAAAACACCTTGGGAAATGTGATTAAATTTTCCATTTAGTAAATACACAGAATATTTTCTAAGATAATAAGTCACAGATAATTTTATTGTCTTATACAAGAAATCATATTTAGCTCTTTTTTAAGATAAGCACGTTATTTTATAATATGAACATTTTGAGAAACTTAATTTTAATTAGTATTTATAGCTTTTTTCTAAACTATACCTTTTATATTTGTTGGTGAACACAAGAGACAAAACAAAAGAAAGCCTGCCTAAGGATTCAAGTTTAAATAATGTGATTTTCTATTACTAATAATAAGCTATATTAAATTTCCAACATTTAATAATTTCAATGTCCCAAAAAAATGTAATAGCTAATACGCCCTTAAGGAGTTAAATACTAGCCTGGATATTCTATTTATAAATAAAGGTAAAAATAGTTATATTTGACCTTCTCTCATATCACTCAAATTTACATCCTAAAATCGCTTCTTTGACAACATGGTCCTAAATGGTTTTCCACTCTCCCTCCACGCAAATGCGGGTTAACTTACTCTAATTCAACTTTCCCAATTCCTAATACATTAGCGTAATTAGTACTTAAAAGCGTATAACCCGAATGGGTAGTAAAACGCGGTGCTAAATATTATTATTATTATTATTATTATTATTATTATTATTATTATTATTATTATTATGATAAGAATAACACATTTAAAATCCATCATGACATACGCATTCATACAGCTGTCATTGTACATTTGGCTGCGTAAAGCCCTCCCGAGTTGAAGGCTGCCGCGTTATTTAATAGCTCGTGATCTAAGTTGATCATTCATATGAAGCTGACGATTTATCCAAGTCTATTACAGACTATGCCTTAAAATTATGAGTGAACGATAACCTTGTTTACGGGATGATCCCATGTTATCTCATTGGTTAGAGCATTGGAGTACTAAGCCAAAGGCTCCGGATTCTCTTCCCGTGTCCATGTGTCATTTTTAAATTTAAAGAACATGATATCTAAATGCGGATATTAAGTAATTAACAAATATAATAGCTTGAATATTTAATCCATAATATATTATTTATTTTATTCTATAACTACTTATTTGATTAAAACCAATTCATATATTTTTTATTTTAAATAAACTAAAAATTTAAAAATGTTGGTAATTGGTTAATATTGTGTATCACAGGTTTTGACGAAATTAGTCCACCAATTTGGTAGTCAAACTATACCCATTTTTATCATTTTAACAAATATTTTTTTAAGTAAACCAATTTTTTGTTTATCTAGCTCAAAAATATACATATTAAATCGAACCAATTTAGAAAAATCGTAAAGTAAAACATATTCGGGTGAATTTCTTCTAAATAATGCCTGCTCTCTACATCATTGTAGGTGTGTAGATTGTTCGGATGAGTAGTGCGACTCTCTGTGGTTAGAGAATTTAAAATTCCTCAACATTGATAAAATCAAGAATATTTCGGATCTTATAGCATTAAGTAGCTCTTGATTTTTAAAAGAAGATTTGGATCCACATGATCATAAAACGATGTTTGATTCATCATTATTATTATAAAAGATAAATTTATCCTTACAAACAGATTTGTGTACCAAGATTAGAAAAATGGCGTTAATTAGCGCCCAGTTAAAATGCGGCAGAAGGGAACGCAAGTATTTTTACAGTTTTTATAGTTGAAATTTGTTTGCCAAAATAAATCAAACATTTCTCCACTAGCAACATAGAGTGTAGTTTTCTGCATACGCTAATATTGACAAATCTCGAATATCTGTCAAGGCTGTCCTGAAATTTTGTCAAAACTTTTTCTCTTTATTTAAAAAGTTTTGACCAAATTCCAGGACACTCTTGACAGTTATTCAAGATCTGTTGATATTATCATGTGCATAAAACTACACTCTATGTTGCTACTGGAGAAATATTTGATTTATTTTAGACAAAAAAAAATAATGCTATAAAAACTGTAAAATTACTGGCGTTCCCTTTTGCTGCACCTAAAGAAAATTACTCTCTAATTATAAAGCTGGTACTCAGCGACAGTAAGTATTCAGTGCAAGAAAGGATTAGAAGTGTATTTTGAAAGTTATGTTTCAATGGATTAAACTAAATTTAAACATTTAATATGATTATTAAGTTCTTAAGAACGATTCCAAGAAATTTATAATATTATATATTTGATTATATTGACATAGTTTAGATTTGTTTTAAATGAAGTGTTGAGAGCCGAAAGGTGAACAACAGAATTAACAGGAGATTGTCAAAATTAAAAATGCCCAGATTCAGTAACGCATATTTGCAACTAAGAATTTTTGAATGTCTCAGGATGGTTGCCTAGCTTACGATGATATTGCTTGTCTTAAAACAATGGCTTCTGATCTGTGAACATGCAAATTCCAAGTACGGATCAACGGCCGGTTCATGACCTGCAGTTCATTCAGGGACAAACTCAGTTGCAGTGTGTTGTGTCCAGTAGTTCATTGGAGGAGGAGTCAGTAGACATATGTGCACCCTATGCTTAATAAACTGGACTGACCCTATGATAGTTGGTTCAAACCCAATCGGGTGGCAGATTTTTATTGATTGGTAAAAATCCGTATCACAACTTCCTTCGGAAGGGAAGTAAACTAGTCGGTCCCATGTTGATTGTGGCATGTAGAATAACACTAGGGTATGTGAAAATACTTTCCCCAGTAAATTGGTAAGACCTTTCCCACTCACTCATAGACATTTTCGTGTGCTGATATAATCAGTCGGAGGAGAAGGTGAATATTTAATACTTCAAATAGCTTGGCCATATATTGTGTAGAGCATGATTCTGGCTTAAACTATTAGGACAGTGTGAGGGTTCATCTGATAACAATAAACCAATTAAATAGCTTAAAACCTAGATACGCACTTATGGAAATCCATAAGGCACACACATTGAGCATATTATTTTTTATTTACTTAAAATAAAAGCCTGACACATTATGCATTGCGACCACCAATCCGAGTAGATAAAAAATAAATAACATAGAAAGCAGAAGCTTGGTATGAGAAAACGTATTTAAGGTTACCTTAGTTTGTACTTTTTACACTAAGTGAGAGCCTGACGTCTTAACTCTCCTCATCATTGGTGTGGATAGCTCCAAAACCAAGGAACTTAAAATATCATACTTGGTATAGTTACTTAGTGATATTAGAAGTGAACATCAGGATTTTATTTTTACTTGTTTATAGTGCGAAAATTATTCCTTAGATGGCGTGACCACTGTTGTGGGAAACTTAAATCAAAACTTAAATCAAATATAGAAAGTATAAACTGGACAGTAGTGCTAAGGAAAAGAGAAGTTGTTATGTGGTTTTTTCGTTAGCTCTTACATATTTTATTACGCACCTGAATACTAAATTCATTTAGATAGAGGTTTGTGATAGTAAATAAAGAGTAAGAAAGAATCGTACTAACTTTCTCATAAAATATACTATAGCTTCAAAGAAAGTTTCAAAAGTTGTTTTTTAGTGAACTAATCTTAAATAAGTTTGAATCATAAAACATACAAATCATCTTGTTAACACAATAAAATCTCTATATTTGTAAACTTTAAGCCCAATTATTTAAATTTTGTAACAAATTTCAAGTTTTCAAAAACAAACTTTTTGTAAACAACCCTAAAATTATTTTTATTTAGTAAAAATGAAAACTTATTCTTATTTATCATAAAAAATCTTTAAGGCCAATTTGAAAAAAAATATTTTAGAAAATATAGAAACATTATTCATAGTCTTAAAAATAGTACCCCGATCTATATTTTGAACCAAATAAGTGTGTATATATTCAAAACCATTCAAAATTAACAAAAATCTGTCTTTAGTAAACAACTATCATTAAAACTTAGTGTGCAGAATTATAAGGGAGATAAGTGCTCTTTAAATATCCATTTAAAAATAATCGTTACAGCTATTTTTGAAATAACCCAAATTCTTTAAAAAAATTAGTGATCAGAAAACTATCCTTAGACAAATTTTTAGCCAAAAAACAGTATATTGTTATTTTTAATGTCAATCAGTCCCAATAAACCCATTTTTAACCAAATTATTAGAGAAAATTTAAAAATATTTCAAATTTTTAAGAAATCAGTCCTTCGTAATCTACTCTTAACCTATTTTTAACTCAAAAACAACAATAACTACGATTTTTTTATGACAAACATTCTCAGTATATGTACATTTGGAATCAAATCGTAAGTGGTATTTTTAATTTATTTCAAGTTTTTGAAAAATAAGTCATTATTAAATTACGTATAAATGTTGTTTTAACAAAAAAAGATATGTAAACGGTTTTATTTATTTACTCAAACACTCCCAAGTTATCCATTTTGAACCAAATCTTTCGAGTCATTTGCAAAATATATCAAGTTTTTTTAAACACAAGTCGTAAACTACTGATGAATAGGTTTCTACCTCAAAATTGTTTGTACTTTGTTATTCCAGATAAGAATATTGAACAAAATCTTTACATCTCTTTCGAAAATATTTATAATTAAAAAAATCCCATCAGTAAGCTACCCTTCAACGAATTTTTGCCCAAAAATCAATTATGCAGTGCTATTTGCCATGTCAATCAAATCATAGATATTCATTTTAATCCAAACCTTAAGTACAATTTTAAAAAAATTTTGAACTGAAAGCAAAATCCCTAATTAGTAAACTACCCTTAATTTGAGGGCTGGAGTCAAAATAAAAATAAACGTCACGAGTTATAACCCTATAAATTCTAATTATCAGGTTTGAACAAATTCATTTAACCCTTCAAGATCAGTGGACGGGGACACACATACAGACAGAGAGAAAACAGAAATGGGTAAAGACAGAATTGCAAGACTCCACTTTTTTGGGTTCGTATTTACCTAAACCGTAAAGATACACCATGATTTCAAGATACATTTTTTTCACAACTACAATATTTTATCTTGATATGAGAAAGAATAAAACAAAGTTTTATACCAATCAAAATTCCAGAAAAATTTAGGGATAAAATGTATTTAACATTACTCTACTAACACTCTAAATCATTTAATTACTCGATTCGTCTAAACATTGCAATATTACTTTACTTATTTGCAATCAGTTATAATTAAACTACCCAATGAGAATCCAATTTGACAAATAGGGTCATATTGCCTTAGTTCCGTTTTGGTTTCACTGACAGCTTCAGAATACCATTACGTTTAAATCATGGGAGACATGGAGTGCATTAAAGGACACGGGAAAAACTCCGCGAATTTAACAACGTAATCCACACAGATTTTGAGTCATCTTTTACTCTCATGAAAGCATGTCATATTTATTCCTTGTTCTCAAGCAATGACGCAATCTAGAACCCTGTTCGTGGCAATATCATCAGGAGGAATAGGATACAGTTAATTTATTAACTTTCAGGTCTAATATCTAGATAATTAACTTGTAGCTAATGTAGGTAGTTGATTAGGTATCACAACATGATAGGTGGTCTAGTGGCTAGTGTACCTGGTTAGGTCTCACTTCTAGATAATAATTGGTCTAGTAGCTATCTTACATGATTAGAACCAACACTTAGATAATTGGTTTAAAGGCTACTTTACCTGATTAGAGCTAACACGTAGGTAGTTGGTCTAGTGGCTAGTTTATCCTACTATAACCAACACTTAGATAGTTGGTCAAGTGGCTAGTTTACCTGATTAGAGCTAACGCTTACATAGTTGGTTTAGAGGCTAATGTACCATATTAGGTCTCAAACCTAGATAATTGTTATAATGGCTAGTTTACCTAATTAGAGCTAACACTTAGATAGTTGGTCTAGTGGATAGTTTACCTGATTAGGTCCCACACCTAGATAATTGGTCTAACAGCTAGCTCGCCTATTTAGTTCTCGTAACTAAATCATATGGCTAGTGGCTATTTTACTCTATTCGAGTCACGAATGTCTCTCATCGAAGCCAAATTAATGGGATTGTAAGACTTGGTTTAAAAATGAACACATTAAAAAAAATTCTATTTGAAAAATGGAGCAGATTCTTTACCCATATTCTTTTTAAAGTGTAATTCGGTCTTAAATAGCCAATAACTTTCATTCAATAGTATTAAAATCGCATATTTAATAAATAATGATTATTAATTAAAAAAAATATAAATGTAGGTTTTATTATTTATTAATATATGTGTATGAATAAAGATTATAATATCTTTTTATAGTATTATTATCAATCGTATATATATTAGCACCGCATCTTGTTACCCTTTCGAGCAATACGCCTATATACTAAACACATTAATGGTATTGGGGATTAGGAAAGTTATATTTGCAGGACGTGTACATTCATTTTCGTGGAGGGAGAGTGGCAATTTTTTTGTTGAAAAAACATCCTTAGTTCACCCAACCGAGATTTGAACCTTGATATCTCCGTCATCAGCAGTCTTGCCTAGTGTGAGAGTAGCGTGTTAGATCATATGGCCACTGAAGTGGGTCACATATAGTTATCTACATGAATATATAGATAATCCTTTATTTTTATTATTCTTATTATCTCATTCTCTCTTTCTATATAGGGCCTATATATTTTAATATGTGTAAGTCTATTTATATAAATGTGTATATATGTAACTATATATTATGTGCATGTGTATATTATATTTCCTATATATAGAGAGAGTGGGACAGTGAGAAAGAGTATTACCGCCTTTATAAAAACAGATATTTACGATATAATACACATAATCCGTAAAACCGTATTAGTAGTTCATGATTTCAGAATATTTATATATATATATACATATATATATATATATATATATATGTTTTGAAGAAAATCAAATTATAAACATACATATTTATTGTCTTCCTATTTATTCTTTCACTGAGCAAAACGTTGAGTTATTTTATTTGAAAAGTACACTAACATTCACACTTAGTATGTTAAAAACATTCAAACACTTAGATTGATAAATTTTTAATTAAATACAAGTTTAGATATTTTTACTTTCTTTAGTTAAATAGTGATTGGGATTATTATTATTATCATTATTATTATTGTTATTATATGGAGGCGTTGATTAATAAAAGTTCTAGAAAATATAAATCGTGACTTATTTCAAAATTTCAAATATTAATTTGTCCTGAACCCAACCAATGTGATGTGCACTGGTTTTTAAATCTATTAATAGGCCAAAATAATTCAATAAAATAAATCACAAACTATTTAGATATATTATATTTTTATAAACACAGCAAACATTAAAGTGTATAAAATAACGCAATTTTAAGATTGAAAATCGAAATTATCTTTAATATATACAATCATTTGTAAAGCTTTACATGAGGCCCTGTTAAAGTCACGCATTTTCAAACACTGTAGTATTCGTGTAGAAAAAACAAGTCTCGGAACGTCTTTTTTATTACAAATATTATTTTGTCGCTTCTAAAACATAACTTATTAAAAAAAATAGATTTTTCTGGAGAACATATAGAATTAAAATTTAACTCTTCTGTGGAGAATCCTTTTATTTAAATATAACTTTTATTTTAAGAGCATTTTGATCTAAACATAATTCTCACATAGAGAGCTCTTTTAAAGAAGATACTTTGATATAAAATATAACTATTCTTTGGAGAAGAATTGAATTTGAAATTGAACTATTTTAAGTGTTATTTTAAATTATAGCCCTTGTTTTGTCTAGTAGTCATACTTCCTGGCTACCGATAAAAAGGTCCCGGGTTCAATCCCTAGATCTTCCAAAACTTATCTGTAAAGCATTGGGCCTAGAACGGGGTTAAGCTCATCCTCATTAGGACAAATGAGGAGCTACTTGAATAAAGAAGTAGCAGGTACGGTCTATACCACTGAGATTAACAGCCTGAAAGATCGTTGTGCTGACTAA
The DNA here is from genome assembly GCA_902151425.1 of Timema shepardi. NCBI lineage: Eukaryota > Metazoa > Arthropoda > Insecta > Phasmatodea > Timematidae > Timema > Timema shepardi. The sequence goes on from CABFVX010000631.1 coordinate 183,262, forward strand.
ATGACACCCTTTATCCACAAATGTTGGCACTATCACCGATAACGTTGGTGGCCGCTTTGTTGGCATAGTTCGATTATTGGCTCACACCATGGAGTTTGTTAAAAGAATGATTCTAGCCTCATAACCAAAGTGTTTAGTAAAATTACACTGTTTTTTCATCATAAATATCCTAAATAATATAATATTAAAAATAAATATTATTATTTTTTAGTTAGGTGGGCTAAAGTTAGTTGTGGTCCACGTCCCTTTAGTACCCATAGTGATGTATTGGAACTATTAACTGCTCTTATTTAAATGTTTAATTCAAATCATAATTATATTCATTATTTATTCTTCCATGAGTAAACATTTGAGTTGATGAATATTTACGTGCACAACTTTAATATCAATTTCATATTGCCTCAAGTTGTATAGATAATTACATCTAATTTTCAGAGCAATGGTATCAATGTTCACAAACATGAACTAAAATTTTTGTAAATTTTCAGGGGAAATAAAAATATTAATTTATCTTCTCTTTGGATTTTAAAATATATTCTATAGTTTCGGTGTCTTAGAGAGGTATCTAATAGTGTTATTATTTTAGTTCCTGGATCTTGGGTTTTGAAAAATTTTACAAATTTTTTTCTGCAACTCCTCAGATAACTAATTTTTAATAACGTGGGTATTTGGAAAAATCATAAGAATTTATATTTTTATATTCTATTGAATTAAAATTTAACTTAATCTCACCATTTGAGCCTATTTTCAAATTTAATCAGAGGTGATATTTAATGGCCAGGCCTAAAAGTTACTGGATGAAGTAGTATGGAAAGGAACAAAGTCAATGACCTAATATGTTTCATTACAACTTACAATCGATAGGTCTATCACCACCAAAAATAGGTTGGCGTAAATAATCAAATACTTTATATTTTTACTTTTTTTCTTTCTGCTCGCAATTATTCTATTACTGTTGCTATTAAAAACAGATTATTTTTCAAATGAATTTGAAACAGAATTAGTGACACAAACCATAATTTTGAGGCAATGTATTAAACCTGTGCACTAATTACAGATTCAGATGAATCTATATTTAAAACAGTGGTGGCTAATACGTACTCCGCTTGCAACATACAGGTAATAGGTCATTCATTACTTTGTGCTGAATGCATGAATATGAAATAATGATAGCTCTTGGAATTTGTAAAGTTTCAATCTGAATACCATTCCATCTCTACACCATGAAACAGGAGAGTAAGAGTAGTGCTGTATATAATTTCAAAGAAAGCTTTTAGGTCTGTTAATCCACCATTCCTGTAGTCACTTTCATGTCGTTGTAGCCGGCCTCTTGATCATACATATGGAAGTTTGATCTCTGTCGATGAATCAAAACTATGGGGAAAGAAGTAGATTGGTATACCACAAATATTTTTAATAATGCTAAAAAAAACTAAAAAAATTGTCTTACAAACGTCCGGTCTGTCAACACATAAGGTGGGAGTGTAGGTAACGCAAGTTGAGGCAGTATTTTTGCAGTTTTGGTATAAAAATCTTTTTTTGACAAAAGTAAATAAAATATTGCTTCAGTAGACCAGTAGAAACAGAGAGTTTAGTTTTGTTCACATGATGATATCAACAGTTGTTAAATATCTTTCAAGAGTGCTCTGGAATTTAATGAGAACATTTCTCTTCATTTAAAATGTTTATAATTTATATTATTTAAGAACTGTTGATATCAGCGTATGAAGAAGATTAAATTTTATGTTTCTGCTGGAAAAAATATTTAATTTATTGTTCCCAATATATGTTTTGCAAAAAAAACTTCAAAAACACTGTCTCTAGTTCATATTTCCTACACTACTAATTTATCTACGTATAAGTGTAGGTATTAGTGAGATAGATGTACATAAATGTACCCACATTTGCGTGAGGAAGAGTTTTAAAGCATTTGTCAACAAACACTCACCTTTCATTCTAAGCCAGACATTCAAACCCCCATCCCACCCCTCCCGTACAGTTTAAATATACCAGATGAGCCTAAAATTTAATCCACGTGAGCACTGATAAAGGTATTAATAGGTATATAGTTGGTACTTCTATTACTTGTCTAGTGTAGAAATACCCGCCTTCCAACTTAATTACATAAAACCCATATCGGTGATATTATTGCTTAATGTGTCACTATAATTTAAGATTGGATTGCCACTGACGGAAAGATTGGGTCTTGAACACCAGTTGGGCTTACTGAGGGTGGATTTCTATAATTTAGTTTCCATTTACCTTGCAGGCAAATGTGGGTACATTTCCTCCAAAATTATACTTTTCTCATTCTTATTCCATTAGCGTAATAATTGTGTGAATGTCACGTCTAATGCCCGAAGTCTAGCCAGATCGTAAAATGACCGTCCACTTCAAGCTTTGGCCACCCTAACCATCCAAAGCACAGAAATTTACTTTAATAATTTAACATCATGTCAGTCTTTGTCCACTGGCCAGCAGATATAGCCGAGGAAACAGGTAAGAGAAAAGCTACATTATTATCCTAATTAATTAGGTTAGGATTGATTAGTCACAAAATTAAACTTGTTATAAATTAACAATCACCTCAGTAGCAAAGCTGGTACTACACTAAACAAAACAATGCAAAACCGCTAATAAACATGTATTAAAAATTCGTGACCACGTGAATTAGGGCACTGTCATGGTAAATTCTCGATTTGACTGGCCAGGATGCGAATTAAAATTTATCGCCATCAATATTTCGTTATTTGGCTGGATCACCTGGCTAATTTGTGAAGAATTGGTCAAATTCGTAAAGTTGCAAATTTCTTAAAATTGCCGTATGTAAAATCCAAACGGTTACTAAAGAGGTGATGGAATAAAAATCAGTTAAATATGAATGGGACAAATATGGATAAAAGACAACCAGTTTAACGAACTTTTATATTCCATAGAACAGACGCTGATTCTCCTACTCATTATTTATAACATTTTCCGATGAGACATTCCTTTATTTATTTGTCAACTATACTATCTCAATCACAGTTAGAAAAATAATCAAAATTTAACCATAAAATGACTAAAACACATAATTCCTTTTTTACATTAAGTTACCGAGTTCATGTTAATGGTAACTTCACCTTAAGTGATTATTACAATATCAACTTAATCTTATGTTATTAAAATGGGAATTCACTATAAAAATTATTTGTGTAGCTCGTTTAGATTTTATCAATGATAGCGCGTGGTCATAAATATAATTTTATTTATCAACTAAAGCTATTTGATTACTCGGAAGAGTTTATAAAAGTCTCGCAAAAAAGTAAAAGATTAACAAAACATATTTAAATAAAGTAATGGGAAAATATATTTATCTGAATGTTTCTATCTATATCATATATAAATGTTTATAAAAATAAAATGATTTGTTTCAGGAGCTTAATAAACAGTATTATATTAAAATAATGTACGTTTGCAGTTTTTAATATCCGTATTATATTTAATTCTAATTCAATAAAATTTTGAAAATAGAGATCATCTGCTGAAACGCTTGATTTGATATATATGCTAGACACAATTATATTTAAAATATATAAAATGTATTTTAAAATGTTTATTTTATGTTATTAAAATATAGATAATGTTCCTATTAATTTTGTGATAGACCAACGTCTCCAAAAAGAACAGTAAGATGTTGCCATTTTTTAAATAATACTTAGCACCGCTTCTACTACCCGCTCGGTTTATAAGCTTAAGTACTATTTACTATAATGAGTTAGGAATTGGGAAGGTTGAATATAGAATAAGCTAACCCACATTTGCGTGGAGGGAGAGTGTAAAACCATTTCTGAAAATCCATTACAGTTCATCCGAACGAGATTCGAACCTCTATCTCCCCGACCTCAGCAGTCTAGCTCAAGACGAAACTTGCACGTTAGCTAGCTATGCCACCGAGGCGAGTTAGTTTTTAAAAACACGTTCCTATGGCACACATTCATTTCCACTATTTAATGTAATATGAAGTATTAGTTTTACATTAATTAGTACCACGTCTTTCTACCCGTTCGGGCTATACGTATAAGTATTAATTACGCTAATGTGTTTACTGTGAGGAAGCTTGAATATAGAAGAAATGTACCCACGTTTGCATGGAGGGAGGGTGGAAAATAATTTACGGAAACTACCCTCATTACACCCGACCAAGATTCAAAATCCAATCTGACCATACAGTTCAGTCTATTACAAGAGTGACACCTTAGAGCATTTAACCAAGGAAATGTATCATATTTATTAGGCAACATCAATATAATGATTTCTAAACAAGCATCCATTAAAAATTAAACAACAAATCCGAAGAAATTATATAATATAAATTATCCCTATGTTTAAAATGTTAGTGTGAATATATGGAAATGATATCCAAGAGTTTAAGCGTGACTAGTACCAGCCGTCCTTTCCATCTGGGAGAAAGCCCATGGGCTCGGGAAGTCAGAAATGGATCAAAGAGGTGGTTTCCCATTGTTTTCTGAAATTATGAAAGAATTAGCATTATAGATAGCACACTACAATTGGCTAATTAACATATAAATATAATATTAGAAAATAAATAAGAAAATTACTTATTTTATGGCACTAGGGATTTGAAAGCTAATTGCCACTATTACAACAACAAAAGTGTGCCACCTATCCCTATCTTGAGCAATTCTATCCATTCCACCTCATTACACCCTCTCTCTTTCAGGTAAATTCTAATGTTATCCTCCCATCTGTGTCTAGGTCTTCCCAAATGTCTCCTTCGATTGAATTTGCCAGTCAACCAATAGAACACGATTCTAGAGTTTTCCATTCATGCTACGTGTAACCTACGAGTATTTACTATCCAAGCAATGCTTTGTGATGAGTATACGATATGTAACTCATCACTATAGGAACTCCTTCATTCCCCAGTATCTTCATCCATTTTTGCACCAAATAAGTGTAGTGTTTTTCAACACCCTAAACTACTTTTTGTCATGTAATGTAAGTGAACATATTTCATTAATAAACTTGAAAAATAATGTTAAATTCCCTATGTAAAGAAATTCAAATGGTCGTGAAAATTTTAGCCCTCAAGATTATTATTAATCTTGAGTTTTTATATGGCCTCAATTTCAAAAAAGGAGAATTTTACACAATTAGGTCTGAACTTCGGACTTCAGCCAAAAAGTTTTGAGGTTTTTCGTTTAAACTTTATTTATAATTATATTGTTACGGGTCTTATATGAGCATACCTTAAGGTAACTGTGATTTCAATTCTAGTTCTAAAACTAAGAGCAGTTTACCAAAGGCTAATTTTTGAAATTTGGAAATGTTTTGAAAATGTATATGAAAATATTGTTTAAAATGTGTATGTGTAAATATACATATGTATATATTTATGTATGCGTGTATATATATATGTGTGTGTGTGTGTGTGTGTGTGTGTCTGTGGAATATTTGATATTATAAATAACATTTTATGCCTTTTTTCTGGAGACAGAATAATTTAACTGTATTTAAATTATAGCTGAATTTTGAAAATTTGAAATTATTTGAAAATAACCAAAATTATGTTCTTACAAAAGGATATCAATCGAGTGTTTTACCAGATAAATAACTTTTTTTTTCGGAAGAAAATCTTTTAAGGAAGGTTTACGGAGAGTTAATTTTTGAAAAGTTTGTTGAAAATTTGGAGATTATATGTGAAATTATTAACAATCGTGTCACAATATCTATTTTATTTTGTGTACCGCATCTTACTACCTGTCTGCTCTATTAGATTGTTTTGCTCTTAAAAAGTTGTGTTGAGAAAGGTAGGATTTAGAGTAAGTATGATTAGGTTATAAAAATATTTAGGAAAATATACCTTACAGGGATTCAATCCCTGACCTTCTCATAACTAACAAGGCAAACTGTAAGAGACTGTTTCGTTCCTTCCTGTGTGGATAATGTAGCTAAAACTGTATTTTTACGTAGGAACTTTATTTTTTCATTAATTCTTTGAAAACAATAAAAATATTAATAATAATAAAACACTTTCATTTATAGGCCTATTTTAAAATTAAATGTATTTTGAAATATTTTTACCAAAGATTAGTCCTAATTTGCTATCCTATTTTGTGAACCATAATATTTTAAACTTTGAGTATAACATTTATATAAAATAACTGAAGAGACCACCTCATTTAGAGTTTTATTTTATAAACAACATATATTATTTATTACGTACTAGAAATAGGGCCCATATATATATATATATATTATATATTTAGTTAAATCTTTTTCATATTAGACCAAAGCCAATTGTTATTTACTCTACTTCTTTGACCATAATATTATCTAGCTCTCTCAGTCCCTAACTCACCGTAAACAGTTTCCTACATTGACGATTACCGTTTCACTTACCATACTATCACTAGTTTAAATTATCCAAAGTCTTAATTATAGTAATTAAGTATATCCCGTGCATAAAATGTAGCCGTTAGTGGTTATATGACTCGCTTGATTGAACATCGACGTAATTGTTATTAATTACATCCCCTAATTTTCTCAAGCATCTTCAAGGACAAATACAATTTTTTTTGAAAGTCTTACTGAATGTTGAGAAATAGACAGAAGCTAGCCAATTGTCTTAATAGTAGTTATTAGGTGGCAGAGTGTTTTTTATATCACATCTAAAAGAAATGCACTGCCAAATATGGGTGTGAATGAAGATGATCCATGTAATGAGGTTATAATCATAGGCACCTTGTTGAAGGCCATAAACACTTTTAAGAAAATGTATAGTCACTCACGGAAACTACTGGGTTTGAGAATTTTGTTTTATCAATAAAATAAACAAAAATGATGTACAATAATTAATAAATATTAAGAATGTGGATTTGTGTGTCCATCTCAACAAGTAAGAAAGCTGATAAGAGGGAATGAGTGTGTAATTAGTTAATATAATAACATGCTATCAATCCTCGCAAAATTAAGGTTTTACTCTAAAAGTATTTCTAATTTTGTAAAAAGTGTTTCCTTTTTGTCCATAATTTATTTAATTGGTAGCTCTTTACTATATTATCTGTGTATTTATGAGTACATTTGATATTTTAACATGATGTCTCTGTATGTAAACTAAATAGTATAAAGTTGCATAATTATTTTGGTATTTTGAAATAGAATAATAATATAAATATTGTATTTTTTCCATTATGTTAATTTTTTTAAATGCACACTTCTAAAAGTTATATTGAATTTAATACCAATAATAGTGTAAATTGTAATATATCGTTTTAGCAAATAAATAATAAGTTATCATTGCAATTTTCAATGCTTTTTATTGTGTTTAGTTATTATGTTGTGCAAAGAAAATCAATCTATAGCTCCGAACACAAAAAGAGATGAGTTATATTATAAATTCAAATTTATTATTGTTTGAGCATACATTTTTCTCAAACTTAGCTAAAAAAGAATTAAAATAGGGTATACAATATTTAATGATTTTATTATAGAAAATAGTGTATTTTTAAATAAAATAATGATTTATGTTATCATTTTACTGAAGTTTAGCTGACACATTAATATGTTAAATAGATTTTGAACATAACAATTCTAAAAAATTATATATTGGTAGAATCTAAAACTGTTAGTAACGAATCACTCTTTGGATTAATACAATGTAGGTTTTTTTTCATTACAGTCATAAGTCACGTATATAATTCACAAATTAAGTACGATAAGGTAATTACTCAGTTGTTCAGCAAGTGTGTCCTAGTTCAGTTAAAAATATATTTATACTAGTATAGTAGTTTAGTTGGCGAGCTAGCTCAGTCGATTATTCTAACCAATTATATACTTGCATTGTTGTGGCAGGACTGTGGGAAGCCATTTACTAAAAAAGAGATTGAAAACCCGGCCTCCCCACTACCATCAAACAATAATAAACGCGCATTACATGTTGCCCATCCCAGATTATACTTTTAATAAAATACATTTATTTCTAAAAATAAAACAATTTGGGGGCTCATCAAGAGTATTATTAAGTCACACGAAGTTTATCATCCTTCCTTCTTATTTTGTAATTTTAATTTTGCTGCAAGGATTGGCCGGAGGGTAACGAATGTTTTCAATGACATCCACTTGTAGTTCACTTTGAAATGGATCACATCAAAAAGCTAAACTAGTCAGATTAGTTTATTTGGAAGAATCATTCGATATGAATAATTCATTCATGAACTACACATCTCTAATAAAAAAACATTCTTTAATCAAGGTAAAAACATAAATATAAAAGTATAAATTAGATAAAGACATGTACATACACGCTTTTACTATTATGTGTTCTGTCTTCCAACAGGTACGTTGCCTTGTCCAAATTGTCTCCCCCAACAGGTTCTATAAGCTGATACCTAGTTTATGTCCTTAAAATGAATCTTCTTTCCTAGTTTGAGGTCATCCATCAATTGTATTTATGTCTTCCTGGTCTCCCTTTCACCTTACCTCCTACAACGTCACTCAATAAGTTATTTCCTCATATGATTAATCTTGTTGATATTTTTTAATGGATTAATCTGGTTAATGGCTCGTTTTTCATTAACTATTATTTTTAAAACCTCTTCATTACTCATCTGATCTGTCCACTCTATCCTCTCAATTATCCTCCAACACCAACTTTTAAGACTTTCTAAATATGTATTCTTCCTTTTCTTAGGCTCTATGTTTCTGTGGTTAATATTTCAGCTGGCAATATAAAGCCCTCTCGAGTCAAAATAGGCCTTGTTCGATTCCAGTTTCAAGGTTGCATTTTTCAATCAGAATAATATTTTATTTGATACGGCTATAGCCATATTTAACAACTATAATATCTTGGCTATTCAACCCATTATGATGTGCGCAATCAGACAATTGCTGTCATTGTTCTTTCGGCAGAATAAATCCCACCAAAGCTGCAGATACCTCGTGATATTCATTAATCGCTGATATTTATCTGACGTGTTCCACGCGTCCATCACATACTCTGTCTTAAAACATGAATGAAGAGTGACCTTTAGCGGGGGATGACTCCTAAGTAGCTCAGTGATAAGTGCATTGACGTACTAAGCCACAAGTCTCGAGTTCAATTCCCGTGTACAATTGTAATATTTCAATTAAAAGAATATTAATTCTGTGGCTTAGCTTTTTTCAGTAAAATTGATATTTGGGTCTCTTTGATAAATTTCATATAATATATTAAACTATTTTTCCTTCAAAAGTCTTGTTAACGACTTTGACTACAACAAATTTGAGTCGGAAATACAACTCTAAATCATCGATCATCTGATAATTGAATTTGCTTGACTATCCTCTACGCACTATGTTTGGAAAACTAGAACCAGTTGAAAGACTATTTTAAATAAATTTTCTTCTTGTGATGTTTAGATAAATCTTAGAAAGTTTACTCTGCCTCTAATCATCTCGGTTCTGCTACATAGAGAAGGAAATAATCACAAGTCTAAATGGTGTTGAAATGGAAATACTTTTTTTTTGCGACTAGCCAGGATTCAAATATACCAGCGTTTCTTATGTTTCCTAGTAGCTTTATAGTTGTCACGCAACTTTATAATAATTATAGGAAGAGTAGGTAGTTTAACTTGAAAATATAAATTGTATTTATTCTTTATTATTTTTGTATATAGGAGGGGGCATATTTATCGAAGAAAGAAGGAATTTAAGAAATAAATATAAGAGGTATCTCTGATGACAGAATTAAAATTTGAGCATAGAAACAATGTGTGATTGTAGGACTTTTAATATATTTGTAGGTCAAATGGATCCCACAAATGTTGCTGAATCATACTCAATAATAATGCCTGGTTGACGATTAAAAGTATAATCTCGCTACCAATAACTTTACTTATTAAATAAATATAGGCTTACAATGTATCATGTGGATAGCTAAAACGTGGAATTATGTTTATTGAGTATTTGTCTAAGTGCGCATGCGCTCAGGACATGTTGTTAATGATACTCACGTACACCATAGCAGTTTTCATGTTACTGGTCAGTCAGTTGGTTCAAGATTATTAAACCGTTAAATAGTCTGTATATTCATAGTCCTAAACATTATAGATTTTTAATCAATAAAACCAACTTTATATACACAATGAACATCCAGTTTGTCTACACAGTTATGAAATAGAGATTGGGCTCAATCACACTGAAATTGTGCGTGTAGAGTGATTCCAAAAGGTTCGTTGGTTGTAAAGCGTCGGCTTTCCATTTTATCGGTAAGTTCAAAAACGGGGTCGCGAGAAATATCATCTCGACACGTGACAAAGTTTGAGGGACAACATTTCCAACAATGAAAATTTTAAATGAACTCAGTATTCACTGCATATAAACTACTGAGAATTGTACTGATAGGACTGAACGGTAGCTTGAAGAAACTTCAGACAACGTAGGCACGTTAAAGTAATGGATAAAAAGTAATACGAGAGCAATGGTTTTGATCTCATCATCCATGGAATTCAGGCAAATGGAGAGTCTTCTCAAGTGTATAACAGCACATGAGATGTGGATGAAAATGTGTGACAAACATGAGAAATATTCATACTCTAAAAATCTTATTCTAACTCAACGTTTTCACAAGTATAGAATGGATCCGAGTAACTCAGAGGTATAACATGTAGAGAAGGTGGAAAACATGAATCAACAGCTCAGTGATCTTGAACAAATTATTTAAAGTGTGGCCATAATGGTGAAGATACTAGTTAGCCTACCTTCAAAATAAAATGCGCTAAAAATGACGTGTAAAAGTGTGGCAGTCACTGATCAAACAATTGTGAGTTTAACTGAAAGATTCATAAAGGAAGAAACTAGACTGAGTGAGGACGACACAACAACTAGTGCCTTTTCACCTATAGCTTGATGAAGGAGAAAAATTCCAATTGCACTACACATAAAAAGAAAAGCCAAGTCAAGGACTTCCACTGTGGAAATAAAAAGGATATTTTTCACCGAACTGTAGATAATAAGAGAGAAATCCAAATGCAACGCAACGTGGGATTTGAGGCATCATCGTCATATTAAAATGGTAACAGACGTGTAAATTAGATAAATAAGAATTAGCTGGTTAAGAACACAGAGGGCAGTGTCATACCATCTCTTCAGCAATAGAGAGAACTGACGTATGATACATTGGTGACGTGTGGTTGGCCAACAGTGGTGCATCCAGGCACATAAGTTACTGACGGTTCTGGTTTATTAAATACCAAACGATAAACGATGAAACTGTTTCGCTTGGTGACAACAGCAAATTTCATGTCTTAGAGTGCGATACAAATTTATTGGGAAATATAGTGAAAAGCAAGTGGTAACAAACGTTAATTGAAAACACATTATATGTGACAAAGATGAGGAAAATATTATTTTACATTTGTGTCTTCACAACAAAAAATTGTGATATGATCTTTCAATGATTATATATCATATATTAATTTATTTATTTATCACCGCGTCCTACTACCCATTTGAGTTACACGCTTAAGTACTAATTACGCTAATGGGCTAGGAATTGGAAAGGTTAAAATTAGAGGAAATGAACACGCATTAGCATGGTGGAAGAGTGGAAAATCGATTAATAAAAACCACCCCAGTTCACCCAATCAAAATTATAATCTCGATCTTCTCGTCCTATGCAGTCTAGCTCAACACAAAACTAGAGCGTTAGATAACTACACCACTGAGGCGGGTGATATATTATATAATTAGCAGTGATGGTGACGTTACTGCTTTAGGCATCAAACAAAACAATGGGATGTGTAGAATTGGTTCATGGTTAAACTCATAAAATATGGTGATGAAGCAAACGTGTCAATAACTCTAAAAATGTGGCGTGAACGTTTTGGACTTATAAATACAGAGACACTAATATATGTTGGAAAAATAAATTGTGTATTGCATCAAGTTGATTAGTGTTAAATATATTTTCTGCAAATCTTTCAAAATTGGGAAAGCACATAGAAATAGAGTAAATTCAAGAAATAACTATCACCCACCTCGATAGCGTGGTTAGCTAACACTCTAGTTTTGTGTTGAGCTAAACTGCCGAGTATAGGTATATCGAAGTTCAAATATAACACTGTCGAACTGGGGTGGTTTACCCTAAACGCTTTTCCACTCTGCCTCCACGCAAATGCAGATTCACTTCCTCTATATTAAACCTTCCCAATTCCTAACGCATTAGCATAATTAGTATTAAGCGTACAACCCAAACGGGTAGTAAGACGCAGTGCTAATTATTTTTACTAAGAAAGAAATATCAAATAAATCTCGACAACCCGTTGAATTTATCCATGTTGATGTGTAAGAAACAATGTCATTGTAATCCCTTAGAGTTGCAATTTTTATCTTGATATTTAAGGACGATGTGTCAAGGTATAGGCATATGTATTTTCTGAGACACATCAATTTTGACATGCTTGAGAAGTTCAAAGAATATGAAATAACGCTCAAACCAAGTTTGTAATAACTATAAGAATACTACATACCGATAGTGGCATTGATTATTGCAGCAAAGAAATGAAAACATACATGTAATCAGGAGTCATAGTCATGAAAAACACAGCACCATATACTCCAGACCAAAATAGTAAAACTAAACTTAATAACTGAACAATACTCAAGAGTGCTAGCACAATGTGGCATGGAGAAAATCTTACAAAATGTGTGTGGGCTTAAGCAATAAACACAGAAGTGTACATACTTAACTGTACAGCTACAAAACAAAATGCTGAGAAAACACTGTACTAGTTTAAGATGAAGAAAAGGCCTACTGTTGGCCAATTAAAAGTTTTTGGTTCCATAGCATACGTGCACTTGCAAAAACTATTTTTGACGAAAGCTTAATTCAAAGTTGAAGAAAGGTTTAATTGTTTTATACCAATGTGAATCGGCAAATTGTCGTTTGAATGATTCAAATACAAAGGGCATCTTAGTTTGAAGATAAGTTACGTTTAGTGAAAACATCCATTGTTATATAAAATACATAAAAGTGGGGGTAAAACTCACGAGAAAACAAGTGAAACAACACGGAATAGATGGTTTTAGGCTAGACAGTCTACTTGAAGCCCCTCAACGTGAATAACAAAATGAAAATCCTGTTAGAATCCATCCAGAATATCAACTAGGAACAAATGCACACAAGATAGAAACTACTGACGATGAGAATAAAATTGATGTCAATCCAGGTCCAAATTTGCCTAGTAAAAATATGAAATTGGGGTGTTAAGGGAACGAAGTAAAATATGGCCACTACACAGATTTGATGTAAATATTGTGCAATATGTAAGGGCAGAAACATTTGAAGAAGCTGTCCTCAGGCACAAAATTGAATTGAAGCAATCGAGGAAGAACTAAAATCCCACGATAAAAACCAAATGTGTATAATTGTGCCAGAAGACGAAAAGATAAAACCAATGAGTTTCAAAGTGGATTTAAAAATTCAAAGTGAAACTGCTTGAAATATATGTGGTTGCAAATTTCTCTTATGCGCGAGAGGGTTTCTTCGTTAGTCAAATATAGATTCTACTGAAACTTTTGCTTCAGTGGTTATATACGACTAATATAGAGTGTTTATAGCAGTCTAAGCACAAAAGGATTTGGAGGTAGTACAGTTTGATGTGTTTACTGCGTTTTTGTATTGAGAACATGGAGTTGCCAAGGAGACTTCGTAAAAAGTCTATCAAATGGGATCTGTAAACTGCGAAGATCATGATATGGTTTTTAACCGGATCCAAGGGTTTGGAACAAAAAGTTTAGTGATTTTTTGAAACGATTCTACCTGTAACAAAGTTACGTGGACAAGTCTGTATATTTTTGAATACAAATCTTATTTGTTGATGATTGGTTGATTTCAGTTCAGTAAAATGAAATACTTGATACAATAATAAAGAAATTTAAGCAAGAGTTGTAAATAGCAGTTGGTGATGCAAGTGTATATGTTGGTATGCAAATTGAGAGCAATCAAGTGAAAAGAATGATGTGAATACACAAATCATGTGCACGAGTCAATTATTGCATACATTTAAGAGGGTCAACGTGAAAATAATATGCGTACCATAAAATCTACACAGTTGACTGAGTCAAGAAGAAAGTGAAATTACTGAAAATATACGTTACCGAAATGCTGTAGGCTCTCTAATATTTCTTGCCTTGGTTTCAAAACAAGATATTGCGCATGATGTAGATTTAGTCAATTTTGTAATAAACACAACAAAAATCATTGGTGAGCTGTTGAAAGAATATTTCATTGGTACAAATTATTTTGGATTAGTATATGAAAATACCGTTTAAGGATGACAAATTAACTTTATTTGGTTATTATGACGCTGATTTTTCTCGTGCTCTTGATAACCGTAGATCACACACCGGATATGTATCGTGTGTAACTTATCACTTGTCATATGGAGCTTACAACGTCAAAGCCTAGTTACGGATAGCACAATTGAAGCATAGTACGTAGCTGTGAAGCATAACATATATTTAATGTTACCTTTAGCAGGATTCATGAGCTTCAATGAAGGGCATACTGGAACCTCACTTGGCCTACATTCTAAAATAAGGGTACAATACATATTTTGTTTGTTTAGTATTTATGATCCCTAAAAACTAGCAGTATAGAACCGGACAGATAGTAAAAATTATATCTACGACCCAAGTTGAAGTTTTTTAAGTGACAGTGAAAGCGACCTTGGCCAATTTCTATCTAACCAGGTAAATCGCCCAAGGGGAATGGACGCTCCCTTGTACTTTGTGAGGGTGTCAAGGAGACCTCGCGGCTTCCATTGGAGGGACACTCGTGACTACACCATCATCCAGATTGGACGTGTGGTAGACACTCGCGGTTACACCATTAAGCAGATCGGATATGTCTTAAAAACTCTCTACCACAGGGTCTTACAGATCGGACCTGTGCTAAGCACTCGCGCAGTCACCCCAACTCAACTTCCATTATTTGTAATAATTAATTAAACTACCAGAACCAAAGTGTGGAATAAATTATTTCGAATATTTAATTTATGTAATCTTACATTTAAATAAAATACAGTATAATTGTTGGTAGGGAACTTTAAAATACCTGGTGCCTGAACACAATGTATTTAAATACTTAAAATTTAGCACTAAGATGTAACTGACACACGTGAATCCAGGGCGAGCTGGTCGTATACTAGCCCGGTCAGAATCCGAACCAAAAATGCCGATATGGATACAACCATGTGCCGTTAGGGCAACTTCAACTACTTCAAAAGAAATTATATGTTTAAGACCACTTTTAAATGATTCCAAATGTAACCAATGTAATCCTACAGCAGTATACATAGACAGTCAAATTGACATTCTTCTGATTTACAATCCAGAGTTTCGTAAGAAAACTAATCACATAGATATTATGTATTACTTCATTCTATAAAAAATTAAACATAAACAAACTAGTGTTGAGTTTGTACTGACATAATATGTATTCACAAAACCATTAGTGAGGAACAAGTTCTCACATTTTGACAAGCAATCTAAACATTAGTGACATAAAACATGTAAACAGTGGACGTGTTAGTAGGAGCGCTCACCAAAGTGACATGACACGTTATCTGGCAGTAACATGGCATGATTATGACATTGACATATAAGGGACTATACTAACATGTGACTCGAAACACATAAAAATTGTTTGGCAGCAATTCGTTTATTAATAATATTTTACTTTGATGATGATGATTTAGCCTTAATGAATTGAGTCAATGCTATTAGAGATAATAACGATCATTAAGGTAAGCGACTCTTTTAAATGCGTTATTTTTAGCTAGAAAATGTTTTTTTTAATCTAGTGCTTTCAATGCTTTTAAACAGTTAAATATGTATCGAGTAAAATTTCGGTCCTTTTACATAGTAAGTAAAGAAACAATTATCTAATATTAATGAAAAATGAATCTTTGATTTTAAAACACGATACAAATTCTAGGACGTGGCTGGAAGAACGTCCTTTAATAACTTCCAACAAATATTCAGCGATTTAAGTGAATAAATCTATATGTAACATGTTATAAAAAGTGAAGTATACAGTAATCGTCCGACATAGACGTGCTGTGTGTTAAGTCACAACTTTGTCGCTCCACTTCAGTGGGCGCTTAGTCATAGAGTTACATTGGTTTAAACTGAAGATGGGTGTTGGATTCCAGATCACGCGTCAGATCATATGTCAGAGCATACATCATACGTACTTTGGAAGGCTCTCCCCTTTTGAAAAATGTAAGGTTACTATCTTTCATGGTACCCACTTCAGTGGCCGCGTGATCTAACGCGTTACTCTCGAAGTAGATTAGACTGCCGATGTCTAGGAAATTGAGGTTCGAAACTTGGTCGAGTGTACTTAAGGTGGTTTTTCCATCATCCTTTTCTACTCTCCGTCCACGCAAAAGTGGGTACTCTTCATTTAAATATAGCGTTCCTAACCCCTAAAATCAATAGCGTTGTTAGTACATAGCATATTACCTGAACAGTTTTTAAGACGAGGTGCTAAAAAAAGAAAACATCATCTGAGTAGGTTATATGTGGCATATCTTTCTTAAGTGCTCATGTGCTAAGGACGCCATGTTATTAATAATACTCACGTGCACCTGCGTAGTTATAATGTTCCTGGTCAATCAGTCGGTTCAAGGTTATTAAACATTGGAGTACTCTCTATATTCGTAGTCCTAAATATAATAGTTTTTGTATTCAATAAAACCATCTCTACACAGAAAATGCACATGTTTGCCCAAACAGTTATTCAATATTGTATGAAATATTAAATATATTGTATTATTATTACTACTATTACCACCACGTCTTACTACCCAATCGGGCTGTACGCACTTACGCTAATGCGTAATGGTAGGGTGATTGTGAGATGAAATGGCGGACCTACAGTTTAACGTGGAATCCGAACCATGGTGGAGGCCTGGCACTCCACTATTTCCCAAGTTGTGATTAAATACACAACTTGTCAGGGGTGAAGGAAGGGTTTGGTAATCAGATAAATCTGTGCCGGGACTGAGGATTGAGCCCCGGACCCCAAAACAAAAGTTCGACACCTTACCCCTACGCCACCAAGTCATCTAAATATATTGTATGCTACAAAAATATATGAAATTAGATTATATGGTTTTCCATTCTCCCTCCACGCAAGTGTGAGTATATTTCCTCTAAATTCAACCTTTTTCAACCCTAAGTCACAAACGTAATGAGCACATATGCGTATATCCTGAACAGGTATTATTATTATTATTATTATTATTATTATTATTATTATTATTATTATTATTATTATTAGCACCGCGTCTTACTACCCGTTCGGAACGGTGGAGGCCTGGCATTCCCCACATTCACAAGAGGTCTTGTCAGAGGTGAAGGAAGGGTTTGGTAATCAGATAAATCTGTGCCGAGACCGAGTATTGAACCCCGGCCGCCATTACAGAAGTCTGACACCTTACCCCTAGACCGCCAGGTTACCGACAACAGGTAATAAAACATGGTGCTAAATATAAAGAATAAAAATTATGTCACTGAAGGTCACATTTCATATATCGTGGAAAAAGAGGCAAATATTACGTTACTTGCTAAAATATGAAGCGTTTTTAAATTCTAACAACATTATAAATAACAAATGCTAAATAATGGAACCGTAAAAAATAAATAATTATTTTAAACTTGAATTCTTACGGTTCAATACATTTAAATAATCGATAACTTTTATTGTCACCACGTTTCACTATCTGTTAAGGTTGGGTTCAATAAGAATGATACTAAACATGATTAATGGTCCATAAAACAATAACATCCAAAATTATTATTGTTAATATGTTTCGACGACCAACCCACGTAGTTTACTATAGTATTTCATTATGTACTGTACGTCACGTTAAGCAAACATTTAATTAAAACCTGCTTGGTGGCCGCATGGTCTAAGATGTTACTCTCACTACAGACTAGACTTCCGATGACGGGGCGATCAGGGTTGGATCCAAGTCGGGTGTAGTAATTAGTACATAGGCGTATAGCCCGAATAGGTAGCAAGGAGAGGCGATAAATAATAATAATAATAATTTAGCTAAAATAAATGCGTACAACCCAAAATGTTAGTAGGACGTGGTGAAAATATATATACAAATTTTTGAAAACTACATATTTTTGGCCACGAATATTTATAGTATATTGATATAATAAACATAAATAATACGACTATAATAGTATTTTATAACAAGTATTAAATAACACTGTTTCTAATAATATTCATTCAAATTATAAACTTGCATAACTATCTTGTCTGGACTATGTAACTACTACACGCTGAGAAGACACGCGAGTCATTAATAAGTATAATTTAAAACACACTGTTAATTTAAATAAAGGTACATTTTATTATAGCTTGGAGGTTGAAGCAAAATGGATGTCGTTCTTGTTAGTCCTCCCCCCCCCCCACCAACCCCCCTTCAAATCGTGCATACAGGTCACACTAAACCACTACCTAGAGACTTAACACTCATTAGTTTATGCTTCAAAAGTCATCACGAAAACAAACAAATATTTTGTGTTAAGTCGGTTAAGAGCTGCGTAGTTCGGTATTCGTTTGATACAATTTCATTCATTTGGAAAATTATATCTATATTTTCACATTAGAAGTTAACATCCAGGGAAGATAGGAGAAATAGAATCTTGAATTTTGGCCGCGAGCTTAGAGGTTTTTTATCCAACTGGATTTCCACTTTCCTTCAATTATAATGCCTGAAAATTTACTCTATATTCCATGTTCCTCATCCCGAACTTTTTGAATTTATTTTTTAGCACCGCGTCTTACTACCCATTCAGGTTATACGCTTGTGTACTCTTTTACTCTCATGGTTTTATAGATTAGAAAGTTTATAATTAAAGGAATGGTACTCGCATTCGCTTGGCGGGAGAATGGTAAACAAATTTGGAAAAATAGCCCTCAATACACCCGACCGAGATTTTAACCTTGATCTTCCCGTCATCGGCAGTCTAATCTACTGCGAAAGTAGCACGTTAGGCCATGCAGCCACCGAAGTAGATATTAGATTAATCAAATTTATGTATATAACCGGGATTGGTATTAAGATGAGGTGTGTTTTTTTTATTGGTATTAACAGATACAAAGATAAAACTAAACGAATAATGTTTTCTTCTTGGAAATGTTCTGCATCATTGTCTTGTGTGAAGAGTAGTCTTTTTTAGACTTTTCCAGTGACCTTTTCTCTTCGTTTTGATGATGCGTTCTACGCCCTCTTCACCTTGTTCGAACCACCCACACCTACATTTCTCACTCAGGTTGTTTCCATTTCCCAGTCAATTTGATCATCCTTTCTCTCTCTCTCTCTCTCTCTCCTACTTCTTTTACATGCTATGTTTCGCAAGGAAACAGTTAGATTTCATAACACGGTTGAACTTATGAAGGAGATCCGCTTAACATGAGCTAACGTTGGAGTACATCAGTTTGAGATCCGGCATAGTATCCGGTTCGATGCTTGATGACGTAATTTACGATAAGGTATGTCAACGGTGAATATGGTTTATTTATTACCATATCTTAATGAGGAGTAAGCAAATAAAAGTTGTATTTCATATCGCTTAGTCAGAATATGTAAATTAAACTATATTTCCTTTCAAATAAATCAACTTACATACATTGAAATACAATAACAGTAGGAGTAAATTTTTATACTTATTTTTTATATTTTATTACGCACTATACAAAGTATGTAGAGTTTATATTTAATCTGCTAATGGCCAATATTTTGACTATTGATGATGTAATTTATTTAATCATCTTATAAATAAAATTGAACATGAGTTAATGCTTAGGCGCTAGATTTATAATACTAAAAAACCTAGAAATATCGGACTTGACACACCAATTAGGGGGAATGTGAGGATGTACACCCTTGGCGTTTTTTTACACTTGTCGCATGACAAACGTCTTAAATCTCGTGAAATATGTCTAATCTCTATTCATATAAATATATAATTGAAAATAGTAAAAAAATGTTCAATCAGACTTGATCAACCAGTAAAAATTTAAACTTCAAATCCTAAAAGAAATTACAGGATAAATTTCAATCTTAAGTCCAAGGAGATATTAAAGTTAATTTGGTTGGTTGTTTCTTACTAGCATCATCATATCAAGCCTTGATTTGATACCATCTTACATCAATAATTATGTATTCA
The DNA here is from genome assembly GCA_902151425.1 of Timema shepardi. NCBI lineage: Eukaryota > Metazoa > Arthropoda > Insecta > Phasmatodea > Timematidae > Timema > Timema shepardi. The sequence continues at coordinate 203,503 of CABFVX010000631.1, forward strand.
GACAAACGTATGATTTATATTTTAAAAGGTACCGGATTTAGAGCTTAAGAGCTTATACGAAATAAGAACAAGTGCAGATAACTCAAAAACCAATAAATCTAGATACTTTAAATTTTGCGTACTTACATTAAGAAACCTAAGTCTGTGAACCTTTTCATTAAAATAAATAAAGATCCTGTCGATTTTGACCGTTTGGCTTCTGGTTCAGGTGTCACATATGCTAAACACAAGATTATACTACAGAAAGCTGAAACTTAGCATGGACTTGCCTATATAAGGAAAACTTCGAGGCGTATTTTGATTAACTCTTACAAAATTGGGAGCTCGACTCCTCAAAGCCACGCTACCACTGAGGTAGGTAACATCGAAACCAAGAAACCTAGAAAAATGAAACTTTGAATTTGTTAAAAGGTAAACCACATTATGTAAAGCTTCGACTCTTTTTTTAAAAACAAAAAATTTGAGTTAATTTATCTTTATGTTTGTATTAATATTGTGCTTAACGTCTTATACTACGTGAACATCAATTTAGGAAAATCTAGAACCAACCAACCAAACGTAGTAAAATAAAAATTAATTTGACACACCTACTTAAGTTCGTCAGGCTGTGCACCTCAGGAGTATTGGATTTAATTTCATCTACATTCATTGATTTACGCTTTGGATCACTTGACCTCAGGTGTGTCTATCTGCAAAATCAATAAACCCACTATATATGGAACATAGAATAACATTTTATGAAACCAGATTATTTTCATCTCAAGTGAAGCTTTTTTTCTTCTCTGTGCTTATTTGGGTGCATTGTACCGCTTGACCACCAGTTCAGGTAACCTTAAAACTAAGGAAAGTAGAAATTTTAAATTTAACATCTTCTTATTTAATTGGGGAATTTTAAAGTTGTGTTCATCTCTGGAGTGTTTACAATTTCTTTTACATATGTTGTGAGTCTTATTAATCTTTAACACATTAATATTAGTTGTTATAGCCTACGTATAGCGCGAACTGGTAGTAAGACTCGGGGCTATAAAAAAATATTGTTCACTATCAGTATGTTTTGTTTAATATAGTAGTGATTCGTTTTCTACCTGTACAACGCCAGGTACTTGCAGACATAATATATTTACAATAATAGATTTATTAGATTTGATCCTTGAAAACTGTTCTAACAGATATGAATGAAATTTAAGAGGAGATAAAAAAAACGGATTCATGCAGGTAACCCTTACTATTATTCAATGTGTAAACTGTTGTTTAATTTTTTCTCTCGTAGTATTAAACTAAGAATAAACTAAACTATGTATAACCTTATCTGTTTCTTTTTTACGGATGTGAAGCGTGGTTCCTCACATTGTACCAAGATAATAAATAATAGTTTCTGAGAACAAAGTGTATAGAAATATGCTTGGAATTAAAAGGGATTAAAGTAAAGATGCAGGAGACGCGATAAAAGGTAAGTTTTTTTTGCAATTTTATTAAAAAAACCTTTTTGATCTAAATAAATCAATTATTGTTTCTATAGAAACCTAGAGTTTGATTTTCTTCACATGATGACCTAAACAGATGATTAATATCCATCAAGGGTGTCCTGGAATTTCATGAAAACCTTTTTCAATTAATTTAAAAAGTATTTTAGATAATGCTTGTGACAGATATTCAATAAATGTTGAGGTTGTCATCTGAAGAAAATTAAACTAAAAGTTTGAATATAAGTAATATTTGATTTATTTCAAACAAACAAATGTTTTGTTAGAAAAAATTCAGCATAAACACTTACCTTTCCTCTCGTTCCCTGTATCCGTCACCTTAACAAAGAGGAAAAAGTTACATAGTAAAGAAGTTCATGGTTTGTATACTTTTTCGAAAATATTATGGATATTCATGTGTGTATGACACAAAGGTTGGAGTGGGGTGATCATCTGGCAAATCTGAGCGTTGATGGGTGTTGACACAATATTTCAGTTGAGAAACCTTGGTAGGCCAAGATGTCATTGAGACGATAATTTGAAAATATATTTGAAGTATGTTCGGTGTCAAGTTAAGGATTGGATGGAGATGTTTAAAGATAGGGTTGAATGGCGAGCTTGCGTTCTTGCTGCCATGAACTTCTCTGTTACTTAAGGCCAGAGATAGTTAATTAATTGTATAAGAATCGAGAAAACTCCCAAACCCTCGTCCTAAAGGAAGACGGGAGGATAAATGGTGAGAAGAAGATCCACCTTAGGTCTAAAGGCTAGGATTAAAAACCCAACTTCAAGTTAGAACCAACACAAAACCCTGCTCCCCAGCCGTTAATTTATCACTTTGAAATGTGGAGCCTCAATTGCAATAATTACCAAATTTCGGCCGCTGCGAATCGAACCTGGGATCCTTAGCTTGGAAGAGACAAATGCTACCGAATGACCTAGTGTGTAGAAAAAAGAGTATTATTAGGATTAGTACGGCTAGTAGTAGTAGTATTAGTAGTAGTAGTAGTAGACTCATCTTGTTTAAAATTAAGTCGGGCTACGTTGTTATTACTTGCAAAATAAAGGGTTCCTTATTTAAATTAGCTCTTGAACATCAAATCATATCAAGTAATTTATCAAAATAAATATCTACTTTATAATACCAATAATGGTTGTTTCCTCTTTCTCAATTCTTCCCTTTAACAGATAAATTTTTCTCTATTTACTAACTTTTTATACGCCCTTTTCCCATCTAGTTAAGTTATATATCCCNCCCCCCCCCTCAACTATCATTTTACTAGACCACATTTTGGCATTGAAACAACTTCGTACGTTGTATTTATTCAGGCACGCCCGTTATGATATTATTTTATGATAACGATATTTTAAATAGTTAAATTATTACTTCTCAACTAAATAAGTGTACCGACTAGAAGTATTTTCATTTTTGTACTCATTCCCAAACGCACTGCCAATTAAATAATTACTTTAAATACTTTACCTACAGCAAAATATTATTTGAATGTTTTTTTATGAATATCAATAAGTATCTTTTTCACCAGTTATACACTAACTTCAACGGCGGTCCCGTAGTTTAAGGTGTATGGGTATAAATAAACTGAATTTTTGATCGTGAGGCTTAGGTTCATGTCTTGGAAAAGTATATTGGTCAAATGAGTTAGTGTCGTGTTAGACTCGACAATTGATGACAGATAAATCAATTTGATTTAGAATCATGTTGCTTGTCCGAAGACTGTTTTCTACTCATTTGTTTACAGCTCTCCCTCCATGCAAATACGGGTACACTTCCTATAAAATCCTACCTTCCTCAATCCTATTCGATTACCCTAATAAATGTATGCGTGTGGGTCAAAGAGGGGATTTTTTTAGTATGGTCATGTCTTAATTTATAAATAATAACACAGTAGATGGTTAGAATTTTCTAAGGATGATAATGGTTATGGATTGGTGAACATAGCCTGTAGCGTTTTCATATGCACGTAATCAACAAAATTTTACCAATCTAAGAATTAAAAAAATACTATTTTATGAATTCGTGTACTTCTTGTAGTCTTTATATCTTAGTTTTGGTTGGACATCAATATAATTCAACAGGTTTTCTTTCACGATACGTGTATTTACAAAACAAACACACTAGCTTTTAATGTTAATGCCACTTTCATGTCAGACCTCATGAATTTAAATTAGGAAACACCTTTCACAGTCCACTTCTTAATATTGTGGATATTAAGAGTGGTTTGCAATAGTAATAAAACTGTTACCGGTTGCCTCACAGACTAGGTGTCAGTCTTGTATGGTGTGGCGTGTCTCTGACGTGAAGGTCCGGGCTCGAACCCCTGTCGAATATATTATTGGTGATTATTTGTGAATGTTTTCCTAGTTTCTCTATACCTCTTTCCACGCAAATGAGATATTTCCAATAATATTATATTAGATTTATAAATAACACAAAACGAGAGTAATGTTGCTACACAGACATTTTTGAAACAGGTTGACTTTTAAAAAATCACTTATTGCCAAGCTATCCCCTAAATCTTAGAACTAGAATTAAAGTGACGAGTTTTATCCTCAATTAAGACCATTACCATCTATATATAACTTTTGAATTAAATCCATCAAACCATTTTGGCTGTAGCTTTAGATATAGACAGACAAACTGACAGATAGTAAGAGTGAGGGTTATAAATAATAATTAAGAGCTAGGTTGTAAGTCATGGTATCTACATTTTAGATTTTCATCAAATCTAAAAAAATATAATAAAATTTTATTTGTCATTCTAGCTTTTTCAAATATTCAATTATTAAATTTTCTTAAATAAGATTTTGCAGAAGTTGACTCATTCTATAATGATATTTTTTTAGATACTTGATACATCATGAAAGTGCAGAATGCCAGCCAGATACCATAAAAACTATATTTAGAGATTTGGAGCGCATTAAACGTCTAGATTTCACGTAAAAGATAGTTTTAAAATGCTCATGACCTGCCTCGATGGCGTTCTTAGCTTACGTGCTAGTTTCGTGTTGAGCTAAACTGCCGAGGATGGGGAGATCGAGGTTCGAATCTCATCCGGGTGAACTGGGAGTGGTTTTCATAAATAGTTTTGCACTTTCCCTCCAAGCAAATGCGGGTTCACTTTCTTTAAGTTCAACCCTTATAGTTAGTTCCTAACCCATTAGAGTAATTAGCACATAAGCGTATAACCCTAAAGTAACCCGAAAGGGTAGTAGTAAGATGTGGTGCTAAATAAAAAAATGTTCACTAATTACTTTATCTACATGAGAAAGTAGATGTGCGTGTATGCTATATTGGGCCATGGCAAAAATAAACAAAACCATCATGATGACCTTAACATATATGTATAATAGTTTGGTTACTGATAAACTGGTAAGATAATAATTTTAAAAATATTTCACAAATGTATTTTAATTAATTTTAGGTCTCTTTCCTACGTAAAAAAATAATAGCAATATAATTGTGTTTTTAGTAACTTTTAAAATATTTGTTTGATATTTACCAAAATTAAATAACCAATAGTCTCTCGCCACTCTTCTATATTGATATTTCTCTTGTGCCAGCATTTTGAGATAGCAAATGCTGCCAATTAATCATTAGCCTATATTCTTTTCACGGTCGGGTGCTAAAATAAGAGTTATATAAATCATTTACTCACTTACTCACTCTGGCATTAAGAAATCCGAAAATTATTGCTGCGATTACAAAAGCACGCCACCTTTCCTAACTAATCGCTTGTATCTGCCATCAGATTAGTATTCTCATATTTTACTAAATTGTCCTTAGTCTGGTATATTTTCTTATATCCGTTAATACCTAAATGATGTTTTCTTGTATTGTTATTTTTGTAATATAGCCTTATCTTGCTAGATTTGCCCTCTAAATACTCTCCCTTTTTTTTTCTGAATATGACCCGCCTCACTGGCGTAGTTGGCTAACGCGCTGGTTTTGTGTTGAGCTAAACTGCTGAGGACGGAGAGATTGCGGTTTGAATCTCACTCGGGTGAACTGGGGATGGTTTTCCCTAAATGGTTTTCTACTCTCCCAATACGTAAATGTGGGCTAACATCCTTTAAATTCAACCTTCCCAAATCCTAAACCATTAGCGTAAATAGTACATAAGCGTATAACCCAAACGGGTAGTAAGACGCGGTGCTAAGTATTCTTGTGTCTGAGTATGGCACTGGCCTTCTTTTTTTTTCAATGTTAAATGTGGGTATTTCGATTCACAGGACTTTATAACCCACATAATATCTATTATCTCAATCCTATATTAATTTTCGAACATTTTTTGTCAAACCATGGCTTCTTCCGACTGATTTTACAGAGATCTACACAAATATTCATTGCATCTCCAAAATTACGGTATTTTTAACGATTTCCAACTGTGTCATTGGATGAGTGTTCCCCTCACTATCCTGTCAGCAATCTAGGCGATCAAACCTATTGACAATTTCAAGCGGAAACTTTTTTTCATCAAAGAGCTAAATTAGAAAAAAATACAATATTAGGTTCCACAAATATTTTTTAATAAAACACCTTATTTCAAAAGAATCAATATTTACTCAAATATTTAATTACATAATTACAGGCATACAGTGAATATGTGTAAACAATTAGTATGACTTTTAAACTTGAATTTATTCACGTAATTTTCTTTAAATCTAGTGTGTATTTGTTTGGTTTTTTATTTGTACTAAAGCTTTCAAACTTTCATCGGTTAGCCTGATTCGTAACTTATTTTTGATGCAATAACTAATAGTAAAGGAAAATTGCTCATAGTTATTTTGTATAGAGCAAAATGTGTCAAAATGCCTAAAGCAAGTTTTCAGGAGTGTGCATTATTAACATGTAAATAGTTCCATCCTTTGAATCAGATATCGTGGTGTAATCTCCATAGGTGAAAAGTTCGTTTCAACTTGTGGGACAATTCCTTGTAGCTTCGGAGACTATATATTTGTATTTTTTATTTTCACAAGTTTAGTTATTCAATCTGTGTTTCCTGCATTTTAGTGGAGGCTTAGACATCCACGAATTTTAGATTGCATTTTAATGGGTTTAATAGATATTTCTTTATAATTTCTTAGATCTTGAAACTTACCTTTATTTTACTTTAAAATGTTACTGATCATATCACTGAACACTTTACAGGTTGATATTATTATTATTATTATTTTTAGCACCGCGTCTTACTACCCGTTCGGGTTATACGCTTTAAGTACTAATTACAATAATGAATTAGGAATTAGGAAGGTTGAATTAGAGGAAGTTAACCCGTATTTGCGTGGAGGAAGAGTGTAAAGCCATTTAGGAAAAGCCACCCCCAGTACACCCGACAAAGATTGGAACCTCGATCTCCCCGTCCTCAGCAGTCGAGCTCAACACGACTTTGATATTATTGTTTATACATTTCTGTATATTAATAAAATTCAAAATATAAGTGGGGCTTTTAATTAAAAATAGAGCTTTTAAAATCTTTTGAATTTAATTTTGCGTGGCCCATATTTTGAACTATCGAAAAGTATAATTAAATATTGCTTCAAAGCAGAAAGTCTAGGCAATAATTTCTAGCGTACTGAAGTGGGCCCTTTAATATGTATACTACAGTAGCTTCGGAAAATTTTAAAATATTGATTTACTTGTATGTGTATCAATAAATCAGATCTTAGTCGATATGATAGAAACTCCTCAGGAACATCTCAATGAAATATAATAACATAAGTATCATTTTATAAATTTATTTAAATAATATTGATAATAATAATAACAACAATACATAACATTGTCAAGATCCTGGATTCTCATCTTATATTCTTAAATTGGTATTGTATTATAGTGCGTTGTATCTTTAAACTTCTAAATGTAAATATATGAATCTGAGTTTCTAAGTTTGTCACAAAGTTCTTATTAATCTGACTTAATTAATATTTACATCATTTTTAAAAATGTATTTTCAAGTGATTGTTTCATTTAAGGGAGACATTTAAGTATTGTTTGTAATTTGGATTATTTAGTTCCAATATCGAATAAAATAAACAAAAATTTAATAATCTACAATTTTACTTATAAAAATAATAATGCATAGCTCCATTGAGAATTTTAAATTAATAGTGATTGTTATATTGACAACTAAGCGATATTTCATTTGGAAAAGGTTGGATAAATCATTATATTTTTTAATGAATAGGATACGTATCGAATCTTTTTACTAAAAAGAAAAGCAGTATCGTCCACAAATGCAACAATTATTAAGTTTCCCAATAATTACTAGCCCTTACCATAAACTGTATTGGCCAATTAAAATAGTTTTCAACGAAATCACGACTTTTAGCTTCCAGATGTGAAGAGTTATAACGTAATTTTTTTTATTATCAGTAGTATCACAGTATATACAATTTGTACTTAAATTATAATTCTATTTACCGAAGTGACTTAATATTCATCCGATAGAGACATGTTTTAATAAGGCGGAGATATTAAAGTAAGTATTTAGAGGAAATGCAGCCTCAGTTAAGTTAAGGGAGAGTGGGATAACTTTAAGAAATAAATACCCTGTTACATTTTGTTATTCTTGAAAACACCATTTATATTTTGAATATTAATAATACATTTCACCCTTATTTGAAAGAAAATTATATACTCTAAAATGTAACTTCACAATTTATAGGATAAGAGTGATCTAACCTTGTTTTTAGAATATATGGGCTTCAACTGAAAGTACTTGATTACCTATTGCGTTGACGTAGCGTGATGAATTTGTTTCAATTATAAATCTGGTTGGGATAGATGAGCCTTCTCAGCTCGTGGAACATATCACGACTCTCTTTTAGGTATTCCATACTCGAACAAGAAAAGGTTACTTGCATTGCTACTGCGGGCAATCACGTTTGGTCGGCTCGACTGAGAGAAAAGCTATTACACACATACTTTAGAAGAGAAATAAAACTGCTAATGTAGACAACATAATGTTAAATAAATAATATTTGGATACTAATTTTTACTTCAATATTTCGACACATTTCACTCTTCTTTGAGGGATAAAACATTCCACTATACTTAACATATAATTATAAAGTGATTGTGAAAAGCATGTAATAACAAATTAATGGACATGAAAATATGCATAAAATTTGAGAGTATATCGGTAATTACTAAACAAAAAAATCTCTACTCAAGAAATTAAATATGAGCTATTTAAAATGAGCTAATATCTTTGTTGAAGAATCGGATATTCTTTTTAGCTGGTTTCTCTATGTGGTAGATACTGACAGTTTGGAAGTCTTGTCAAGATTGAACGAGATAGTAAATTCAAATCATTAACTAGAAATGCTACTTAAACAATTTTCCAGTTTAATTACATACATTTATAAATTAAAGTTATTACATAGACATTTAAGAATATAGGGAGTTTGGCTTTTCTAATTTAATTAATAAGATTTTATTTCAGTAAATCATAAAATCATATACAAAATGCTTCAGTTAAATATGTTTGAAGCATATTTTAGAAACAAAAAAATCATGGTCATGATAAAATTAGTTTTTGAGTAAATTTGATTCTTTATTACTTTTCCACAGTACTATAACTAAATATAACAATGCGACATCGCATTATTTTGGTTTCTAGCTAACATACCTAAGAGATTTATTTTTTAATCCCAGTTGGAGTTCTAGAATCAATTTACGAGAGGTGTTTTGATTCTGGAAAGTATGGCATATCTCAAGAGTTATCCTTTTATGTTCCTTATCCTCTCATGCAAACACCAATAATAGCCTAGGAGAATGTATACTTTTTAATAATTTATCATTTAAAAAGAAAATAGTGTGAATATTTTTAACCAAGGTAATCATTTTAGAGTCAATTAGACGCTTAATATTCGAAAATAAATATTTTCATACTTCGGTATGTCTTATATGAATGAGAGCTATAAACGCAAAAAATAACTAAAACAAACAACACACTTATCAAATGTTATTTTGTGAACTTGTACAAATATGGTGGATATTTTATTTGAGAAAGGCAAGATCTATGTTTCTAACCATTTATTTCAATTTTGGAATTTAGTCACATTTCACGAAGATTAAATTGAATTGTTTTAACTTTCTAAAACTGAACATTTAAGAGTTTTAGTCACATATGAAGGAACGTGTTGATACCTATCTCCTTACTTTTGGCAAGGAGCATATTAATAAATCACAAACCACACCTTAAATAACGCTGGATTTCTGAACGTATGCAACCAGCCTCAGCAATCCTGTAGACAACCCTCTTAAAACTATATATCGAGAGAAGCCTCCCGTACAATTTTAACATATTTGTGTTACGTGCAGCTAATTTGAGCAAAGGGGTTTGTCACAAATATTCACGGGAATATTGGTTTGTTATATTTTTTTAAATGTACAATGTAGAACAGTTGCTCAAGTTGGAATTGAAAAGGAGCTAACTCTACTATGTATATAACGAGATAACAAACTATTCAAATACAAAATATAGTCTTCATTATAAAGCATAAGATACTATAAAGACTTCCACGTTGATAAATGAAATAAATATCTTCTGTGCCCCATAGAAGTGTAGTGATTTGTTTGTACGGTAGTAGGCGAAATATATTTATTGACAGCTGTTATCTGTGTAGTTCCAACAGAGTTAATTAGACAAAACAAATTTATAATCTACTTTCTAGTAAAAAGTTTAAGAACTTTTATATTCTCATCAAAATGTATCGTTTGATTCATTCAAAAAAAGGTCCTATTTTTAAAAACTGTACAAATATTAGGTTTCTAAAATATTTTGGCTTTAAAATTCGACTAAGAAAAAACTTAATACTTTGAAACGAAAAATTCTCTGTTGATTTTGAATGAGTGAAACCCCAAACATATGGTAGAGTATTTTTGTGTGGATGTATCGTCTACTTCAGTTCTTAGAACCTTGACTTGTTCTAATAAATGATCAAAGTTCACTAATCAACTTACCTAATCAAACAAGGAAGGACATTAACTGAACTACTCAGAAATAGTCTTGTAACATCAAATATTCAAATTACATAGCCTAATAGCAATACCCTTGGGAAATGGTCAAATAAGCTACTACAGTTATGAATAATTATGCATGATTTATTACTATATATACACTAAAACACAGTATCTACATTATCATATTAAGTTAGGTTTTCTCTGATACAAATAATCTACTACTGAAGTGGTTGAAGTGTGTCCTTGTTAAGATAGGTTAGACGATGGGACCAGGGTTGAACCTCGAGTTGAGGTACACTGGAAGGGCAGCCACTCCCCTAGCTTCAGCCACCTGGTTGGCGACTGCCTTGGAGATCTGCGCGTGGATGTTGTTGCCGATGGGCTGGAAACCGTTCTCATCGGCGATGTAGTTGACAGTGATGGGTGTTCCATCAGGGGCGATGTAGGAGTAGGATCCGGTCACAGCGGCCGCTTCAACTTGAGTTCCAGGGTTGTTAATGACTCCGTTCTCCTGACGACTGCTTCCATCTCCCGATTCATACCTGAAATTGTGGGCCCGTTGAAATTTTAAAAAAATCGACCTTAAATATTAAATTACAAAAAGGGTTTCATCAGCTCTTGATAGCTGTTCAGTATATGCCTAACTTATTTCTCAAATTAGGTAGAAACAAGAAAGGTAGAATTTAGAGTAAATGTACCCTAATTTACATGGAGGGAGGGTGTGACTCCAATCAATAAAAAGGTACGCCTACTGCGGCTTCCCCGTCACTGGAAAACCAGACATGATGAGCTATAACTTTACTCCACGTGCCCACTAATGCGTATAGCTATAAAATGAGCCTATTTATTTAGTAGTTTTGGTGTGTTCAGCATATTATGTTGGTAACTATGGTTTGTGAATGCAAATTTTTAGTGAACCATGAGTGTCTTATATTATAAATTATAAAGGTGTGATCCTAATCCTATATATTAGGCTCAAACTAAGACTTCCAAAGACCCGAAATTATCATATTCCATTTGTTAAAACAATAATAGGGCGATACTAGTAAAGGAAAACTAGTTTCATTCGATTTCTATTAATATAATATTATTGTTACAAGAACTATTTCAAGTTGAATTTCTGTTATAAATTCATGCATTCGCCAACAAAAATTACAAAAATATGTTTTTAAGGTTACATTTTTTTGTAAAAAAATATATAACACAAATTATTATTATTTAAATAAATGTAATATAATTATACATTTGTATTAACTAAACAAAAGTAAATATTGAGAGACTCTATTTGTTATGAAATTATATCTTAAACTTGAATACAAATTTTTACGCAACAAATTTTTGATAAAACGATTGAACATTCCGAGCACTCATATTTTTTGAGTTTTGTAAAAATCTTCTGAGTCTAGTTCAAGCAGATACGAAATGTCGAATTTTAAAGTACTCACACACCCCTAAACAATAAAGATATTATTTATTAGTTACATAGGTTTATATACTGTGTCTGTTTAAGCACCTATATCCTAGCACGGAAGATTAGAAATTTAAAAAAAATCTTTCCTTAAAGTAATATTTTTCCCATAAGGAGATAAACATTTTCCACTGAAATCTAAAACTTGGATTTGTAAATACTGGGAAAATTGAGTGTCATGTGGTTATTGTTAAAGAAGCTTAGTAATTTTTTTCAAAGAAAAATATGTTATCGAATGTTAAGGAGATCCACTTGTAAAGAGGATTAGAACAAATTGTGCTGTACATGCATCGCCTTTTGATTGATCCCTGCATATTGAGTTAGTCCCACCAGAGATTAATTTACTTTACCAGTTTAAATCTGTTATTGTTTAGATGGTATTTAATAACATTAAATAATTTTATTTCTTACTAAAATTATTTCAATTAGTGATTCTAGCTTATAAAATAAGCTCTCATATATCTGTCGTTATAAAATGTTTTGATATGGGTACTGTAAGTTAGTTATTAATTCATAATTGAATATCCGAGATTGATGTACATGATTGCTCCACCAAGGGAAAAGTAAGTTTATTAGCCTTTAAAAAAACTTAAGTCCGAAGTAAATACAAAACATAAAAAAGTAATTTAATTTTAAAGGTAATAATAATTAGTAGTTTCTAGATTAAATAGTCCATTTATGAAGTATCTCTTTGTAGATACTTATGGTATAACTGATAGAGTAAGTTCATGGGAGTAATAAAATGAAATCACTATACATTCCTTTTGTACTGAATGGTAGCAGTCTTACCATCACTGATTATACTATGGCATTATTCTATGAGCTATGCTACAGTGAAACCAATGATGATCATGTTGTCTTCAATGATAAATTGAGTGAATATTTTTATTTTTACTGGTGGTTTTAATCGTCTAGATAGATTTTAAGCACATGTAATTATTAACTTACGAGACCAAGGTAATATTTGTGCCTTTCTTGGTTAAGGAAAGAATAGTTTTTTTTGTATAATTTTATACACTTTGGTTTCTGTAGAATATTTAATGGGGTGATTCTCTTTAGAAATAAATTTATTAATTATTTAATCTAAGGTTTCCCAAATTCTTGAACGAAAATTACATTTAATTACTATCTACGTCATTTCAAAATTTGGATAAATATATGCTATTGACCTTATAGCTAAATATATATATACATATATATATATATACACACATATATATATATATATATGTTTTACTATGTATTAAATTTATGCTAGTACAGTTTTTAAAATATTTTGTTATTCAAATTGAATAGACTTAACCCACTTGATTCAAAATTTTATATTTAATGAAATATTACAACTTATTTTTTTATGATGAATTATGTATTGATAATGTTTTAACTATTTCTAAGCAAATGTTATTTAAACTGATATACATTCTTGTTCTATATTTTAAATACCAATGGTTGTTTTAAGAAATCCACTCCAAATGTTAAATTATGCGGAATCTTAAGTAGAACCATTTATATATTTTCATGTTACTAGAATTTATAGATATTGTGCTTCACTATAATTTCATGAAATATTAATAAGTTATAGGTTTACCTTTTGTTTGATACATTCCTCTTTTTACCAAATCCTAGCATTGTGCGTAATGTACTCTATTGTTGAAACAATAGCTATTATCTCAATATGGATGGATTAATTAGAATCAATTAAAAATATTTTCATTTCCTGTCCATGTGAAAAGATTTATTGTATTCCGCGCATGGACCAAGGCGAAAATCGACATACAAGTACAGAGTGCAATAATTATAATATTTATAGATATCCAGAGCTCAATTTAATTTCCTTACAATTTGTAAAATGTTGTTTCCAAGGTAATACCAATCATAATGCTATAAGCAGCTTCAAGATAACACAAAATATACACTGCCTACATATTGAGTTGTATTAATTTGTTTGGATCTCCTGAAAAAGATAAGTGTTGTCGTAATCACTATAGTAACTACCTATGAAGATTTTTGGGTCTACAAAAATGTCATTTTTTTGCATTGTATTTCAGTTACATAATAGTTTATGTATAGAATTCATTATGGATTAGATATTATTAGCTATCATAGCAATATACTATTTTTAGATCGTTATTTATGTGCAATACTAGTTTAGATCAGTAAATAATTTTTTTTTTATTTAGCATTGAGTCCTGTTACCCGTTTGGGCTATATGCCAATGTACTAATCAAGCACATGTGTTAAGAATGAGGAAGGTTGTATTTAAAGGGATTGTACCCGAATTTTCGTGAAGGGAGAGAGGAAAACCACTCGAGGAGAGTCGTTTGGGATTCAAGCCCCGCTCTCCCATCATCGGCAGTCCATTCTATTGCGAGAGTGATGTCATGCTGCCACCGAAATGATTATTATTGTATCTAAAATTTGTTTCTTTCTCTCAATACTAGTTTGGACTATTAGGTAGGTAGTTGGAATTCGGTCCTGCATACGACATGGCGTAGGTTTGTTACACTCACCGGAAGTTGTAAGAGTTGTCGAAGGGGTTAAGATCATAGTTCTGGGCGAGGATAGGGACGTAGCCCTGGGGCGTTAGAGGTGACCTTGGGTTGAAGTAAGGTCGGGGAGTAAATGGGCCCTGAGGTGCGCAGGCGGTAAGCCCCAACACAGCAAGAGCAACTGCGACGGACAACTGAAACATACACAAGTAATAAACGATTCATGAAACAATTTCACCAGACATATAATGAAATGGATCTTTTGTAACACGAGTATATTAACTGATAAATAATTTTGCTTCGAATATTAAATCTTGTTCTGACAACGTTAATGGGATAAGGATGAGTAAGGTGAAATTAAGAATAAAGGTTCCTATATTTTATTGGATGGAGAGCGGAAAGTAAAAAAACACTCTAAGTTCACCCAGTCAGGATTCGAACATTTTCCACCACGCCACAAGCAAACCAGACAAGATAAGTATGGCATTTAACCAGCATGATCATCAATACGAGTAATGGATTAACTGAAATTAAAGGGTTTGAGGAAGCCAATTGGTGATGGAGCAATGCAACAGCAACTATCCAGAAGGACTATTGTAAACTGCAACGTGCTAACTAAAGACGGCAAGGAATACATTTAATCTAGATATTTAGTCACTATCACTGCTGGTTAGGTTTTACTAGCACCTCAGATTATTTTGTACCAATGGACAACTAACCTATCATGAAGATGATTCCTAGTGATACTATTGTGATTTTAACAAGGTCACTGTGTGAAATATAAAATATTTGGTTGTATGTGATCTAACATTATTACTATTTGGAACTTGAGTATGGTGCTAAAAATCACATTATTAAATAGTCTATATTATACTTCACATGAACCCAAAAGAATAAATATACATAAAATACTAGGAGATCAAGTTAAATGATCATATTTAAAATGAGTATGTCCACTAAAATGATAATGAAATAACATATAATATACACATTAATTTTAATTAAATATGAGAATTGTTTCAAGAGAAAATTGATGGATGCCTTAGTATTTTAATATTTTTAATTCACATTAAAGTAACTATTTTAAAGCATCACTTTAAATTTACTTTGCTTTACTTTGATAACACATCATTTTATTTGGAGCGTACAATGATTATTAATTTTTAATTTGTTAAAAAATACTAAAATCAGTCAACATGAATTATATTGATATATTTCCTTATATACGTATAAACTAGAGAAACATAGTTTAAATAAATATTATGTGATTACATAAAAAGTATTAATTATAAGCTGTATTAAAGATACAACACATGAAATATGATCTTTAGAGTAAAGATTTTATTTGATGAATATTTCTTTATACTTATTTTGTATTTAAAAATGTGTTTAAAGATTTTTTATATCAAAAACATTATATACCGGTCTTCAATGCTATTTCCAACCAAAAATTATAGACTATGAAAATAATATAAACAAACAAATAATAATATTTTTCAAGTGAAGAGAAATGACAATATACAGTGTTTTGAATAAAATAAAATAAATCATGGCGTTTCTGACCAGTTTCCAGATTAATTGTTAAAAATTAATTGACTTGCGTTATTTAAATCACTATAGTATTAGAATTTAAAAACAAATCAAAACTAATACTAAAACATAAAATTATATTTCAGACAAAGTTTAATAGACCATTTATATTTAATTTATATTCTTGATTAATATATTGTATTTAAACACTGTTAGTTAATAAGGTAAATGAAAATATCATACATTATATAGACATTATATTTGCAATAAATTGTCTTTAATAATTAATACTTCTTTGTGGTTTATGGGTCATACAGTAATTTCCGTTTCTTACGTTTGGAATTTGTTTACTCCTATACAATTTAATATATAAGGTTGCATTATCTATCAAATATCTGAACTATTTACGTTTGAAAGCAAAATATAAATTATTCTAGAACTTTCTGTATGTGAACGAGTATTATATATCACGTATAATTATATTAAATAATTAATGTATATGTGTGTGGCTATAATTTAGAACCAATGACGAATTCTCAAATATTATTTTATTTTAAAATTGTATTAAAACCATCTATCAAATTCAAGTAATGATTACGATAATAGTCAACACATCTAAAATACTTTACTTTGAAGCACTTACCATGATTAATATGAGGTTTGAAATGAAACTAGCTAAACTTCACTTGTTATTGTATCGGTAGCAAACCAGAAACTGATACATTTCATGGCTATGTTGCGAGTATTTATACAGAAATCTACTCTTGGAAAATGAACAACAAAAACAAAAAAAATCCCAAAAAGGGAACTGTATCATTTTAATTCGTATTCTCATGCATAGAAGTTCAAATGAAGACTTCAAGGCACATTTATCCCCCCCTTCTTTCTCATTCCCGCCCATTCATATGCACTCTGCACGGTACAACTTCGCAATCCCCCTCTTTGGACCTGATAAAAACTCCTTCTTTAACAAGTCTTTATCCAATCCTGATTCTTGAGGGTTCCTCCCAACTTTTCAATCCATTGACCCACTTACAGTCATTTTCTGCAATTAGATCAAAACATACTTGTTTTATGAACTTCCAATAAGAGAAACATTTGGCCGCCTGGGCCAGAGACGATGTGCCAAGCAAGTCTGGTACAAGGATGAATCGTCTAAGAGTTAATTTATTAACAGCATGTGGAAATGATTAGGATAGAGCTAAGTGGTATGAAATATGGGGCATAATAACTTTGGAGTGGAAGGCGTCAACCTGTTCATTATTGTAATATTTGATATTATTGGGAATTAAAAAGAAACTAATGAAAACTCTCTCTCTCTTTGGACCTTTATATATATATTTCATGTAGATGTTATCATTGTTTAAGAATAAATTAAATCATACATTCATTCCTAATTTTGGATACTAAACTTTATAATGATTATTAAATTGTGTACCAATAAGAAGACAATTTAAACTTTAATTATGTAAAGATATTTTGAAATAATTTAAATTAAATATATGCAAGGGAGTCTTTGGTTGGAAAATATCAGTCCAGATAAGCTATATTTAAGCTAATCTAGCTAAACTAAGCTTTACATTTCATTCTCATAATTTATTATCGATATATTTACAAAGAATTATTACTTTTTTAATATATATGGATTAGACTTAATTCACTCCGACCAAAGGTTTGGAAAAAAAAAGAATTAATTGAACATTTTAGAATGATGCAATATATTAATAATAATTTTAATACAGTAATCATTTAAAGGTAACAACCTCTAATAAATTAAACCTTTGAATACATTTAGTCTCGGTGACCTGGCGGTCGAGGGGTAAGGTGTCAGGCATCTGTTCCAGTGGTCCGGGGCTCAATACTCGGTCCCGGCACAGATTTAGCTGATTGCCAAACCCTTCCTTCACGTCTGACAAGATGTGTATTGATCACAACTTGTGAATGTGTGGAATGCCAGGCCTCCACCGTGGTTCAAATCCCACGTTAAACTCTAGGTCCTCCATTGCATCTCACAATCACCCTACCATTACACATTAGCGTAAGTGAGTATAACCCAAACTGGTAGAAAGACACGGTACTACTACTAATAATAATACATTTAGTCTTGAAATGTGGTTATTTTTCTGAGCACCTTTTTTATATCATCATATGCAAACTAGCCTAATATCACATTCGTTCCACCAGTCGATAATACACCAAAGATACATGTTTGGTCACGCCGGGAATTGAACCCTGGCTCGGACGTTCACGCTGCCGACTGAGCTCAGGTATCAAATGAAGTCTATATACGTTAATCTTATGTTTTTTTCCAACTGTAGATCAGCTTTTTATTTTTTTGAACTACGTCATCTCATCCGGGCACTCCACGTACTTACAATAAGATGATAAAAACGAATAGTGTGAATTACAGAGAAAATTTACTCACATTTGAGTTGAGAGTGTGGGAAACCATTTAAGGTAGACAACCACTAGTGCACCCGACTGGTTTTTGGAACCTAATCTCCCCGACAATCCAGTGTATATTGTGAGAGCCACACTTCAGACCATGTGACCACTGATGGGGCTATCAGCTCTGTCCAGGGGCCTTAACCCAGGTCTAATACTATGTTCAAGTTTCTCCAAAAACAAGTAAGTTTCAATTACGAGCCTATATTAAAGAAAATATATAATTTATAAATTTTGTAGGTGTCATTTTCCTCGTTCTAGCAGTCCATGATAAAATCTGTAAATAGTGTTTTATAATGCGTACGTTTAACAAACGAGTTTATTATTATCAGGCTGTATTCATATATGATAATAATTACTTTACTGAGCTAGAGATGAGGAAAGAAGCATTTAATAGGTAATCTACCCACATCTGCGTGGAGGGAGAGTGGAAAACCAATTTAAATACCACCCTCAGTGCACCTGACTGGGATCAAACCCCGGTATACCTACCTTCAGCCGTCTAGCTTGTTGCAAGAGTAGCATCTTAGACCATGCAGCCACCAAATTGGGTAAGACGCAAGTTGTCAGTGGCCTTATCTAGGGGTGTCAAAGGGGATTTTAATTATATTTAATCTTCTTTATTTAAAACCATTTATATTTTCTTGATTAAAAAAATGTTTTTCTAGAGTAAAACCTTATTGAGTACATTTTACAGTATTTTCATTGTTATATAACAAATACTAAACTTTAATGAAGTTAGGATGGTTTAGTAGTAAAACATAAATTAATTTCAATAATTACAATAAAATAATTTTAACAACCGTAAGTCTAAAAGGAAAGCCTCAAAAATGGTTCAATTTGGAACAAAAAAATTATTCACTAATAGAAGAAAAATGTAGACGGTACAAAAAATAGAAAATAAAATATTTGGAACCAATTAACTCTCCCTTGAAAATCTTTACGGGTAGAGATATTTAGAATACTTCAGAAGAAGTGTAGTCATGTTTTCTTGGAGATAGTAGTGTAGAACAACTCTAAGTGAACTCTGCTGGGAATTAAGTCTTGGTGACCTGGTGGTCTAGGGGTAAGGTGTCAGACTTCTGTACTGGCGGCCGGGGTTCAATCCTCGGTCCCGGCACAGATTTATCTGATTACCAAATTCTTCCTTCACCTCTGACAAGACATCTTGTGAATGTGGGGAATGCCAGGCCTCCACCGTGGTTCGGATTCCACATTAAACTGTAGGTCTTCCATTTCATCTCGCAATCACCCTACCATTACATAATAGCGTAAGTGTGTACAACCCGAATGGGTGGTAAGACGCGGTGCTAATAATAATAATAATAATAATAATTGAGTCTTGGATTCTTGTCATTGGCCCTCATTGGTGTGGTTGTTATAGATGTCAAGATTTTATTTTTAAGGGAGCTTGGTATCTTGAAATGTAAAATTAATAGTAAAGTTTTGCTTTTTTCAGTTCATTCACCGCTGAATATTCTACTTATTGTTGTATCAACTATTTGTTCGTTACACCCCAACAAGAGGCCACAATTTCATGGAGACTGTTATGTTGAAAATTCTGTAATCACACAAGTAGATAAAACTTGGTACATAGGAAAGTTTGTTAACTTTATTTTATACCAATAGTCCCGTATATAATTATTTCGTGTTAAGGGATATAGTTAGATCACGCAACAAATTTGACGTTAAGCGCGTTTTATTCATTTTAATAAAGGTTTCTAGCTGATGAGTAACACTTTATTTTAAACATCGATCCCAATCTGTGTTTTCTGTGTCCAAGCATTTGTAAAGTTAAACTGTAAGAAAGGAATACATTATAAATAATGTTCAGTCATTCTTTGAATTTTGTATCATAATTATTACAGCCTTCATACTGGTGTTGTTTATATTCCTATAAAGAAAATTATTTAAGGCATTTTATTTTAGCTTTTTAATTTAATTTAAATGGTTTATACCTATTTTAATAAATATTTACCTACTCTATGTCATTAGAAATTCGAAACTTCATTGCCGCATTTACAAAAATACGCAACCTATCCTTATCTTGAGCTAGTTCTATACAGTCCACCTCATTACACCCTCTCTCTCCTCCCAACCGAGCTTAGGTCTTCTCAATGGTTTCTTCCTATTGGGTTTGCCAGTCAGTACCCTTAACATGGTTCTAGATTCTCCCATTCACGCTGCATGTCATGTCCACCGTAATCTACGAGACTTGACTACCCTAACAATGTATTTTGATGAGTACAGGGTATGTAACTCAACGTTATGTAACCTCCTCCACCTCCCTATATCTTCATCCCTTTTTGTACCAAATATATTCCTAACCACCTTGTTTTCAAACACCTTAAATAGATATCAACCAGTAAAATAATGGTTTTGGATTTTGGAGTTTTACATTCCTTGAAAGCCGGCGAGATGTCAACAACTTACTGACCAAGTAATGGCATGCAATTATTGACTGTATTCCTTTCCCAATTTTCAATCAAATATAATCATTGCTAGTTAAAATGGTTCTAAAATATTTAAACTCATTAACCCCGTCAAATGATATGTTTTTAGCAGTAATCAAATTATCGACCTCAATCTGTGTTTTATATGTGATTGTGTAAATCATATTTTCAGATATTACTTCTAAACCTATTTCCTTACAATCCACTAATAAAATTTCTTAATGTATTGCAACAGTTTCCTTAAATAAATAGTATCAGAAATTTGAGTTATCATAAATAATAATTTATTTTGAAAATATGATATCTGAACACGGAAATCGAAACCAGTAATTATTTTAGTGTATCAATGGACAGATACGCTATCCCAATCTCGTTCAGCGCCTAGGGCTATCCATCCCTCAATGTTTAAGGTAGAGTCGGTAATTCCCGTGTGTGATCGTCAGCTAACACAACCATAAGCAGATTATTTCAATATATATATATATTATAAATCATAAATAACATATTTCACTATCATATATATTTATTTACTATTAATTTTATTTTTTCAAATTTATAATAAATGTGAAAAGGTATATACTCTATTGAATAATGGTATACCATATCACTACAAGTTTTTACAACGTTTGTTGGTACTGGATTTAATTGATTCAATCATGTTGAATTAATCCAATTGTTTGCAATATGTTTTTAAGTACTGTAATAGAGATAAATTATTGTAAGTTTAGTACAAATACAAACAAAATGATCGATCCCACTACCTACAACTATACCTAGTTTCAGATTACTAGATGCCTGAATAATATATTAAAATATTCAAATAATAAATTACTAGGAGCCTGAATAATT
This sequence comes from Timema shepardi, assembly GCA_902151425.1. Classification (NCBI taxonomy): domain Eukaryota; kingdom Metazoa; phylum Arthropoda; class Insecta; order Phasmatodea; family Timematidae; genus Timema; species Timema shepardi. The sequence continues at coordinate 225,189 of CABFVX010000631.1, forward strand.
AATTAAGACATTCAAATAATCAATAAAACCCCATAAAAATATCAATTGGTCTAAAACTTATACGACTTAGAATTTCCATTATGTTTATATTTAAAAAATCAAAAGGCTTGAAAGAACATTTTTATTTGAATTTAACGATTTAATTTATATTTATTGACATCATCATGACTAGCACTAAATTTTAGCGTATAAATTAACAGAATTAATATTTTGCAAGTTGCGACTTCCTTAGTAAAATCCAGAACTCAAAAACCAAAATCAACACAATTTATAGGGAATTTAACACTGTGAATAATGAATAGGCCCAACATGGTGTTGCGAATGTAATTTAATTAGTTGAGTAATCTCACAGAATCTTACATTAGCTTCAAAATATAAAAAAGTAAAAAAATATAGACTGAAGATATCCACTTACAACGAACAAAATATTCCAAAATACACTCCTTTTGTCCCGGGAAGCATGCTGTCACCTTTGGAAGACATTCACCATACTGGTTTTTCCTGTAAGAAATAATAGATTATACCTATGGAATAGTTAAGCTTAGAAAATGTATGTGTTCTCATAGTAATCAATAAGCTCCGATAATATTTAATGTTGTAATTTGGGTCCCTATGTACTGAAATACTTTATATTGTTCATAATCATAAAAAAGTTAAAATGAAAATATGAATCATATTACGAGCTAGTATTAAAACTACTTTTGTTATGTGTTGTTTAGCATATAAAAAACAGAGTAATTTTTATTTAATTATTTTTAGTACCGCTTCTTGCTAACCGTTCGGGTTATACACCTATGTACAAATTACACCAATGGGTCAGGGATGAGGATGGCCTAACCTAGAGAAAATGCACCCAAATTTTCATTGTGGGAGAGTGAAAATCAATTAGGAGAACCACCCTTACTGCACATGACAGAGTTCGAGCCCTGATTCCCCCCCTCTTCGGCAGTCTAGTCCTAAACGAAAGCAGCACGTTAAACCACGCGGCAACCGAAGTGGATAATATATATTCTAGGAATAAATTATATTAGACAGTATACTAATAGCATGGTATGGAATGTAGCTTGATACAAATGGATTGTTGGGGGTCACAGGATGATATTATGGAATGACAATAGGCCTACTTAAGGGGCTGAGAACTAAAGTCAAGCGACAAAATAAATTTCTTCAAGAATGTAGATTAACGGTAAGCTAGAATTTAAAATCACAAAATAATGTATATTTGTCTTATAGATCAAAGCATTGATTGGTAAGAACATTCTTATGTTTTTCCATCCGAGTCACTGAATTAAGTACAGTATTTTCAAAATATACAATTAACAGTTTTTTTTAAAAAAATTGTTATTTAAATACAGATTTTTAACTTAATTTGCAACATATCCTATAAGATACAATAAAATAAACTATATTTCAACTATGTTAACTATTTACATACAATTTTCTAGCACTAGTACCCGTAATCTTAGTACCACATAAAATAGCTAGGCCAATCACTATTTATCATACTATCCACCAATTGTCCCGTAACACCGTGGTCCTAATGCTACAAATCTTCATTGACTGAACCGATTTTTTTGTATAGTTGGTCGATGATCTCTGAGAAAGGCTCCGCCTAACACCAATGGGTTCAGGTTTTATGGGCGTCACTAACACGATCCTCCTTTCAGTTAAAAGTGATCAAATATGCGTGCGTGTCGGATGCTACAAACAGAGCTGTTGTAATTGGGCGGTCTTTTTACATTATCACTCTGTTGTTGGAGATTTTACTTTAATAAATTATTATGCTTTGATTCACACAGTTACTTGTGAGGAATGCCAGGCCTCCACCGTGGTTCGGATTCCACGTTAAACTGTAGGTCCTCCATTTCATCTCACAATCACCCTACCACTACACATTAGCGTAAGTGCCTATAACCCGAACGGGTAGTAAGACGCAGTGCTAATAATGATAATAATAATAATAATAATAATAATAATAATAATAATAGTAATAATAATAATAATACAAAGTTACTTGGTTACTTCAGGTATCAACTGTCAATGAACGGTGGCACAGATCTAAACTTGGCCTTCAAAGTCCTCTTGACAATTGTATTAATGTATACCCTTTTTACACTAAAATATAGTATGTGAATGTTTTATCAAGATGAATTAAAAACATTAGATAATGTATAGTATGATACAAGACAATGCTAACCTAGCCTAAGATATTACACTACACGATACTAACCTAACAAAACCAATCTTGACCTACCAAATAAGCTTAACCTAACATAGAATACGCTATGACACAGCACAGTCATCAACTAGACAAACCTAACCTAATCTAAAGCACTTTAAGATCCCAAGTCTGTATAGAATGAAAGGAAAATATTTTGTTCATCGGGCCGAGCTCATACGGTCTATGGGTCTGAGTTAGGATTGTTGGAGCCAAAATAGTATTGATAAAGAATTGATGGAGCCGAGCTACTATTTCCTCTATTTTCCTATCTTAAATCTACGCCAAAATGGAACTATTCATTATAAACTTGCTACCTTGAAGGTTAAACGAAGGGTACACATACTAAGATTTCCTTTTCTATGTATTCTTGCTATCCACGTTGTTTGTCACGTGGTTTAAGGAGTCAAACTTGGAACATATTGTAAGGGTAAAGATAATACGGTGAAATTCACACCTCAATATTTCCTTAGGCATGTGTCAAATTTAATTATAAAAAAAATGAAGTGGTGGTCAAGTAGTCTAGACTGTTAGGCTCACAAAAATTATTGTACTATATATATATATATATATAGTACAATAAGTGTGTATATATATATATACATATATACATTTAAAACAAACGATCAATTTCACGTATAGGTTTACCCTGATAAAAATGTAAAAGTTTCAAATTCCTGACCTTGAAGTAGCTCACATAAGTACCTACCCAAGCAGCCTTTTAAGCGTTAGAGTCTCAATATGGGTAAAAGTATTAAAAAAATACTCCTAAGGTGCCCATCTTCAGGTATAACTATGTAATTATGCAAAGTTCCTTGAACTTGAAGTTTCAGCATCTACACACAGACAAACATTCTAATTTATTTATAAGATTATTTTCTTTGCTACTCTGGGTTTTTAAGCTGCATATGAGAGAAGTCATCTGTGTGTGTGTGTGAATAGTTCTTTATGTAAATTTGAGGTCAAATAAAACCATTATCGATTTGTAGCTGTGATTGTTTCAATAATATTAAAATTATATATTATTGCTATTGCCACATTGAATTATATCTATATGTTTTCTATATTGTTATATTAGAAATAGGAGGTTGACTTTATTTTCACCACGCCCTACTATCCGTTTGAGCTGTACGCCTAATTACATTAATGTGTTATGGAATAGGAAGGTTGAATTAAAATATTGTGTATCCGTATTTACTCAGGGGTAAATTGAAAAACCATTTAGTAAAAACCCCACTCAATACATCCGATCTGGATCGAACCCGGATCTCACCTTCTTAGGCAGTTTAGTCTATTTCAAGAGTGACGGCTAGGATCTTCAGTTAGGAATACTCGCAAAAGAGCCTGCAAACAAAACTGTAGGCATTAAGAGTTTTTTTCTGTCATAAACATTGCGCGATATCTACCACACACAGGGGCTGACATGTTAAAACTAGTCGACCCTGTGCAAGAACATGTGAACCTTTAGACTGTGAATTAAAATTTTTATTAAGATTTTTTTTATTGAATTAAAATCTTGGTCGGAAGAAATACAATGAAGACTCATTTTGTTTATTTGAAGTAAATAAAAGAGATTCGTTGGGTAGCCACGCAACGCTTTGCATGGCTCTGGGTACTTTTGATAGTAGGATATAAATGATTAATCTACTAGAAAAAGTTCATCCTGGGTTTTTATAACGTGGTATTTAAACAAATAAACAATGAATTATGTATTCCGTTTTCCAAAAACTTTGTAACAATAAATTTGGTGCACTATGTTAATTTCATTTACAAACTAAAGTTTCATTTGATTTTATTATCATTTTTTCATTTTTTTTTACTTGAACTAAAATTGCAAAATTTTAAAAATCCAGGGATTTTAAATTTAATTCGAGAATTTACTATTTAATTGGGGGTCTATATATATACTTTTAGGATTAGTACCTTGATCTTCCGGTCACCAGAAAACCAGAAAGTATTAGCCTGAGGTTTAATTTGCGTTCCCACAGCTAATTTTGTTGATAAAGTGCTTGAAATATTTTATCTGTGCTATTTATCACTGGAATAAATATATAAAATACGAGTATATTTATTTTTTATGAACCGGGTCAACTCAGCCTCATAGGGACAAATGAGAAGACACTTGAAAGAAAAGGGCAGCTCCATTCTAGAAAACTGATATTAATGGTCAAATGGCTCATTGTGCTGACCACATGACATCCTATATCCGTGAAAGTTGGCACTATCCTCGCCAACAGACACTGGCCGCTCAGTTGGGACGTCTCGAATGCGTGATGATGCCATGGATTTATTTATCAATGTTCAAATATGAGCCTCATATTTGTATTAGTATTTATTAATGGTGTTTGCAATTATGTTAAAGTTTCTAAGTGCTTATTATCTGATAATGACCTTAAACTTTTCAACTTCACTAAATCAATATATTACTGTCATAATTTTATACCTGACATTGTTAAAATCATGCAATATTGTTCTATACATGAATGTATATAAATACTTCCAAGGATAAAGTTATTATCTCCACAGCTTGGAAAATATGATTCAACACGTTCCTTTTCTATATAGAACTCTGAAGTTCTATTTGATTTCCTCTCATAAAACAGTTTCAGTCATCAATATTAAAATATTACATCAAATTCATTAAAACTGCTAGCTCTTATCAAGTGTATTACCTGGAGCTGGTGTTTACTAAATTATAAATTTTTACTTTGATTTATTTAAAGGAATTGTATTTATTTTGGAATTTCATTACCTTAACTGACCCGCCTCGGTGGCGTAGTTGGCTAACGCGCTAGTCGTGTTGAGCTGGATTGCTGAGGACGGGGAGATCGAGGTTCGAGTCTTGGTCGGGTGAACTGGGGGTGGTTTTTCCTAAATGGTTTTCCACTCTCCCTCCACGAAAATTCGGGCTCACTTTCTCTAATTCAACCTTCCCAATTCCTAATACATTAGCGTAATTAGTACTTAAAGCGTATAACCCGAACGGGTAGTAAGACGCGGTGCTAAATCATAATAATAATTACCTTAACTGGTTTCCTAATTAAGAATATATTCAATGATAATATGTCCACTAGCATACAATCCAAACAGGTAGTAAGACTCGCTGCTAAATATAAACATGTCTACGTTCGTCATGAAGTTATTTCAAAATGGTTATTTTTTTGTTTGCTATAAATAAGGAATATTCTGTAGTTATTCTGGTTCTAGCATAGATTTCACTGTGATACACTAACTTTTTTTAAATACTTAGTAATAGCAAGGTAAACTCATACAAAATCACTTCATTAAATTTTTTTCAAACTAAATCCAAGTAAATTTCCAAACACAATATTAATAATAAATAAATAATTGTAGTTAGGTATTTACAAATAAATTAAACAATTTTAGTATTCATTTCATTTTATACTATTTAATTTCCAATACTTCAAATGATTGCCTTTAATAAGGGTAACCTCGTTGTTGTCAGAATTATCTATATATTTTTTATAATCTCTACTTGTTATTTATTGTTTACACCAATAAATAAAACGATCCACAATTCGATTGATACCAGAATTTTTATCCTTTATTTTATTTCCTCTGTAAAAATGTATTTTAATATCCCTTAGCTTCTATTTCAAAATATTTATTGAATTATTTGAAGATAGAAGTTTAGTATTCTTCATACCTTTATATTATATTCTAGGATTTGTTGGTTTAAATATGTCATTTTACTAAAAAGTGGTCATTCACTCATTATTTTATTCTGAAATAATTATATTTTTAAATTACACCAAAATAAAAGGTTTAGTTGAAATAGATTTAATGTGAAGATATACCTCTAAGCAGTGGTGGATTATTTTATTTGGGTAATTTATTTTTACTTTTTTACGCTTTTAATGGATGAATAAACATTATTCAGACTTGCTCTTAAGAAATATTTAAAAGTTTATCCAAAATAGCTAGGATTTTGTAAAGATTATATATTTGTAGATCCGGATGTTATTCGACTATTGAGGTGCTCCGAGAATATCTGCCATTAATGATAGACCACGAATACTTGCTCACCATTCGTTAGCGTGGGATGGCTCTACCACTTAATTTATAATTTCAGTTTAATTGGATACACATTGGATATGTCCTTCATTAACCTAAAGCTCTTCGAATAGCTATCATCTATCTGTAATAACCTGTTGTACCAAATAAGCTAGTTTTGGCTTATTTTAAAATTAGCTTTACCTCCGTTAACTTGGTATTGTGAAACGGATAATTTGTACGTTTCTTTAGTAGTTAATGCTGTAAATATTGGTCAGTAGTTTTATTTCATCGCAGATTATCTTACAGTCCAGGTTTGCATGCTGTTTATTACAATGACATTTTTGTAATTCAAACAAATATTTCTACAAAAAAAAATCGTGATAATGAATACAATGAATAAACTTGAGGAAGCACTGGAGAAGATGAAATATGTGAAATATTAAGTTTTTTATTGGTTCGTGGTAGAACTTTTGAAGTAGGGTGGAGCTACTTTAAAACAGGAATTGCTATCACTTTCTTATGAATAAGATAATGATGAGTGGAGTCATGTTAGAAGAGTGGGGAAAGACAGTTAGATACCTTCCCAATATGTAAGGTTAAGGTAGATAAGGGTGTTTGCAATAATATTTATAGAGGAATATCTCTTATTGAACACATTTCTCTGATTTATGAGAGAATACTAGAAAAAAGAGCAAGAGCTAAATCTAAGTTGAGAGAAGAAAAATATGTTTTTAGAAAAAATAAAGACACCACTGGCTTAGTATTTGCTTTGAGCATGGTCGTGGAGAAGTCATGGGAATTTGCATGGGAGGTTCATGTTACTTTTATAGATATAAAGAAAACTTTTGATTCCGTTCTGAGCGATATATTATTGAGTTGTTTGGAGGAATATGGTATTGGGGGAAGATTAAGAAGAGCAATAATAGTTTAATGTGAGAACAGACTACGAAAAATAAATATGTTTTGAAGTGACAACTGGATTGAAGCAGAGAATTGTACTGTTCCAGTTACTCTTATTATGTATATGGATAACGTTTTTAGAACATTGTTTGAACTGGTTGAATCAAATTTTCAACAAATATAAAGACATTAAAATAATAGGAATTTGAATTTATACTTTTTTGCACTATAGTGAATATATTAAGGAAATTCTACCTACATCTCTTTACTTGAACTTAAAAGTAACTAGCATTGATTATAAGCCCGAGGCTTTTTTGAAATATACTAAAAATAGTCATATGAGCAAAGCCTCCCTAACATACCTTGAAATGAATGGCAAAATTATCACTGATCTTCTTCTAATAGAACATTACTTGAGCTGCGAGTATAATTCTCTCTTGCCACTCAGAACATGTATTATTACTGAAACTAATGTGACCTTGTATCCTTAATACATTACACCCGCAGCTATTTCTCTATTTTTACTAACGTGAGTTCATCTCTGTGTGCTGGAACAGATGGAATTTCAATCATTACATTCAGTGGTGGCTCGTGTATAGGAACTGCGGAACAGCAGCACCCCCTATTTCCACTTGATGTTATCGATAACATTTAATATAATGAGTTATTTTTTATTTAATTCGTCATTTATTTTTGTAGTACAATATATATTCCTTAAGCTTAATGTCAGTACTTCAGTAGCTATCCCCCAGTTTATGAAAAAGATACAATAATCTTTGTATGAAACTGTGCACTTCACAGTATCAGCGACGTGGTGTTTTACTGTTGTGCGCATGCGCACATAGGAGCGGGGTGGGGAGGAAGGCGGGACTGCCAGGTAGAGAGAGCACTGTTGCTCTCGCAGTGCCGGCTCTGGCATGATGGTGGAAGGAAATTTTTTTTACTCCGCGTGTGTTGTTCTTAAAAACCGTGTACCATATTCTTGAATGTGATAAAGTGTAGAGGAGTGCATAATTAGATTATTATTCTGCTTCCAGCTAATCTATTTGATTCTTTTTTTTAGGTTCTTTTATTTAACAGAAAGTCTAAATGTGCTTGCAGTACTTTCAATGGAGAAAAATTTTCTCAATTTTCATCCAGAGATCAAAGAAAAAATTATTGAACTTTTTAGGCAAATAAAGCAAGAAGAATGGGTTTCATTTTTAAATGAATAGATCAAGCTTGAACTGTAACAATTTAAGTTAAAGTAAGTAAAAAGGTGTTTTTTTGTTAAGATTTTATCAAGTTCCTGAATAAATTTTCTTTTCCTTTTACACAATTTTAAAACATAGACTGAAATTTTTCTGGAGCAGCACCCCCACTAATTTTAGCTACGAGACGTCACTAATAATATTGTCAAAGGTGGTTCTCTATTTTACAATCCTTTTTAGCATATGTTTTCCCCCTGAAGCTAGCAATGGAACGTTCCCTGGATCATGGAAATTATTAAAAATAAGGAAACATTTTCGTTGTTTTGTTTTTTATCGTAGACCTATCTCTCTTTTAAATAAATTATCTAAAGTATTTTAGAAAAATAAAACACAAGCATGCTTTCTACGTCTAAGAAACAAAGAAACTAACTTACAGCTAGTCTACTGTAGTTTTATTAATCATAAATATATTGTAAATAATTTGTACAAACTCTATGACATGGTGTCAATAAAATCGCTATTTAAAGTCTGATTGATGCCATTTATTTTATTCAAAGTAATGTTTTTATATGTATTAATAAAGTATTACTCTCTAAAATTTGTCTTAATTATTGCTCACTCATATTTTGTGTAGCAGCTATATAACAAATCAAACATGATTTTACCATAAAAATTGTAACATAATTTTATCAATCCCTTAAAAAATGTAATACGGTTATGTATCAAAATTTTAATAATGTTAATATTCGTTTAGCTGTTTTGTAGCAATATATTTCAAGGTATTATATCGATCTTTCTCGCTTTAAAGTAAACAAGTGTGGAAAAAGCGAGTGGTGCAATCAAATGCAGTGCGTAATAACACATTTTTTGTATTAGGCCTACATTATTACTGAGTTGAAGCTCAAGCCCCGTTATAGGACAACATCTAGGTAAGGAAACATGTTTATTCAGTGTCAGACATTTTTGAATACTTTAAAACTCTCTCGACTGAGATATGGTGATGGTAACATGTTCACAAATTGTTGAGAATATAAATAAACAGATTTAATTTCACAGACACGTGTGATACCAGGCCATATAATCATTTTGTTCAAAATAGTGATAACATTAAATAAATGATATATTAATATTACATTAATGGTTTCAATATTATTGTAATAATAAATCACACCCACATATTCGTTAAAATATTGTCACCCAAAAGAGGTGGCATGATAAATAATAAACATTCCCCCAAGACGGTAACTTAAATCACAAAATTTATATACACATTACAGTACATGGACAACATACATGTTTAGACACTTGAGGTACATAGACACCTTAAAGGTTAAATCAAGCTCCCATTCATTTTAATGTTATTGTTGATTACATTTGTAAGTACAGTATTATAATTTGTTATAAAATTTGTTTTTAGATTATGGTCTCAATTTTTTACAGAACATACCGAGTAATTTGGTTTGAAAAGTGACACAGCTCGTATATTATAATGGAATCTTTATTAATAATATGAAAAGTAAATTCGTCGATTTCACTTGGAAAACCAACAATATTTGTTTCAGCACCTTTGGACACACTAATATAATTGTGATAAGGAAGGTAGAATTTTAAAAGAAACATAAATGCACTTGCATGGAGGAATGGTGGGAAAACTATTTTAAAAAGCCTTAAGTGAACTCAGCTATTATTCGAACCCTTACCTCACCGTCAGCAGAAATCCAGAAAAGACGAACTTAAACTTAGCACCACGTCTTACAACCAGTTAGGGTTATACGTGTTAGTACTAATTACGCTAGTGGGTTATGAATTGGGAAGGTAGAATATAGTGAAAGTGAACCCGCATTTGCGTGGAGAGAGAAAAGAAAAACATTTAGGGAAAAAACCTAGTTCACCCGAGTGAGATTTCAACCTCAATCTCTCCATCCTCGGTAGTCTAGCTCAACACAAAATTAGTGTGTTTGCTAACTACTCACCGAGGCGGATAAAGGACAAACTTGATCCTTTAGTCCGATGACCCGTGATGTGATTAACCACCATTTGGATCTTTAATTTCTCCCTCATTCAAATTAATTCGCTTTATTAAGTTAACTATATTATTCACAAAAATTGATTGTACTTTACGTTTATAGGCACCGTGCGTTAATGTATGTGTCACTGGTAGTGACAGAATCTTGAAACACTTTCATGAAGTTTATTTCTGAAACACGTATTGGTATTCATAAATTATTGATGTTCCAAACATGTTTAAACTTTGTCTAAATATGTCAAACTTGATATAACTCAAGTAAAAATTGTCACAATATGAAACAAGAGTTGTTGTTATGTGGGATGTTAAGCTCAATTTAATAACTGTAGTAAAGGCATAGAATTTGACATTTTTCTTGGTAGGAATGGCGTGAAGAAAAAGAATCAAGTGGGTTCAAATAGGCATAGGAAATAATCTAGTAGAGATGTTATTATTAATTAGATTTATCCTGACTCTCTCTCAAATATGAGTAAAACCAACAACTATGTCACTAATAACTAGGCTAGTGAGCTTGAAATGAGGAAAGTTGATTTTATAAGAAATGTATCCGCATTTGCCTGAAGAGAGAGTGGATTTTTTAAAACCACCCTCGGTAGACCCAACCGAGATCGGAATCTCAATCTCTCTGTCATCGGAAGTCTACTCTAACACGAGAGTGACACCTTAGACCATGCGGCAACCGGGGCAGGTGATAATTTGAGTTATATTATATTAATAAAAACCATTCGCATTAGTGAGCTATTTAAGAAACATCTTTATTATTAATTATTTTTATTTTATGTTTACCATGAACGGTATATAAAAACATTTTATTTTATTTATTCGTATTTTTAACTAACAATAATTTTTTTTATTCGTGTCTTATTACACTTCTGATATGTCCACGTATTTTATTGTTAATCTTTTATAACGTCACTTTAAACAGCCTTTTCTAATAAATAGTAATGCATTATTAAAATTTGCCAATCTCAAGTTTATATAAAAATTTTCAGTGTTTGTTTGTCTAATATTTAGACTGAGGACCAGATATCTTCTAACACTTATATAAAGACAAATAAATTAGTGAACAGTTACATTTTTTGTCCTATGTATCGGTATTGAAATCTCTATCAAAATAATTATTCAGCTACATTACATACGACTTGATGTAGGAATATATTGAAGTAGATCTATTAACTTTTGTAGTGGTCAGATACTACCCTTTGTACCAGGTATGTAATAGACAAATCACTAGGGCTAATTATAGTAACCAAATAGTCTTTACAATAATGTATATTGTAGTCTTCCTTCTTTTGAATTAATCAATTTTAATACAAAAATTATAACTCCAGTTGTACATTTAAATCTACAACATATCTGTATAAAATTATCCAACACATATATTTAACATAATTCGGAGAAATATAATGAAAGTATCATATTAATTACATGTGTACTTATAAATTAATTCATATTATGTAGTAATAGTAGAATCAATCATTGTATTTAAATACACAATAATTATTGATTTTTAACACATATAAGGTATTTGTTTGGTGTATTTCAGTTTTGTCGCTACTGTAAAAACGATTTTATAAAAGTGGGTTTAAATACATAGGTTAAACCGGAGTCTTAACGTTTTGAAAGTCATTCTGAAATAACATGGGTAAAATAAATATCAGACTTAATATTTTATTGGAATCATGTCAAAATTAATAATAGTCAGAAATAATATCTAACAATTGATAAAATAAAAGTAAAGTTTAAAAATCAATTACAAATTAAAATTAAATTTGAATAACCTCTTTCAAAGACCACTAAATGGTAAAGTAAAAAAGTCAAGTTTAGTAGTGGCATCAAATTGGTTTTGATAATTTTTTGCTTAGCTAAAACATTTATAGTCCATAAACCATTAAATGAAATATATTTAACATAAACAAATTGCTTACACTAAAATTTAATTTTATGTTTTCTCTTGAAGTGTGCAGGAAAATCCAAAACTATTGTAAATATATTGTATACTTATGATTATAATTATATAGAAGGATATGATTCCAAATTAACGGCTGAGATAGAATATTTTTCTAATATACAAAAATTTATTAATATGCATATTTGGCAAAAGTTAAAAATTGTTAACCTTAAAAAAGGAAAATCTCTTATTATTCATACGCAAAGGTCGATTAAATTAAATGTATTGTTTTACTTTATCCCAATAATTTCATGGTGTAGTCACCCAAATGAATACAATGGCCAGGACCTCTTCAATAAGTGGCCGTATAAACTGCAGTCATTAAAGTGAAACTTAGGTTTTGAATTCATGATCGGTCACCTCTTAAGACCCCAGCTTCAAGAGTATTATGATCATATTTTAAGAGGTGCTAGTCTACAAACAATGAAAAACTGATTTATTCAGAATATTACTCACTAGGGAAATTTTGACATTTCTTAACTTTGAATAACCTTCAAAACAATATATTTGTGTACTCAAAACACGCCTTATTTGCTAAGAATGAATATAAAACTCAAATAGATATGAACTTATGTTTGTATATATTTGCTAGCTTGTACCAGACATATGTTTCCACCCCGGATCTTGGACTTGATGCACTACTTCTTTACCAAATGGGCTATTTAGGGAGTTGTCTATGACACATTTCTCTTCCAAGCTATAATACAAACCAAAACGACGTAGAGCACAGCGAGGAAATATTATGTAACTCTTGATTGGAGATCGTCTTCAAGTCTCCAGAGTTGACGCTCATGGGTCCTGCAGTTTTGGGAGTGTGATATTAAGTACTGTTCTTTAGCCCTGAGAAATTCACAGAAAGTTCAGCTTGTAGATAAATGACACGTAAAGCCTATGGTATGGAATTTGAATCCCTGCTAGGGAACATTTTATATACATAATTTCAGCTTCACTATTCTTTGCTTGTCAGTATTTTTTCCCCAAACAATTATTTCGCTAATTCAGAAAGGATTGTGCACAGCGTATAAAAGTTGCCATAAATTACTGTAAGGAATATTATTTATAAGCCACTATATTTTATATTTCCATAAAATTTCATAAATATTTATTGTGACTACAAACAGATGGTTTGAGTGAAATTATTGATAATTTACTCATAAGTGATAATATACTTCTACTATATATTAATTAGGTACTTTGGTTGTCTTTATATTAAAAAAAATACACTTACGACTTTAATTAATTGCATGTACAGAACTTAAACATTAAATTATTGTCATAGATCTATGTCCAACCAACACATTATATTTATCATATTTATATAGAAAAATGAGATGTATTTGTATAACATGCTTTGATAAAAAAAAACTTGGAAAACCTATATTAGTAGCATGTAACTATTTTTAAATACAAGATTCAAGTATCTGACGTTACCCTTGAAATTGAGGTAGACACCTCTCCTTGTTAATGTTTAATAGAAAACGAGAACTTTTTGTTTATTTAATGTGTCACATGAAAATAAAAATATTGGGTACCTTTTTAGCAACAAACCCGGCAAAGATTTATCTGATTACCAAACACCTACTTCACCTCTGACAAGACATCTTGGGAATGTGGGGAATACCAGGCCTCCACCGTGGTTCGGATTCCACGTTAAACTGTAGGTCCTCACTCACAATCACCCTACCATTACACATTAGCGTAAGTGCGTATAACCCGAACGGGTGGTAAGACACGGTGCTAATAATAATAATAATAATAATAATAATAATAATAATAATAATAATAATAATAATAATAATAATAATTTAGCAACAAAAACCTGTGATACTACAATTTAAATCGTTAAGCTAGCAATAAGTTTAAAAGTTTAGGAAAAAAACATGTCCAAACGTCACATCCTCACTTTTCACATGTTTATATCATCATATACCAAGTTTCCCATTTTTGTTTCATATTTGTTTGTTGCAAAACTCTCAAAATCACTAATAATGTGGTCTAAGGAGTCAGGTTTGTAATATATGCAAAGTTAAATAGAAATAATTTCTAGTTACACAGCCATAGATTTCCCAAGTACATAGACCATAGCAAACTTTTCATTCGGAATATTTATTGGTTTTTGAGTTTTTAAAGTCAAAACCTTATCAACAAAAACACACATCTATTTTATTTATATAATGTACTTTTTCCTGACCCACATAGGTGGCTTTTATACCCTCGTCTAATCTGATTTGCCTGTGTTGAGAAGTTCAGGGTTTATATCTTAGTCAAGTGTACTGAGGGTGGTTTTTCCTAAACAGGCTCCCATTACCCTCAAAGCAAATGCGGATCCATTTCCTCTAAATTATACTTTGGTTATTGGTTTAAATATGTGTACATCCCAATTGCGTAATAGGACGTTGTGAACGTGTCCTTTGCTACTCTGGTATTTCAACTGCCTTTTATTTGAAGAACTAATATGTTTGGTTGAATATTTTATTTATGTAAACATAAGTTTAAACAAAATAAATATATAGTAAGTTAGCAGTGTAATTTTTGATGGCCAAAGATACACTCTTTACCATATAATGTGAATATGAACAATAGACTTATTACTAGACTATTACACGAACCGACCAACCAGACTCTAAGAAACAGAGGTATATAATTATAGACTCCTTAAATTTCTCTTTGAATATGAGTTTGAAATTTATCTTTGGTGATCAAGTTATTATACAAACTATTATTACTATTATATTCAACAGTACATACTGATAGTTCACAATAAAATGTAAAAATAAAAGACTATTATGTACAGGTGCACTTTATTTACCCTGATTGTTAGCAAGCTAACCTTGAATTATTACACTATGGTTTTACTTATAAGATAAAACCATAATGCAGTGCAATCAGTCAATATAAGATTGCTACCTTGCTCTGTTCGATTATGGAATAGCTCATAAGATAAATCCATAGTGTAATCCGTCCAGGTAAACCTGCTACCATCCAGGGTAAACAGGTTCCCCTAGATACGTAAGAAAAGTTTTAGTTTACTGGGAATTTTGGTTTTGAATACATGGTGTTAGCATACACAAATGCATATTATATTGTAGTTGTATAACTAATATACTAATAAGGCTCAACTTAAAATCTTCAACTAATATACACACATAATACTCCTGGAGCTATTTATTTGTCGACTTTTACTAGCCCCGGTTATGTTAGTATATGTGCATTATTGGTTGTCAGCATGAGTAGTGAAATCAAAAATGAGGAATTAATCATCAAGTAATTCATGTGAATAGGGAATTACCTAATTTGTGTATAATACATTTTCATGGTTATGTTGATATAATCAGTTTTTATTTATCGTATCAATCATGTATAATTACGTATCATTGAAAAAATAAAACCAGAACTGTTTTTTTTTTGCTTTGCACTATTTGTTCTGGCTTATATATTTTGTACTTCTAGGCGTAATTTTAGTATATAAATAATTGTTAGTTTTTTTGTTGGATTTAAAACAAGACTCAAAACTAAACTCCGCCAATTATATTATTTTTATTGTTAATAATTATGTAAAAGTATTTCTAGAATATGTTAAGTAATCAAAGATCAAATCAATAGACCTTTGGGCACAGACAAGGTATACACTAGACCCAAAGCCTTCGGGTTAAAATGGCTGCGCTCATTGGGAGAGCATGAGTACTTTAACACGGGGATCGCTAAATGGAGTAGCTAATGACAACAGTGAAATCAAGAGTCCTTTTTTTAGTTTATTTTTAACATTATTATTATTATTATTATTATTATTATTGTTATTATTATTATTAGCACCGCGTCTTACTACCCGTTCGGGTTATACGCACTTACGCTAATGTGCAATGGTAGGGTGATTGTGAGATGAAATGGAGGACCTACAGTTTAACGTGGAATCCGAACCACGGTGGAGGCCTGGCATTACCCACATTCACAAGATGTCTTGTCAGAGGTGAAGGAAGGGTTTGGTAATCAGATAAATCTATGCCGGTACCGGGGATTGAACCCCGGTTGCCAGCATAGAAGTCTGACACCTTACCCCTAGACCGCCAGGTCACCCTATTTTTAACATGGTTTCCCTAGAGAGAAGAGACAACTATCCTTCTATAGTCAGTCGGTTGGCGTCCACAAAGCTAGGTTTAGGTAGTGACCCAACTTCCCCGTTTCCCTCTTGCCATAATCCAAACTCAAAAGCGAGCTTACTCAGACTGCACCTTACAATGTTATTTTTTTAATGTTTAAAAGATTGTTTTGCGATTGCCCCGTTGTAAACAATCTTTGAATGTATTCAACTGGGATAGCTTTGAATGTATTAAGCAGATATTCAGAACATCAGAATATTGAGCACATCCTCAAAAAACATAATTTGAAATAATTTTTTTCTAGATACATATATTTTTATATCTATAAACTTTTAATTTATAAAATTTAATAAAAATTGATTGGTTTATACATAATTTTTTTAAA
The DNA here is from genome assembly GCA_902151425.1 of Timema shepardi. NCBI lineage: Eukaryota > Metazoa > Arthropoda > Insecta > Phasmatodea > Timematidae > Timema > Timema shepardi. The sequence goes on from CABFVX010000631.1 coordinate 241,973, forward strand.
AATACTTTCAACGTTTTCATGCCATTTAAAGTTACCTCAGCTTACAGGAGTGCCAGTGTAGACAAATAGCAGCTATATGTCCTGATGAAATTAGGCTTGAACTATGAACTAAAAGGAAATGCCTCATTAGTTGTTTAAAAAATGCAATTAAAAGAAATCAAAAATTCAATTTCACCAAACGTTTATATATATATTATGTACATATCCTAAACTATCATATCAACACACAAGTTGTAAATATTTACAATTACGGGAATGTCCGTGTGGAGTAAACCACATCCAGTTGATTTAAATTAGTTGAAAAATGACACCTGGACACAGGACTCGAACCCGGTACCTTTGGCTTAGCACGTCAATGCTCAACGTCCATCACAGTCTCAGCCTTGGGCTACCAGTGAATAATTACTCCGAGCATGGGAATTATCCTTGATAGCTCAGTGGTAGCTTGGCACGTTATGTCAAAGGTCCTGTGTTTGATTCCCGTATCCAGGTGTCATATTTCACTGAATGTAAATTATCCTAAGCTAGCCAAAACAATCTTAATGTTTTCTAGGTCAATCCAAACTTAATTACTTTTATTAAATTTCTCGGAAAATAAGTTTTTATTATTTAAGGCCTACTTTTAAATCATTTTGACAAGCTTAAATTAAGAATGTAATTAAATTAATTAAAAAATTAATTAACTATATTAAAGTTTGTAGCCTACATTTAATAATACATTAATAGCGCATCTTGAGATATCTAAATGATCTAAGGGTATTACCGCATTAAGTATAATATCTGCAAATTTTAAAATTGACACCTGGACACGGGAATCTAAACTGTATTAGGTTAGTCAAGGTTCCCAGGTTAAATTACAGTGTCCAGAAGTCATTTTTTCAAACTAACTAATTTAATATAAGAAAACCCAAGGTATCGAAAAGTATCGAATCTAACAAACCTTAACTATCTTCAAACTAACTTAAAATACGAAACTTTGCACCATCATGCTCTCCATTTACACTAAACTGACTAACCTACAAGCTATAGTAAAGAGCAAGGCAGAGAAATAGTACTAAGTCATATATAACCAGGATAGCCTCATTTGCCTTACCAAAAGTAATGCCCAAAATTTCATTATCATGCGACTTAACTAAAGAAAGAACTAGGAATGTCACTTTATTCATATATGGGAATAAAATGTAAAAAAAAATAACAATGACCAGAGGCTATAAAGCAAATGTATTATAATATCAAAAATAACCAACATAGACTATATAGAGTCTCAGCGAACAACTTGCAATTGAATATTAAAAGACTTAAAGGACAATTTAAATACTACGGCCTCAGCCTTCATAAGACAATAACTGTAAATATAAATCTGAAAAGCGGATGACTATTATGGCTAAGTAGCAAAATATATTAACTTTTGTTACCAGGCGTCTCTTAACTCTGCACATAATGATATATCTCAATCTAACAATGAACAGAACCCTGGCCTGGCATGAGAGATACCCGTGAGGCAGGAAACCCTAACAAGTACAATAACATACCTGAAACAAACAAATATATATTCTAATCTGGTATCGAATATCACACTAGCCCTATAACGCTCCTAAAATAGTCCCTCGTAAACTAGGGGTATACACAAAATAGTTCTACTCATGGGCATACAAACACGATTAAACCTAGGTATTGATATTATCCTAGTCTCCGAGAAGCAGAAGAACTATGTGGGTATCATTTGCAGAGAACTAGATCCCCTACTACTAAAGAAACAGGGAGCCGCCCCTGATTATACCTAGCTGCAACTTTCCTATGGGCCCTCTTAAAACTCTCAAATGCCTCTCTGCATCCGTCCTTTTTGGAGACTCCACCATCCCTCCCCTAACAGAGGGTCCACATCCCGCATGCTCAGAAGGGGGTGGTTGAACTCTGCCGCAGGAACACATGCTGGAGAAGCATAGGTAGATTCATGAAATGCCTAATTAAAAGCAACATTCAAGAATTCCAAGTCATGATACCACTTCGCCTGATCACACCCATGAAATATAGTCAAAGCAACCTTAAGATTCCTATTGAAGCGCTCAACATGGTTGGGACAGTGATAATACGGGCTTGTAGCTACGTGTTTTATGCCCCATCCAAAGCACAGGTCTTTGAATGTGGCTGATCTGAAACATGTCCCGTTATCACTGACTATCAAACGTGGGGCACCAAACACGGCCCACACTCGTCTATAATGTGCGTTAGAAGTGGTCTTAGATTTCAAATTTCTAAGGGGGAGCACTGCAACAAACTTAGAGAAAAGGCATCCGACACAACAATAACACACGTGCTCACACGGGAGGAACAAGACAGAGGTCCTACAAAGTCCATAAAAACCTTTTCACAATGAAGTCGAGCCACATCGTCCAAATGAAGTCCAACTTTTGAGTTTTGGGTGGGTTTGGCTTTCTGGCAATCTTCACATTGCCTTACCGGTTCCTTGACCTCTTTGAACAGCCCCGGCCAAAAGAACTCATTAGACACTTTACGATAGGTTTTAAGGATGCCCAAATGGGCACCCATTACAGAAAAATGTAAATACCGCATTAACATAGGGCGGATAGCCGCCGAGACAAATTCTTCCTTCCTTTGCCCTTATTGCTATAAACTACTAGAATTCCCTTATGCACCGTATAAGAGCCCACATCTTCTTCTCGATGAATCTCAACCATCATCTCTGCACACCACGGGTAATTTTTGTGATATTCATGAGTGAAAATAAATGATTCGGGAATGGAATGAATCACACAAGGAGGAAGTACAACTGCATCTGTCCCAATGAGATCCAGGTCTTCTGCCATTCGAGACAAAGCATCGGCAGTTACTTTGCTTCTACCCGGGATGTGGAGGGTAGAAAACTTATATTTGGACAAGGAGCATACCTATCTACCAATATTGCCAAGTTCTTTGGGATGCCGCCACATCCATGACAAAATTTGGTTATCAGTGTATAACTCAAAATCTCGCTGTTCCAAATAATCAGAGAACATCTCTACGCCAAATACGCAAGAGAGACATTCTTTCTCGAAAGTGCTTTACCTTTGTTCTGATTGAGTCAGTGTCTTGCTGGGAAATGCCACAGGGTGCACACCATCAGAAGCCCTTTGTGACAATACGGCGCACAATGCGACAGAAGATGCGTCAACACGAAGAAAAAAGAACGCAAAATGTCTGGCATATACAAGACTTCGAACGTATTAACTTGCATTTAAGAGTCTTGAATGCCTGGGTTTGCCTATTCAAGGGTGACGAAATTTTAGAGAAGCGAGGAATAAATCTGACATATTAAGCACACATGCCCACGAAGTGCATTATACCTTTCAAGTCCTTGGGTTTCGGGTACTCGATAAGGGGTTTCACCCTTTCGGGGTCAAACAACATATTCCCTTTAGAAATAATATAGCCCAAATAATTGATGGATTGCTTATCCCAAAAACCTTCTCGGGATTCGCAGTAAGTCCCACACTACGTAAACGACTCAGTAAAAACTCTAAAGGCCCTAAATACTCATCAAAGGAACTGCTATCGACACAAATGTCATCTAGGTAGTATAAAACAAACTTTTATTGTACTTGACAAACACATTTTGATACGATTTAAATGGAACTTGAAAGATATAACCCATGTTATTTATTTAATAATCCAACACCTAAGCTCACCTGGTAGCGCACAGGTCTACTGAGCTATGGGTCCTGGGTTCTATTTATGGCATAGCCGCAGCCACTCCTAGTAGAGGTCAATCGAATCTGGCGTACCTCTTGAGGCTGATTCTTCATTGATGGGTTACCTCAAGTCAGAGAAAATGTTGTCATGAACACGGCTAAAGGCCTTACCACCGATACTAGCACTCAGTGGCACACGATTGAACTCATGGAGTTGCCAGGGGGTCACGAATGCCGAGTATTTCTTGGAAAACTCTGTGAGCGTGCACTGCAAGAAGCTTGCATTTAGATCACTAAGACTATAACCCTTAGCTCTACCTATGTGTTGAAAGGCACTCTCAATGCTCGGCATTTTTGTTGATTTTCCTATAATACACAGTGAGGTGGTGTGTCCCTTCCATTTTCTCGGGATTATGAACGCCGGGTTAACATACGGGGACATCAAAGGCCTAATAATTCCCTTTTTCTCTAAGTATTCAATAAGTTCTCTAAAAATTTTCATTTTAAAGGTAAGGGGTACAATAATATAGGCCAGACCTGACAGGAACCTCATCCATAACAAAAATGCCGTAGTGAAATACATCCCATTTTTCCCAAACCGGATTAATGACATCAGGGAATTTGCTTATAAGACAGCAAATTTAGTCTTCCTCGGTCCCTACACTACTACACCAAGAGGAAGGGGGAGGTGGGATATAGCTTCGCGGCTCACAGTTCAGATCCCTTTGACCACTCGGTGGCAGAGCGTGGTTTGTTGTTGTCGGTTGAACAGGTATATCGTCCTCTTGAATGGGGTAGGTGAGGCATCGGACTTGGGTGGCAGGGAGTTGAAGACGTGTTGTATCGTCGCAACGGTACAAATTTACCTAATGTAGCGTAACCAAATCTCACGAACCATTATCCTAATCAACTTAAAACTATCCAGATAAACTATGCATAATCTTATAATTTTATTGGTATGGATAAATTAGCTTCCTGATAGCCAGTTACGGCACTATAGCGTTAAAATAAGTAATATATTCCGAAGAATTGTAATTAAGAAAATAGGGTAAAGGTTCTAAGGTTAGCGATTGACTGACTTTATTTATTCATTATTGGAAGTTATTCCTTCAGATTATATTTGTGTTAAGGACCTGGAAAAGTGGTTATAAAACCATTTAATTTACAATTTACAATACAATTTAATAATTTATACTACATAGTAATAAATAAATGAATATGCTGCAACAAATGTTCTCGGGGCTCTTTCCACTGGCTTAACTTGTTTCTAGCCCCTCCACCCTACTCAGTTTATAACCTAAGGGCTTCTTACCCCCAACGAATTTGAGCCCGCTCTATTCCTCTAATACCCAGATGGAACCGAATCTTTAAGGCCTAACCTCCAATCACATGGCTCTAGTTTGTGTGGAGGAAGGATGGGGAGAGAGGGGTAGTTTCCCCCGTGGCTTCCCAACTCATTGTTTGAGAGTGTGAAGGGACGATGGGGTGGCATGAAGACCGTGACCGTGACCGTGACCATGTCTCAACTAGAATCCACGCCCAAATGTACTCTCAAATAAAACAGATAGTGTCAATCTTCTGTATTTATAATATATAGTATATCACCATGAAAGAAAAAATTATTAACGCAAACAAAGAATATTATGTAGTTTGTTCACTAATAGTAGAGAATAGGTTCGTAAGGACTAAGGTTAAATAAAAATAATGCATACTTATTAAAAGTCTATACATTATTTTAATATTGCAATACAGATTAAGGTTTCATTCCCCAGTACTCAGAATATATATATGGAGCATATTTTCATATAGTCTGTCCTCAATAAAAAAGTTTAAATTATACAATGAATAAATATTCCGTTTACGTATAGTCTGTTCACCTTAATAAAAATAATAAATCATACAAATAATATCTATACCATTTATTAAGATTATCATAAGCGATGAACAAAGCCACACTAGCCCACCAATGGATAAATTCTTAGTCGTCACCTCCCATACAAGTCAGTTCTTGCTGCGAGGCATTGAAACAACGTATGTACTGTACGCTTGACCAAAGTTATTCCCTTGCAAAAGCACTCTCATTAGAAGATCGTCATCTTGTGAATGTGAGGAATGCCAGGCCTCCACCGTGGTTCGGATTCCACGTTAAACTGTAGGTCCTTCATTTCATCTCATAATCATCATCTCATAATCACCCTACCATTACACATTAGCGTAAGTGCGTATAACCCGAACGGTTAGTAAGACGCGGTGCTAATAATAATAAGAAGATCGAATTCAACAATGTGAGGTTTATCGGTGGCGTCCTATTCACCTTTTCTCTTTTCCCTCAAAACGAAGCAACTTATAGGTACTATACTTCTTAAGCTCCGATAAACTCTTAACAAGGCCCCACTATTCTTTATCGGTGGAGTTTAAAGCCCCACACAGAATTTACTCGATTAGCATGTGCGCCTTAGGCTCCTCAACATGTCATATAAAATATAGAATCACTGGGCTGCCTCCTCTTTTCAGTCTGTGTATGTGCCAACCATCAGTGCAGCTCTCAATGGACTGGCTGGGCTCCCATATGCCTGGATTATGCCAGTTAAGTAATCCATTGCATGACTCACTGTATCCTTTATCGTCCTTTTCCACGAAGAAATTAATCATTCCCTCCTCCAGAATGTATTAACACTTTGAATGCTTTGAAACCCCCAATTTGCACCTGCCTTTATTTGCTCTGAGAATTGGTAGAATTAGAGAGGGGGGCTATAGACTGAGAAGTTGTACTCCCCTCCTTGGACAATGTCTGACTCAGCGATCCAACGATTTTGCTTAAAATGCACGTATATCTAGGGAGTGTTTGACATGAACGTGATAAATGAAGATATTGTTTACTTATTATTGGGGAAAAGTTCTGTTATAGGCATCTTATTAATAACAATCTTTTTATTTGAATATTTAATAATTGAATATTTAAAAAAATTGGACCCAGAGATCTGGCTCAAAATGGGTACCTGTTAAGTTTCTTGTGTTATAAAATAGCATTAAAGATTTTGTTCAAAATTGGTATCGGTAGACTATTTTACTCTATAAATAATAATGTATCTCTATATAAAATAAATTAAAGGTTGTCTACTTGCGACACCTTATAACAAAAATGAATTTTTTGAAAATTGACCTTGAAGATTGAATTCAAATGGCAAATCTGGGCATAGTTTTTATGATATAGCCTATAGGAATATGTTTTTATTTTTATAAATAGCAAAGAGATTTAGGGTAGTTTACAGATAAATTATTTTTGACCATTTGAATTTTGATAACTATGTTTGAACAATTTGGTTAAAAATTTATATTAAAAAAGTAAGTATTGTGACTAACAGGATGCTGTGTTTGTTTTGATGAAGAAAGCATATTTAAAGTTAGTTCACTAAAAACCTATTTTTGAGAATTATCTTCGAAGCCATAACACACAATATAAAAAAGTTTGTGCGATTGCGTCGTACCAATTATTATATATTATTACTGGTCATCTAAATTGTGATTGTATAGTGTAAAATGATTGATTCAACTTGTATTCCGTTTAATACATTGTAAAAGATACATTACTCCGGTTATTTCAAAAATAATTACCACCTTAACAAATGAGACATGATTTTAATAAGTTATATTATGAAAAATACCCAATCTCCTACTACACTTTAAAAAGAAGATTGATGCCATATATGGAAACAAAGTCCTCCCACCATTATTGCAACACGATTGTATACAATTTCCACCAGATTCCAGTTGTATTTCAAAAAGAGCTCAGCCCAATCACGGTGGCTTACCGGTTAATACATTCCTTCCCCTCTTCCCCTTGTTTTAGTTTGCTATAATGGGAACGTGATAAATTCAAACTGTGAGGAAGGTACTCTAATACTATTTGTTTCCTCCTGTCAGTTAGGCCGGCGAATATGTTTCCTCATCTTGGTGACCCCCAACGAGAAAAAGAATCACATTAACTGTCGGTTTCTCATTCTTTAACGCTTACCAACAAAATGTCCCGCTCACATTCCATTGGAGCATAATATTATAAATTAATTTAATCTGCTTCACTATATTTATGAATATGTGACTAAAATTTGAATATGGTTTTAAAATAAAAAAATAATATATTCTAAAAAAAAAGTACTCGATTGCAAAACATTTATAACCCAAATATAGGCCCTACATAACCATTTTTCGAAAAATAACATTTGAACTCAAGTTATAAAACTATTTGTCATATAATAAATAACTTAATTTAAAATGTAATCTCATACGCACCCACATCAGTGCTAATATGGTTTAACACGCTAATAGTATATGGGACCTGATTGTTGGTGACGGGGAGATCAGTGTTCGAATCCCGGTTGAGTTTAATAATGGTGATTTTGTCCCTAAATAGTTTCTCACTTTACCTCTAATGAAATTTGGGTACATTTTCTTTAGCTTACTCCTTATTCTTTATATTACATAAGTATAAATATGTATAGCTTTTAATAATGATATTTTTGCTTTCGGGAAGAACATAATTTAGAATATCTGTAGCTATAAATAGTAATAAGATCAGAACATCAACTGCAACTGTTTAAGTTTATATAGAATAATAAAACCCAACTAATCTCGTCCAATATAGGGATAAATTACAATATAGAAGAATAATGCTCCGTAAAGCTCCAAGTATTCATCCAAAAATAGACATCTCATTAAATGATAGTCCAACCCCTAGCTAGCTTACAATTTTAAACAATTACATAAAGATACTGATATGTGAGGATGTGTCAACCATAAGAAATATATATTGAACATTTTATTCAAGTGAGTTACAAAGTTAACAATCTGAAGTGTTGATACTTTACATCATTGCAGTTGTTTGTGTGTAGTCTAGTAAGCTAATGAGCACATAGAGGTCGTTATGAACCCTATGTTATTTAACTATACATTTTCATAACAAATCTGTTCCAAATCGTCCATAACATTAAATATAGAAGCTAAATGATTGTTTTTAAAGCCAAACTTTTACCTAGGTCAGAGTGTCTAGTAAATGTTTTTATCACGTGCACCACGTCTTACTACTCATATGGGTTATCTAGATATATGCATTAATCGTAAAGGTACGAGGAAGGTATAAATGATATAGAGTGTATCCAATTTTTTTGTGAAAAGATAAATAGATTGACACCATTTAGTATAAATCACCCTCACTACACCCATTGTGAATTTTAACCCCAACTACCTTGTCACCAGTGGACAAGACTAGATGAGCTCAACTTATTCCTCCAACCCATTCATGCGGATCACAGTAAATAGCTATTATAAAAAGGTTAATACTGTATTTTTATTTAAAGAGAAACTAATTCAATGCAAATTAAATATGAACTAATTGAGTAAATCAAATAATAGCTGATATGTAAAAACAATGTACAGTATAACATCGATTTGATTATAAAAATAAATAAGACATTTTAAATTAGTAGGTTAGACTTTAAGGTCTATAAAGCGCTTGACTACAGGCTTAGGGATGATAAATATAAATAAAAGTAAGTGCTTGAGAGAAAGGACGGAGAAACTACAATCATGAGTCTGGTCTGGAAAAACAGCCCCCATTGCAACACCAATCAGATGCCATGTAAGTCCAATACCTGAGACCTTGGTAAAAGGAGTCAGTCTCTCCTAGTCTTGTTTTCTGGTGAAGTAAAGGTCGGGGCTAGTATCCCAGTTTTACAAATAGTTTCAAGAATCTAACTCCACCTGAAAGGTTGAAATAATTTTTAAACGGTCTTTGTATATTTTATGATCAAATTCATACATTAAACTATAGTAAGATAAAATTATATACGTGAGAATATATAACACAGAGCACTTAAGGTAAGCGTCTGCTAGCCCGCATTAAACGGACAACGCGCATCGAATTTTTGTATGGCTTACATTATTTTAAAAGATACTGCGTTCACCTATCCACATCGTAAGCATCAGACATCAGAAATACCGATATTAATTCCGGGAGACGGATTAAAATCCGATCAGTGCGGTGCGTGCGGATGACGTCATCTGGAATGCTGAGTAGTGCACTCATTCTCCGCCATTCGCATTCGGAATTCCCAGCTTTATTATCTCTATTAATTGAGAGATGGGTACACTGTTTATAACAGTTCAAAGTGATTTAGTTCAATGAAATGAGCAGTTCATTTATCTAGTTCAGTAGTAGTAGAACATCTTAGGCTCAGTGCACACGGGAGGAATTTCGGTGGAAACTTCGCGGAGCGGAAGACGCGCGTTCTCCGCAAATATTCCGCAAGTTCGAGTGGAATC
>CABFVX010000632.1:0-95503 GCA_902151425.1 Timema shepardi
TGTAAGCTCCACCTCCCTCGCACGCGCACGGGCTGCGAAACTTCAGAAATGGCATAGAGCCTTCGGATGCTATCCTCTTAAGTTAATATTTGAACAAGTAGTAGCAAAAAATTGGCCCCACCAATGGGAATACAGTGTTGTGTCAAGTTTCAAGGACACAAATATTTTTTTCAAAAGGACTAACTAAATTTTATAAGTCTATCAAAGGATGGTAACCTTGAAATTGGGTATGGGGGATTCAAGTCTCACTGTAATTATGGGACTATGTACATCTGAAACACCTGGCCAAAGTCCACATTTGTATCCGAACATATATTTACACCTCGGCCTGAGAAGAGCCTCAATAAACATGCCAGACACCCAAAACTCAGTCTTCAATACACAGTTATCATAAACTCAATAAAAATTGGTAGATCTGTGTCGTACTCAGCACACAAAAAAAGAAGGTACGACGCCTGAATGTCAAACTTGCGCGTACGAAGCTAAACAGTCCGGCCTGTGTCCGTGACCACGTCGCGTCGGGTGGAGAACATGCCGGAACATGGGCCACCCTCCGTTACCATCTCAGCTGATGGGTAGCGTAAATGAGGACCTCGTAATAGGGGTTTACTAAGATGCACGGATATCCTTGCAGGCTTAGCACAATCAAATTGACTTCTAGTAAATGTTCACTAACCACGCTCATTCACATATAAGTCACAAATCCACGTTACCAACACTACTCTAAGCTACCATGCTTCTAGCCTCTATTAACTATATCAAAATATATCTAATTGATCTAAATTGACACAATAGATTTTGATATTAATATAAATTAATTAAATATACTATTAATACCATTCAATTTAAACCACTTGTGAAATCCATAATCATGAAAGTTAATGAGTGTCCCCGTTTTGAGTAAATAAATAAATATTTATTTGATATGACACTTATATGCGTTTAAAAATTTATTTAAGAAAATGTTTACAAATTATTTCTGTAACACGAAACATTCCTAATTTTGAGGCAATACCAATTAGACAGATAAAGGATAATAATTCAAGGTAGCTTTCTACTAAAATGTGTTTTTTCTTTACTAATTCTTTACTTTCTCATATAAAGAGAAGGTGTTTTGATCGTGAAAAAAAAATACGATCCTGAGTTTATGACAATTTTTATGTTTTGTCTGTACACGAACCCCAAAAAGTCGATTTTACAATTAGGTCTGACTGTATATGTGTCAGTCAAACTGTCCCTGGCCACGGATCCGAAAGAGTTTGAAGGATTTTGATATTTAGTTTTAATAGGGCTATACCACAGGTTTGTTTTTGCCCTAGCTCTTCAATTGAGGGTAGTTCAATGTTGAGTAATTTTTTGAATTCCAGGTTTTTATAAATTGTTCTAGATATTTTGTTAAAACTGCGTATCTGTGGTTTGTTTAACATGATAAATAGCACCATAAAACTGGTGGCCAAAAATTCGTTGAAGGGTAGTTTACTGATAACCGATTTTTAAAAAAGTATAATTTTTAGAATAGTTTTAAATAAATTTAAAAAATTCAAATATTTAAAAAAACTATTTAAAATTTCTGTACCAAGTGAATATTTCAGGAGTTTTGACATAACAAATAAGCCTTTAAACTTGGTTCTGTGTAGAAATTCGGCCAAGAGTCTAAGGAGTAAGTTCTGAAAATTAGAATTATTTTGAAAAATATTCAAATGATTGTGCTTAAAGTATTATCTAGGTAGTGTATGACATGAAAATGACAAATAAAGTTGTATACTTGATTTAAGGGGACAATTTGTTCATGAGTGGTTTACTTTTGATTGTTATTTGATTCAAATATTTAAAAAAAAATGTTTTAGCATTTTGATTAAAATTGGTATTGAGATATTTTTTACATATAAATAATAATTTATATTAATTTAACGAAAATAATTTAATTTAAGCATAGATTAATTTCAACAATTTATAGACATTTTTATGTTTAGGAAATGAACTTTGAAGATTGATTTCAAAATGGGAATATGTTGTTTTTCATGATAAATAAGAATAAGTTTTTAATATTACACATAACAAATTATTTTATGGTAGTTTACAGATGTTTAACTTTTAAAATTTGAATTTTTAAAATATATTCAAGCAATTTGATAAAATATATAGGCCTATATAAAGAGTAATTATTGTTATAAACAAGATGATGCGTAAAACTCATTTAAGGGCAGTTTACTGAAATCTTGTTTTTGAACATTTTCTTTTTAAGCTATGCTACACAATACGAGAAAGCTAGTGGGATTGTTCAGTAACATCTATTTTTGATGTATCCTACTAAATTTGCATAACATCGTTTACGCTGAAATTAATACTTTAATCTATTGAAAATAAGGTTGGAGCTTATCTGAAAGAACCATTTGCAGGCCAGGCTTGAAAAGGTTTGGGTGGTCTTGCCATAATTACTAAGAATTTACGCGGTTGCCAAGAAACGAGAGAAGAACAAGAATAAGATTATGTGGGATGTGACGAGCTTTAAAATCACAAGATGTTAACACGCTCTTCCGTGTACTTTCAGCTTGATTTGAAATAGTTTCAGCGTTATCGGTTCTCTTACACAATATCTGCTTAAGACCTGCAGACTCGACTGGTACGCATTCAATCTCAGTTCGTTTTGTTGACACATCAGTATTGATTGAGCATGAGACAAGCTTACAGGTTTATTTACTGGCGTTGAGAATATTTGATATAGTGATAGACATCGAATGAAAAATATTCATGTTCGACGTCAAAGATAAAGAAACATCGTTTGTAAAAGATCAATATTAGATACGAAAATGAATCAATGTTTGTAAACAGTATTTTTGGTTTCACATACAAAATAAATAACTGTAAATGAAATATATTTGCAATGAAATGAATGCATAAATTGCTGTTTCATATCGCACAATGAGATACTACCACAAAAATGGATTTTATAATACAATTTTCAAAAGTTAGATAAAATTGAGTAAAATAACAATAAAGGTATTTTATTACTACCAAACTTGCTATAAGATTTTATCTAACATAATTTTAATTCGAGGGACACCATATGCAGAAGAAATAATCGTTGATCGTCAGTGTTGATTTCGACTAAATAGATCGAAAATCGATTTAATTTTTATTATTCGATAAATATAAGAGAAAAGTCCGAATATAAAATAAGAGTTCATCAATATGCATTAAGTTTAAAGAGACCCATGATTAAGCTAAAAGAAACAAACTATGAAATTTTAGTTAAATTAAGAATACCAAAAAATCTGGTAAAGCTAATTGAGGTAGGTATGTTTGACTGATACATGTGGCAGAGTCCGGGTTAGATGTCTTTTATCAAATACTTTCGAAATACAGGTGTTTAAACAAGTTGATCAAATTTTCCCCATTAGTTTTTAATCTAAACTTAGAATATGTATGTTACCATGCTAATGCAAGAGAGTAGGTAATAGTTGACATTAAAAGGTCCAATGCAGCTATTAGGATACGCAACTAATTTAGTTTGTTGGACAATAGTAAAGAAGATGTTGCAAGATATGCAGAAATTGTATTAAAGGTTAGTCAGGAAATAGGAACACTAAAAATATTAAGCAAATAATCACACAGATAACAAATATTAAGGACTATAATTCATAGATTACTGTGAACAACATAATATTTGACATAGTTAATGAGTTTATGTATTTAGGTACAATAAATAGCAATAAGGGTGTCAGAGTGTAAATTAGAAAAATAATATAGTTAGGAAATGCATTATATTACTAAGTTAGTAAGTTGTTGACATATCGCTTATTCTCAAAGAAAGTAAAACTCAGAATACACAAAACAATTATTTTACCAGTTATCTATGCGTGTGAAACGTGGCTTGGTCTCTTACCTTTCTTGACGAAATAGATTTTGGGTTTTAGAAAACTAGATACTCAGGAAGTTATTTGATCCAAAAAGGGATTAGACTAATAGGGTGTGGAGGAGGTTACATATTGATGAGTTGCATATCCTGACCTCATCACAAAATATTATTTAGATAATCAAATCTTCTAGATTAAATTGGGTAGGGCATTCAATCTGAATGGGGGAATTTAGAACCATGATCAGGTTATTTATTTGCTAGCAAACTCAATGGGAAAAGACCAATGGGAATACCTAGACGCAAATTGGAGGATATCATTAGAATGGACCAGAAATAAATAGTGTGTAGTGAGGTGGACTGGATATAGCTAGCATGAGATATATATATAAGGTGTAATTATGCGATTTGTAGATAACTATCTCAATATAGAAATGGGTGTCGTACTTTGGTAAGTGCTGCAATTAATTTTCGAGTTCTTTATGCCATATAATATGTATACAGTAGCCCCATGGCTTCTTTGGTGCTGACTGACAGCTAGCAGCCGAATTCTGACAGTCAACATTTAGGTGTATACCTAAATTTTTACTGTCAGAAGTGACAGCTGCTAATCACATGTGTTTGCAGATCATATGGTTTGGCGTAGGAATACATAATTTGTTCTGGTAACTTTTCAAAGCTTTCAGTCAGCACCAAAGAAGCCATGGGGCTACTGTATATATTATAACCACCTGTATTTAAAAAAAACTTATTTCAAAACCCACATATATTTTAAGAGTTTTCAATTAAATAATTGGAACAAACACAAAATGCTGTAAACTATCTATAAATTAATATAATTCATATTATTGTCTTGGACATAGCGTCAGTGCCAAACTTCGATGGCTGAAAATCATTGAACAACAATACCAATACAATACAATAGTGTAATTTCAAACATCGATTCATTGATGTCCTATATCCTATTTGAATCATATAATATTACCACCTCGTTTTATTACCCGTTCAGGTTGTAGGCCTATGTTTTTCGTGGAGGGAGCTTGGAAACTTATTTTGAAAAACCCACCTCAGTACACGTGGCAAGGATTAAAACCCTAGGTCTCCCTGTCATCGGCAGTCTAGTTAAATAGAAGCGTGATACCTTAATCCAGGTATGTGAAATTCCGGCCATGGGCTAAATATCAGTTCAATCCGGCCGGCGGGATGTAAACATTTAATTTTTTATGTTGTGTCTCGATATTTTGCCCTCCTGATCACAAAACGGCGAAAAGAAAAAGTATGGTGAACAAATATTTTTAACGATGATACTTATAAGGAATTATCTTATAAACTGACTTACTTATGAGCATCTGGCTGATCTCTTGAGAAGCACCCTCTCACAGTTAACCCATATTATGAAAAAACGCTGGAAGTTCATTTACAGTTCCACGCATCTCCCACCCCATCTTCTAAAACATTCAAACATACTAAGCCACCAAAGTATTTATGATTTTTTTGCATTTTCAATGTATTTAAACTAGTTAATGTCAGATTTCACGTGTTTATTATTTAAAAAAATTATAAATAAAAGTCTCTGGCCCCTAATTTCTTCTTTTATTTGTTTATCCCTTCTGTAAGTAAGTTTGCCCACCCGTATCTCAGACCATGCAGCCACCAAAAAGGGTAATCTAGATAATTATTTAAATTGAAATCATATAAGTTGATCTCGTTTTTTTGAGATTGGTTTCACTACATAACACAAACATAGAAAAACATCCTTGTTAATATTAATTTTAAATATCTGTTAATACCAATAACTAATAAAACAGTTTATAGTCAGCAGTTTCTAGCCTGCATTGCAACGCATCATGGCCTAACATATACGCACACCATCCAATAGATTGCTACGCTATTAAAACAAATTCTGCTCTTTTTTCGACAAATGTATGAATCAAAGTTTAGACCTTATGTCCTTCCTGTGCGGAAAGAAAGATTTGCTGGTGATCTTTCCACTCCACCCATGGTCTTGTCTTTCGCAGGAGGGTTGGCGTGGCCACACTTGTTTTAATTAAGGCTGTATGATAACCACTTTTCAATACGAGATAATAATATGAAAAAATATATCGAGACGCGAGAAAAATACGATAAATCTTCCTTTGAAAGTAAAAAAAAAAATTATGTTTACCAACGTAAATACATAGTTTAGAAAAGCTCCTCATGACATTTGGGCCAGTGCTTGCTTTTGATTATCTTAAAGTTCGTTCAAACACTTAAGATATAATTCATACACATTTTAAATGCAATTATTAGTAAAATAATGATAGTAGAAATGTATGGCATTTATGATCTAACTCCTTAGTGTAACCGCCTATAATGTCAAGGTTTGATATTGACAAACACTATATTTATAGCCAGATCATATATTAATAAAGGTCGTTTTGGGGGAAAGATTGCTGCCAATTTTTGGATCTTTACGGTATTATTACAAATAAGAAATTCTCTCTTTTGTTCGTAAATTTCTAATGGCAGTTATTTGATTTAAAATTACTATTTTTTTTCTTCAAATTACTCGAATTCTTGAAGCTCTTTTTTAACTTTCAAAACAAGATGAAGATATGTTTTTCTCGTCTAATCTAGATATTTTCAAGTCTTCCATATCCCTAATTTTAAGGAGATATTGAATTAATAATAATAATATTTAGCTCCGCGTCTTACTACCCGTTCGGGTTATACGCTTTAAGTACTAATCACTCTAATGGATTAGGCATTGGGAAGGTTGAATTAGAGGAAGTGAACCCGCATTTGCGTGGAGGGAGAGTGGAAAACCAGTTAGGAAAAACCACCCCCATTTCACCCGACCGAGATTCGAACCTCGATCTACCGTCCTCAGCAGTCGAGCAGCTCAACACGACTAACGGGTTAGCCAACTTCGCCACCGAGGCGGGTGATATCTAATAAACATATTTACTTTGCTTCATTCATGAAGACATTCGCATTGAAAGTGCTATTTCATTCTGTAAGGTGGGATAATTTTTTATTTATTTATAGAGTGGTGCTAAGCTTCGTTTATTCTTATATAATATCTAGCATGAAGCAGTCGGCTTTGCACAGAATAAATAGTTAAGGGTAAGCACAGTAAAAGGTTCAAAAAGGGTAAAGATTAAATATATAATAAAATTAAAAAGGGTAAGTAGAAAAATAAAAAATATACAAAGGAATGAAAGGATTAGAGAGATAAAAGGGGCAATAAGAGAAAAAGTGTGAAAAGCGGTTCAAGCTCAAAATAGGCAAAAGGGGTAAAAAGTAAATTCTGTTTAGTGTCAATAATCCGACCTAAACGGGACCGACAGGTGGTTGGATTACCGAAATGTTGGATAATACGGAGACAGGCGTAGGAGGAGGGGGATGGGCAAAGAAACAAACCCACATTACAGTATAAAGAAGTGAAGAATTGGTATGAAATAAGGTTTATTAGTAATTATTATACAGCACAAATACAGTACTGTAATGCAAAAAATACAATACTTTTATTTTACGTAAATAAAACTAAAGATTTAAAATTACTGTAAAAGTACATTAATGGGAAAATATAAAACTCAATTATAGTAAGAACGAGCAAAGTGCAAATATTGACGTTGGTGGGTGAACAGAACTACAACCACGGAGGTATGTGACTAACTGGAAGATAAACCAACAATAGTAGTAGAAACAATATTATGGGTGCGCGCGCAGCACAGCAGTGTGTGACTCACTCACTAACAAAGAAACGATAATAGCGGGGAACTGCATACTGCACAACAATGCAAATTGCACCTCATGAAGATATGTTGGATTAAACGGAATGTCGGATAACCAAAGGTCAGATAATCAATCGACTCAATTCTATAATCAATTTTTCCCTTTTTTTAACTATAGGCCATTTTTAACATTTGAACCGTTTTTGACCTTTTTATCATTTTCACTATTTTTTACACTATTTGCCTTATCTTAAACTTTTTGCCCTTTTGACACTTTTACCCTTTCTAACCATTTCCCAATTTTATCCATTTGCCCTTTTTTCCTGTCTTACCCTATTAATTCTTTTTATTTTTTATAGCCCGCCTCGGTGGCGTAGTTGGCTAACGCGCTAGTCGTGTTGAGCTGCTCGACTAATGAGGATGAGGAGATCGAGGTTCGAATCTCGGTTGGGTGAACTAGGGGTGGTTTTTCCTCAATTGTTTTCCACTCTCCCTCCACGCAAATACGGGTTCACTTCCTCTAATTAAACCTTCCCAATTGCTAATCAATTAGTGTAATTAGTACTTAAAGCGTATAAGCCGAACGGGTAGTAATACGCGGTGCTTAATAATAATAATACTTTTTATATTTTTTACACTTTACCTTTTTCCTTTATTTTTCAAATTGATTGGATTTACTTTTTACCTATTTTATCCATTATTCACATGTTACACCTTTTTACGTGATGTGCAAACAGGAACAAATTTTAGGTTAAAAAGGTCATAAAAGGCTATAAGAGTATAAATTATATCCGATATTGTTTTAAAAATGAAAGAATGGTAAAAAGGGCAAAAATTATATCTAGTAGCAATCAAAATTATATAAAGATAGAAAATTGTAAAAATCACACAGGAAAGTAGTATTCTTTAATAGTTGTATAAATTTCGAGCTCTTGCATGTCCCAGACATAAATTTTGAAATTCGAGATGTTCAGACTTAATTCACCTCTCTGGAAACATTTATTGACTTCAATGTAGAGCTACTATTTAATATAACACCAAAAGGTGTTTTAATGTTGTTTAGGAATATTGATGGATGATTTAATGATTCTTCAGTTTGAAATCTAAGGATCAGACCTTATTGGTTGTTTGGGGTAGTTCTTATACCTGTTTAACAAATTTCAAACTTTTACCACATTGAAAAGTAGTTTAGCATTTTAATTTTGAAAATTTCGAAAACTCCCATTTTGCCAGCTACCTTTCTAAATAGTAAACATTTAAAATCCATTATGTTATTGGAGAAATACCTCAACATTCCTGGCCAATTTAAATTCTCTCACCCACATGAATGTTTTTTTTATCTAGCAATCCTCATCTCAACATACTTTCTCAATTTAAAATCTTAATTCACCTTAGGTGTCAGTTATATGGTGTTTTTAGAGTGTTCTTTATATTTTCTTTGAATTTCAGTTCTATACAACATGAGAAAAAATTATGTTTATCTATTAAATTCAATTAGTTTTAAAAATTTGTAAACTCCCCCCCCCTTTTCATTTTAAACAACCCCTACCTAGAAATTTTGAATTTTTAGAAAAATTATGTTATGTGGCTTTGTCCATCTATCTGCCTGTAAAATTTTGATTTTCTACCACACCTAAAAGTGTGTTTATCTGTTAAGGCCTCCCTTCCTATATTTCCCCAAAGTCTTTTTTACAAATTTAACATTTTCAGCTTTTAATATTTATTTGGAGTGGTTTATTTAGCTGTTTGCTGATTTTTAGTTTCCTACCATAATGTAGAGTTGTTTAATTATAGTTTTTGAAATTTAGAAAAAAAAAACCTCCCCCTCCCTTCATATCTTTTTTTCCAAATTCACTCTTAGAAATCTCAAATTAAAGAGCTATTGGGTTATTTTTAGATGTATCTCTATCTGATGCCAAATTTTATTTTCGCTCTTATTTTTGTTATTTGTTGAAATTTTGCACTCCTTCACCCCTGTTTTCCCCCAATAACTCTTATAAATTTCCCATTTCAAGATTTAGTTGTTTATTCTAAGTTGTCTTTCCACCTGTCTGCCAAATTTTTATTTTCTACCATATTTACAAAGTTTTTTTTCTAATTTTATCCCCCCTCACCCCCACACTTCCTCCATTCCCTGAATCTACATTCTGATATTTCCTTTTTTTTCTACATATATGGAGCAATCCCTCTAACTTTTTGTTTATAAATATGTTTCACTAGTTCCACCAGTTAGGTATTGATTTTCACAAAATCCCTTCTAATTGAAAACCTGAAAGGAATCTATCATTCAAATTTCAAGATTCCAGGTCCAGGGGTTCGGGATATAAGATGATGAGTCATTGAGCAAGTTCCTATGTATTTATTTGTAGATTAATAAGTGATATTACATTTGATAACATTGCTGAAGTTAAATCTCTGTTGTAACGTATTTGTGAATAGATTGTGAATAGTTGTATGAAATGTATTGTTAATAACAGAAGACAGTTTAAACAATACATATGAAATATATATGTGAAATAAACTAATGTAAAAGGGTAAATTGACTTTTGCACCACCATCTATGTCCCTTTAAAAGATACTTGAGAAACAATATTCCTAAAATACGACCAAACACCTCACCTGGCTGTGTCACACAAATTAAGAGGTCATGGACAATATGAGAATTTATATTTTTTAAACAAGTTTACATATTTATTTATTTATTTAATAAAGCTAATGCCCACTTAAATTATGCGTAAATTATATAACCCCACTTTAATTAGGTTAATACCAATGCATTTGTTTAAAATGAATAAATTAATGTGAATAAAGTTTGTTTAACCTATCTGAAATGGTTTCCAATAAAGTACTAGAATTATTTATATAAATGTTCATCTGAAACCAAGACCCGGCCTCATAGTCAGACTTAGGGCCAATTTCATAGTCAAGTTTAGTACGCCTCAAGTGCGGCGCTACACTAAGTACAAGACGACACCTACCTAAACCAGAATGGAATGGGCCGTTCTCGCATAGGAAACTGGTCCATTCCATTCTGGTTTAGGTAGGTGTCGTCTTGTACTTAGTGTAGCGCCGCACTTGAGGCGTACTAAACTTGACTATGAAATTGGCCCTTAGTACTCTTCAAGTGGGGTGCTATACTAAATACAGGACGACATCTACCTAAACTCAAATGAAATGGGCCTATTTAATCTCAGTCACCTTTATAATCCACCCATCATATAATAAATAGGCTTGAATTTCTAATAAATTGCTCCCCATTAGTTTCTTCGATACTCCATAAATCAAGAACCTCAAAAAAAATCTTCAACGTGCCTATGCTTATAGTTGCTTTCTCTATTCTTTCTAGTACATTAGTTTCATCGTACTTAACTACTAAACACTAAAAAGTGTTCCCTTCTATCATGCTTTGGTGGGGATATGGTGTAAGGCACCAGTTTCATAATTATTGTTGTATTGTTGCTGAAAATAAATCAATGTTGTTATTTCTTCCGGGCCGGTGTTCCTAACCCCATCCAAGCTAATGTGGATGTATTTACTCTTATCTACTCTTCCAAACCAAACGCTTTAGAATAAGTAGTTGATCTCTTATTTATCATTTTCACCCCCTTGTGCACTTTTTATTACTACCCATCCGGGCTTCCCACACTGTCATTCAAATGGAAGGTAAATAGGTAATATCTAATTTACAGGGCATATAGATACAATTGAGGAGGAAGAAAGGGAAATTATTTTAGAAATAAGCACCTAAATACACCTGGATGGGATTCTAACCCCATCCTCCTCATTACGGGCGAGTAAGACTAGAAGAGTCGGGCACATTTGCCCACGTACTCATCTATGCGGATAAGTCGTCAATAGCCTTGATGTCAAACATACTAGTAAAAAAAACACCTTCCCCCCTCAATAACATCATAAATACTGGGTGGTAATTGATGACCGAAGTGCTCGGGCTTGTTGTGGACGTCCATAAATCAGGGCTACCCTCAGGGATGTGCATACAGTGTTACCCCAGAGGGCTCCGTGGTTTGACGGGCCCCACACTTGCTTAGCTATCAGAGAAATAACAAGTTGATGCAGGAAATTGTTGCTTGGCCTGCTCGTACAAGTAGGCTCTGTTTATATGTGATTTAGAAAATTATGTTAGTCTAAAAACCAATAAAATAATATTCATGTTATTTAATATACTTAATGAGTGAAGCGAGCTTTTTGTTTTAACACTACCGGTTTTCATTAACTGTCCGTCTGTGCTGGTAACTTTTGAACGCTTTAACAGATTTAATTCAAGTTTGGAACAATTATACTTACATATTTATGAAGAACAAGTTCTTCGGTGAAGGAAATTGAACGAAGGATTGGGGAGTATTTAACTCTTATATGTATAAAAACATGGATCCCAGTAATAAATATTACGTTTATCTACCTTTTATTGGCATTTCCTGACACATTATTAGACTAAAAATATTTATACGGGTGCAAATTAATGTACAGTCGAACTTGGTTATAACGGCCTTGGCTATTCCGTCAACTCAGGTGTAGCGTCATGTTTTCATCAGTCCAGTCAAACTGTTATCTATTAATGTTATAAAAACCGTTGTCTTAGCGTCACTACCACTCGGTTGGAGCATCACAACTTCTTAGCTATTTTACTTTAAATTGTATTTAGATGTACGTATATGTAAAAAACTAAACAGAAAAGGGGCCAGTTCCTACGAATGTATATTTTATAGCTAGGAGGGTACTAGTCATATAGTGCTCTGCTATAATAATAGATTGAATGGCAAAGAAAGGTCAGGGTGAGGGTCGCGGGGAATTGTGGGTGCTTCAAGGTCAAAATGAAGGGATGACCACCAACCTCTTTCATTTTCACTGAGCTGGCTGTAACTGTCTCTGGTGCACATCAAGCTCAATGTTTGTTGGCTTTTTTCCTTGTTTTATAAGTTCAACATTAGTTTTGGTAGTCATTTAGTAGTCATTTGGTAGTCAATATACATACATTCAGTGCAGCAGCTATACAACACGACAGAAAGAATTTATTTTACAGAAAGAAGAATTCAAAAGAAAATTACATATTACTACGGGTAACCGTCCTAAATGTAAGTTATATTAATACAGTACATGTTTTTTTTAACTTATAAATTAAATGCAATTTTAAATTTGTGAAATGTCCTTCTTTAGAAGCTATTAAAAGGGTTCTGTCAGTACCGCTTTTATAATGTCATTCTGACGTAGCGTCAAAATTTGTTTGGCCCCTTCGATGACGCTATAGCCAAGTTCAACTGTAATAACATTTCAAAACGTGCTTCTGTGACCACGTGTTATAACGCACCAAAATCGTAGTAGTCTAGACTTCCAATGGCGTGGAGATTGAGGTTCAAAACTCGGTCGGGTGTACTTTATTTTTCCAAAATGGTTTTCCAATCTCACTACGCACAAATGTGCAAACACTTCCTATAAATATAATCTTCCCCATATCTAAAACCATTTGCGTAATTATTACATAAGCGTCAAGCCCAAATGGTTAGTAAGAGGCAGTGCTGGAAAAAGATAATTGTATATCTATTTTTTTTTACTTTTTCGCTAACTTACAGATAGAGAAATTATTGTGATCATAAAAAAAATGTTTGCTCAAGATTTTTATTAATTTCAATGTTTCTTAACACCCCCGAATCCGAAAAAGTGGTTTATGCATTTCCGTCTGTCTGTACCTCGGAGTAGAGCCTAAACTATTTTATTGATCGGGCTAAGACTTGGTATCTAATGTTCTCACAGAGTTACCCCGAGGGGGGTTTGGAATTTAAAATCTAACCCTAAAATTAAGGGTAGTTTACTTAAAGCCGAAAAGAAAATAAATCGATTTTATCATAATTAGCTCTAACAATTTTGGTTAAATTTCATTTATAACCATTGATCAATATTACAATCAAAATGGCTTATCTCAATTTCTCGTCCAAATGACTTTAAGGGTTCCGTTCTGATGAATAAATTCAATTATTTTTATAATATCTCCGTAACTCTTTGAGAGAAGAAATTAATTATCATTGCAAATATGTAATCGGTTTGTAATTGAGAAATATAAATACATATATAACCAATAAATTTGAAGTTATACGCAAATATATATATTTTAACTTATCAAACACCAAACGTAAATTATTGCGATCGTTAAGAAATATAGAAATAAATTACTATATCAATTATGGCTCACGATTAAATTAAATTTAAAGGTAACACTTGTTCCTATATAATTAAAAATCTTACATTTTAAGTTTTATAACTAAAAATCTAACATAAATGCTTAAACTAAATAGTTTTCAACGACTTTTCATTTGAAATATTGCAGTATTTAAATCGAAATAGTTCGTTACAAACATAGATACAGCGTTCCTCAAATAAATGAATTATTTTAATAGGTTCACAACATATGTTTTAAAGCTCTTTGTTATTGTTTTAATGGTTTTAAAAATTCTGAATTATTATTTACATTTTAAATACCTAAATATGGGGATAGTTCCCTTCACTTAGGTTTTTCTCTTAAGGTTTAAAATTCAATTTTTTTTGTTAATATGGTAAGACATTGCTGGCCAGAATTAAAGAGGAGCTGCAGGAAATAATGGAATGGCTAGGGGATATCGGGAGATAGTATGGCATCGAGATCAACATTAAAGAGTCAAAAGTGATAATTATTTCAAAAAATAAAGGGCCACTGAAAATCAAAAACTGGAAACCAGGAGTTGGAAAACAAAGTAGTTCATGTACCTCAGAAATCTGCATATAAAGGAAACCTACTGCACTAAAGAAATTAGGTCGTGGATCGCCATGGCCAAGGAAGCTTTCAACAAGTAAAGGTCACTGCTGACCAGCAATTTGAGTTTGGAAATAAGGATGGTATTGATGAAATGCTATATTTGGAGCATCGTACTATATGGAGAAGAAACTGTGACTCTCAGGAAGATGGAAAATAAATATGTGATGAGCTTTGAAATGTGGTGCTGAAGAAGACTTGAGAAGACTAGGCGAGTAAACAGGGTGACAAATGAAAAAGTCTTAAGACGAGTGGGTGAGAATAGAACCATTATGTATGTGATTCTTCAGCTTAAAGGAAACTGGATCGGACACATCCCTAGGAGGAACTGTCTTCTGTACGACGTCATAGAAGGAAATGTTTATGGAAAGAAGAGCTTTGGAAGCTGGAGTATTCAAATATTGGATGACTTGAAGGAAATAAGAAAATTCTGTGAGCTGAAGGAAAGGGCACAGGACAGGGTGCATTGGTGGTCAAAGTTCACTGACAAAAGGAATGGACCTGTCGTAAGATAGAACACCTAATAATAATACTAACAATAACAATAATAATAGTAATAATAATACATATCTAAAAAAATATCTAGACTGACAGTAACCATACAATGCGGGAATTCGAGAACCAAAACATCTAAAACAACACAAAAGAATGACACTTTTTCTTAACAATATTTTCGCACGACCTTTTTTTAAAAAAAATCTATACATATAAGACGTTACTGAGGTCTGGTTATAGCCCGTAAGCCTTACCGGTTTAAGATAACACCCATGTAGGAAGTAACCCTTTTTACAACCTTCTTCAACAACAAAATCCTTTTTATGGCATGAAACCTCTAAACCTCACAAAGATTACCGTCTTTTTTTTCTTTGATCAAACCGTTAACCTCACTTTGCAGAGTAAGGTAAGAATAAGCTTCCGTGAAAATGTCACCTCGCTTTCTTTTATGACTTTAAGAAGTCATCTATTAAGTTTAGTATTGCATGTTGATTAAAGATATAACAAGCCAAACTCCCACGACTCAAACTCAAACACAGACGTTGAATAAAAAATAATTGAATGGATCTTAGATTACGTTTAATAGGAGTGTCTTGATGTGAAAACGTAAACTAATATTTGATAACTACAAATTCACATTTTTTTCCCTTCATCAAAGCAACAGTGTAAAAATCCTTTTCTACCAGATGATAATTTTCTGTCAGTAAATTAATGTTAAATTATTTAATACGCTCACTAACGGCTCTTTTGACTGCTTGGACTTACTTAAGAATTTAATTTATTTTACTCCTAAAAATCAGCTTAGAAGTGCTGATATATATACATTTTTTGTGAAAGACATTAAACAATTTATCCTCAAAATGCTCCTATCGATCGAATTCCTCACATATATTATGCACCATAGATAAGTCAATTGACATTTTTTTTATCAGGCCTTCCCAAATTTTTAATTGCTAATTAGAGAGGTAACGTGTTAATTAGCCGTTCGCACTTAACAAATTTAAGGAAAATGCACTTGATATTTTGTTGACTAAACTTTTTAAAGTTATACATAAAAATATCTACTTTTAGATTCACCTTTTAATTTATTTATTATATATCTTTTACTTTCTTCCTACCATATATATCATTAGGCTGCGTTTTTTATAACTCATTATAAAATCATCACAATGTGTATTGATTAAACTCATTCATATCCTAGAAATATATACTATGTATATTCTTCATCACATTATTTAGCTTTAATACCTTTATATAATCCATGATAAATTCGTTACAGTACACTGTTTAATTTGTGTATTTATATGATTGTATAATCTGGCATTTATCTTTAATTAATTTTAAATCTTTTGTGAACTACTATAAATTGGAGTAGCTTTTCATGTTGATCCTCTATTATGGTTCCTGCTAAATTAAATAAATAAATAAATACGTTTTATTAAGTCAATGCTAGAAGAGTTAAATATATATTGAACCTGATTCAATGTTGCAGGTTTACCATATTTTTTCACCATGTTGATTGTAAAGTGTATATTTCTGATGGAATAGAAAAGGATACCACCCATTTGGATTATTGTAAGAATTTGTAAAACATTCCGAGCCAATAGATACTCAAGCTGGCTGAAGATATGTATTTTTAAATTAGTTCAAAAATGTGTACAGATAAAAAGTGTATTGGTTTAATCATACATACTAAATAGTTTTACAAAAAAATGATTCCCTATGTCAATGTTATCATTTTAACACAATGTTGCTATTTCAATACATAGACAAGAAATATTTTACATCGGGCTAAGGATTTAGTTCATCCCTCAAATAATTATTCACAAATCCGAAGTGAACATCAGTACAGTTTTCATAAGTCAGACCATGTTTTGACCCAAATTTGCGTTTAAAATTAAGTACATTTCAACCCGACATCTGCTCTCTTGTTCCAAGCATGCAGAACCATCCTACTCACTGAATTTCTAGGCTTTAAGAATATTTTAACTTTTTCCATGAATAAATAACCGATATTGCCAAAAACAGTTGGGATTTTTTACTGCTTTATCATTCCGAGATATAGCTCTATCCTAATGAAAATTTTAACATTTCAATGGTACACGAATGATTCATAGCACACATTAATGTTACACGAAAAAATGAAGTTATAGAAGATCTAGACTCGCGGCATCCTTGTGAAAGGGGTTAGAATCTATTGGCACCCTTGTCAGAATGTTCGTAAGCATTTTTGGTTTTACACATCTTATTTTTTACTCAAAGCAGATTATATCAGAGTAGCATATTACTCAATTAACATTGTTTCAAACTTGTGATTATTTAAAAAAAAATCTTACTTCCTGTTAATTGAAAGATATAAATAACAAAAACTTAATAAAATAAACTTACAGGTGTTTCAGTGAAAACATGCAAAAATTAAACAGGGAATAGGGCATGCTCTACCAAACATTTTTAGATAGGGAACGTGTGGCCTGCGAAGCCAGATATGTGATATATGGCCATAAACATGTCTAACACTGTTACTGGTGTCCGGTTTACTTACAACTTATTATTAAATGTAATTTATTTACATTTAGTTGTAACATTGCGTACTATACTGTACACTATACTGTATCATTGATAAACCAGAGAAAGCATACCATTTCGTACCTCACAAAAACTGCTCAAAATGACGGCCACCAGCCCCAATGACATCGGCGTGCGAGATTCTGCCTCACCCATTCAAATATCCTATGCGTGATGTAAATCACTTCCCAGGCAACGAAAATCCTGGCAACCAATTCCAAGTCTGTGTCCATTGGAATATCAGGCACAAGTGATTTGAGATATCCCAATAAGAAATAGCCTTCAAGCTCTCTCCCACATGCTTAGGACCATATCCCCCTTAGCTGGGCTTGCAGACCACACGTTACCTATCTCAAAATGTTCGGTAAAGCAATCCTATGTATTGATTAATTTTTGCGTGCTTTCACTGAAACATCATATATAAGCTTACGGCTGCTATAGACAAATAGTTTTGGAAATCAACTATCACACTGCCCAACCACATTGTGAGATCAATTAAAATTAATAAAATAGTTATCAATAGGGAAAAATGATTATTAATATGATATTTGCGATTTATATTTGTACCATGAACGTTTGATATGTGTCCTAATGGTTGAAAACGTAATACGCACCTCAATATTTAGTATATTTCTATTTCATTCTATGCCTCACATCGGGTGCCGTGGCAGTATCCGGACCCTTTCAACCGCGGACATTTACAACCAATACAGTTTAAAGTGCAAGGTCTGTGGAATAGTTTCTATCACATATATTTATTGTCTTCCACCATCAATGGATGAGGAAGGCATAAATTTGGTAAGGCTTCATATCTTCAGTTTATTTTCAAATAGAACACTAATTCCTCTTGCACTTTATACGGGTTTTAAACTGGCAGGGTGGTTTTATTTTTTATTTGTTTCCATTTTATTTAATATTCAATGACATTATGTATAGTGAACTATATTTTTGTCTGAATTACATTGCATCGATGTTGGCCAATATTGTTCACCCAAGTTTCTAGGAGCTGGCTAAAGCCAGTAGATACGTTATAGATTCACTTGTTTCTTCAGATTTTCGCATAAACTTTGCAATCCTCTTATGTATTTTAATGTCAACCTTCTTTATTTTCTGCTTTAAATTTTAAAACTTGTAGATTTTATAATGATCTTCAAAATAGAATGATCGCAATTGTCTGTGAATTTTCTACTTTGATATTGTCCGTGGTCGCCACTGTCCAATATTCTCTACGGCATGTGCAATTCAGAGAAACAACCAAAATGACCAATTCTTCTTTCTTTTCTTTATTTTAACTATTTTATGCAAATATAGACATACTTTCTTTCTTTATCTTATATATTTTCTTAACATTTTCCTCTTTTGAAATCTAGTATAACTCCTGGCTGATGTCGTGGCAGCTCTAAACGGTTGATAATCCCAGAGCTAGACTATCTTCTGATCCAGGAATACACGTTTAATCAACGTTCTTAAATAAATGAAAACTTATTCAATTGTATACCAATGAATTTAGAAATATGAATAGGTAACACACTCATAATGATAATAGTCAACACATCCAAACATATAAGATAGATCTATAACAAGATAAACTCAAGCTAGAGTAATGCATGTCCTCATATTTTAGGGTCACTATAGTATTGCCTTTGATAACGTTCCACACTATCTTTCCCATCGCAAAGCAATTCTCTCTATTAAAGGTAGAGAAAACTGAAGACATTTCATATTGTGTAAAAGATTCTTCATAATACCTGAAAATTAAATTATATCTGACAAATAAGTCATATTTTCACACCAATCCCTTCAAACAATAAAAAATAAACTCAGCTTCGTGCTATTTTAAAATATCACTAATGTAAAATTAACATTTGGTAGGCCTACGGATTATGTTCCAATTAACATCAATATTTTTCAAACATATATTAGAAAATGACGCCTGTATCACGGTAATCCAGCCAAAACCTTTGACCTAGCACTAAGATCATACATCTAGCTAATATTTCAAGACAGAATCTACGATGGAGGTGTCAGAGAAGACAGTTATGGCCGATACACACATAATTCTAAGTTAAGCTAAGATATGCTGTGAAAGGCGGTCCTCTGCTAAGACTTTGTCAATTTGGTTTCACACTCATTGATAAGCTAAGCCACTGTCCCTCTTTACAATCCCGAATTCAGTGTTGTTTCTTTCTGGTCTGCTCCAGTCAAGTTTAGTTATGATGGCGTTCTCCAAAACTTCTTGATTGAGTTCAGGTAATAATACCAGGGAAGAAAAGATGCTGCTGCTAGCAACTGTTTTGAGAGATGAAGAAAAATTAGGAGTTGGAGGTTTGACTTGTTCAATTAACGCTTCTATTTTAATATAAACACATTTATTAAATATAAAACCTAAATAGAATATTATTTAAATACACGCGAAACAAACTGAAAACAAAACTTCAACAGTTATCTAGTTATTTTCACCAAACCAGCAGTACGTCTGTTCAACACGGAGCCCAAGCTACGTTATGCGCATGCGTAGAACGTAGGATGGCTCAAGATGGGAGTTGGAAAAATTGTCCGGCCAGCAATCTGAAAAAAACAGTGTGGCGTAGCAAGGAACAGCTTAGCTTAGGTTTCTGTGTGGACCAACACATTTAAATACATGGTCCACTTTTTTTTCTAGAGAGTTAGCAGAGCAAATCTCAGCTTAACTTAGCGTTTCGTGTGAATCGACCATACTTTTAGCTTTGAGTATATGACGATCTCATACATCCATAACAGACTCTGTCTTAAAAATGAGTGCTGTACGACCATAGGCAAAGGATGAACCTGGATGGTTCAGTTGAAAAGAATAATTAATTTATAGGCTTAGTCCAGGGTGAAGCCCCAATTTACGTATTCCAGTATAATTTTGAAGTACTTTTAAAATAATTAATTTTGATAGTTTATGCGTAAGTTGTACTGATTTATAAATCCAAAAAACTTTTAAAAAATTGATAAAATTGTGGAATATGGGAATGAGTATTTTGTTTTCTATACTCATATGCAGACAGTGAAAACAGTTTATGTTTTATAGTTACATAAATATTCTTCTTTTGCATGAATTGTTTGTAAAGGGTTTTCGAGAAACGTGTAGATTTTCTTAAGGCAACAACGTTTAGAGATGAATTGCAGTGTATCTTGTTCAAGACTATTCAAATTACCTTGTTCGCATTAATAGTATAGTAACAGAGGTTCCATAAACCCCAATAGGAAAACTAAAGATTAACTAATATTCTTTTATATGTGTGCTTAAGGTGTGGTGGATGGTTACTCCCAGTAAATATAAGTGTTTTTATAGTTTTTAGAGAACTTTTTTTTATGAATATATAGTACGGAACTCTGCACGAACTTTCTGCTTTAAAAATGGAGATATTTACTCAAAACCTAAAATATATATTATGAGAAATTAAAAAATTCACACCATCAAACCCAAGTATACATTGCACCGTATACTTAAGTAAAACTTTTTTTACTCTCGATTTTAAATTTTATTATTTAATTTTTAAAGAATTATTGTAATAATTTATATATTCGTTCTAGTAAAAAATAAAATCTATATTGGGTCTGGAAGAATCAACACTTCTTAATAAAATTTCAATCTACAGTTAAAATTATTGACATATTATTTATTAGGTGTCGAGAATCTTCAGATTATCGAGTTGTTATGGAATTCCTAATTTTCATATGTTGACCAATAATAAATGTAAATATTGACTATTGAGTAAAAAATAATATAAATAAATCGTTGCTGTAAAAACATTTCCCCTAAGAGGTTAAAGGAAAATAACACTTTTTTTAAAAACTAATATTTAATTACTCTATGGAATTAGAGAATGATTGCATTAGTAGTTATAATATCTCCGTACAACTAAAGCACACAAAATTATATTAATATATTTGACAATATCTCAGAATACATTATTGTTTTTTTAAATATTTTGTTTAAAAGTTTTTTATATTTAATAGTGCTACAATTTTTCAATGATGAGCTTTTTTGCATCTCAAAAAGTTGCGGATGTATGGAAATCTCTGCTTTTGTAAAGTGCCCTTAAATCATTTTCATGGAAGAATGGGATAACCATTTTGTTTATAATCTAAATCAATGCACAGATACGAAGTTTAATCAAAATCGTTAGAGCCGATTTTGATAAAATCGATTTTTTTTTCTTTTTTAACCTTAAGGAAGCTACCCTTCATTTTAGGGTTGTATATCCAATTCCAAAAACCCAAAAGAAAACCCTAGATAGCAACTTTTAGCCAAATTGGTAACATTTTTTAGGTTCCAGCTCGAAGTATAGATATATGGCATTGCGAGAATAACTTTTTAGATTCAGGGATTTACAAAATATCGACATTCATCCAAATCTCAGGTTCGATTTTTTTGACTATCACAATAATTTCTCTACCTGTAGGGTAGCAAGAAATTTAAAAAAATATTGTGCCAATAAATACAATTTGTTTAATTTTCTATAAACAATAATAAGAAAATTTCTTGAATTTTTCTCATAAGTACAGTGATATTTGAACTATAACTTTTTTAATTTAAAGTCATATGGGAATTTTGTAATGTTTATGACAGATATTCATAATTTGATGAGATCACTATTCGTAGATAATTACTCTGACTGTATTTGAATGAGGTATTATTATTTTTATTTAGAGAAAAATTAATGTTTTTTTTTATAAAAAAATATTATGGCAAAAAAAGTATTTGTTTGTGGAAACTCTAAAAATATGTACATTAGCTCTTGTTCCCACCCACCTCACAGTGATAAATCAATTAAAGCTATCTTATATATAAATTCATAATAGGTCTTGTGTGGTTTATAAATTACTCAACATGCTGTTGTATTTCACCTTTTTTTTGATCTTTTTCAGTATTTCTGAATCGAATGTGATTGTTTCATTCAACCAGAAAGTAGTTTCTGTTAATTTTTATTATTTTGGTATATTGTTTGATGTTACTTCTTTCTAATACGGTATATTTATTTCAATTGACTTAGATAATAGATGTAAGCTTGATTATTTGCTGCTACAAGTTTTAAGTTTGCATTAGAATTGGATAAATATTTTACACACTCTAATTTTATTCGAATGGAAATATCTAACAACTATAAAAAGATTTACTCTCACTTATTCATACGTCCAGTTAAGTATAATACAGTTGTCACATTTTATACTTAATATCAAAACCAATCAATATCAATCGTCGGTTGGCACTTGCCATGAGTGAACGTGTTTTGCTGAGCTCCGGAAGTGACCTCATTCAGTGTGGTGAGTGTTGTGTTCTGTGTGAGTTTGTCTATCCTTAGGTCTGATAAGTTGATTTGTTCAATATGCTGGGCAGTGAGGACTACTGTGCTAAATGCTCCTGTGCATTCTTTGGCTGACACATGTTTATTTGGTGTTCTGGCCCTTGTAAAGCCAGGTTTCATCTAAACTGCCTCTAAATTAATGAGGCAATAAATGAGGATATTTTTAAAGTGGAATATTAAGTGTGACCCATGTACCAAAAAGGCTCAAGTTTCCTTCGGGGATGGTACCCACATTAGATCTAGTTTTGCACCCTCTCTTCCAGAGAAGGCAGATGAGCCTATTCCTGAAGTAAAGCAGTCTTATGAGGGGCTACTCAATTCTACATAAGCTAATCGAGTAGCAGTTACACTTCAGCTGTTAAATTCCCTGATAAGCATGGCTTACGATCTTTCTAGTCTGGTAAGAAAATTGAGTAACGATGTGGTTTTTAAATCCCAGAACTCAGAATTTTTAGCTATAAAGTTCCCGGTTTGCTTGGTTTCCGTTGAAACAGAGTTCTCCTTATCTTCGTGCTCTTCTATTACAATTGAATAAACACCATATACTTTTAATAAATCTAATTCACAGAACATACCTATATTAACTTCTAACCAAGCTTTAGATTCTAGTAAAACAAGCTCTGTTATCGACTCTAAGAATGTTAAAAGCACTCACAAGCTTGATCGCAGTCTGCATCAGCAAGCTCTGAATAAGGATTCACAGTTATGTCACGTCGTAAAAACAAGTCAGCGAATTCCAAATTGCGCGAGGATCCACCGGTTCAGCGTTGACGACTTTCTCATTGTACCTTACTATGGGAAGTTGCCACCAGTGCAGACTATCAGAGAGGAGTCTCCCTCTGTCTTGGCCCCTGCAACAGCTGTTGTTGCATTTGACCTTGAATCTCAAGAGGATATAATTCTAAACACACCCGTGAACATTGATGGAGGACTGGAGGATACCACCCAAGCCAATTCCTCGTGAATTCTTGTAATATTTTATTATCTTATCAAAATGTTTGTGCTCTACGTACTAAAGCTAGAGAATTACTTAAAAATGTTTGTTTTAATTAATTATCTATTATTTGTTTGGTAGAAACTTGGCTGTTTAGTGAGTATGTTAATGAACATTACAGGTAATATTTTATTATGTTATAAAAATATTTATGCTCCACGTACTAAAGCTAGGGAATTACTTACAAATATTGGTTTTAGTTAATTATCTATTATTTGTTTGGTAGAAACTTGGATGTTTAGTGAGTATGTTAATGAACATTACTGGTAATATTTTATTATATTATAATTATTATTATTATTATTAGCGCCGCGTCTTACTACCCATTCGGGCTATACGCACTTACGCTAATGTGTAATGTTAGGGTGATTGTGAGATGAAATGGAGGACCTACAGTTTAACGTGGAATCCAAACCACGGTGGAGGCCTGGCATTCCCCACATTCACAAGATGTCCTGTCAGAGGTGAAGGAAGGGTTTGGTAATCAGATAAATTTATGCCGGGACCGGGGATTGAACCCTGGCCGCCAGCATAGAAGTCTGATACCTTACCCCTAGACCGCCAGGTCACCTCATTATATTATCAAAATATTTGTGTTCTACGTACTAAAGCTAGGGAATTACTTATAGATGTTTGTTTTAATTAATTATATATTATTTGTTTGGTAGAAACATGGCTGTTTAGTGAGTATGTTAATGAACATTACTTTCCCCATAAATATGAAGTTTATAGGTCTGATAGGATTTATGATGGAGCTACTGTCTTGAGAGTTGGTGGTGTTCTTATTTATATTATTGACTCTGTTTCAAGTGTGGCCAGAAGAACTGATCTAGATAATAATATGGAATGTGTATGGGTTGAAATCTCAACCTTTGATCACCAAAAACTGTTAATTGGGAGCATATATCTTGCTCCTTAAACAACAGTAGAAATATTTAATAATTACTTTACATTTCTTGAAGGTGCTTTGGCCCAATTACCCTTTCAAGTACTACTATTAGGTGATTTTAACTGCCCCAAATTTGATTGGCAATATCATCATGCTCAAAATATATCGCATTTCTACATTGGATTAAAAGCTACTCAGTTTCTTGCCATGGACTATTGTAATATGATTATAACAAATTAACGGATCTGATAATATAGATAAAAACCTCCTTGACCTTGTCTAACAGGTGTTTTATACAATATTAATAAAAAAAATTAAGTTTCTTCACAAGTTTCTTTACGGCGCTACAGCTTCTAAAAAAGAATTTGTGTCATGAGCACAGGGCGGGGTCTCGATAGGAAATTCAAATCTCTATTTAACCATATAAGTGTGCATAGGCCTAGGCCCTACAGATCTGAGCAATTTGACCAAATCTTGAGGAAGTACGGGATTTTTTTCATGAAAATCCTCGTTTACACGTTTTGTTTAAGGCGCTACAGCTTTTAAAACAGAATTTTTGTCAATAGCACAGAGAGGGGCCCTGATAGGAAATTAAATTCTCTATCCAAACATATAAGTGTGCATAAGCCTAGACCCTAAAGATCTGAGCAATGTGACCAAAGCTTGAGGAAGTGCGGGATTTTTTTCAGGGAAAATCCTCGTTTACACGTTTTTTAAGGCGCTACTGCTTCAAAAACAGAATTTGTGTCACGTGCACAGAGCTGAGCCGTGACGGTCCCAATTATCCTCTATTCAACTATATATATATATATATATATATTCGCAGGCCTATACCAGGTATAACTCCCGATTTGACCTAAGAAAAAATAATATACAAATTTATTTTTATTTAAATCTCTTTTTTAATTACTCTTACGTCAAAATGATATTTTGTGTCTATTCATTTGGTGAACTTGTAAGGTTTAGGATCACCTGCATGCTTGTGTAATTTCTAACTTCTTGTAATTTTTACCTCATTTGTTGTACCCCTGATATTTCCTTTCTTTCCCACCCATTATCCTATTTCTATAGAAATAAGCATCTAACTATAAATGCATGAACCTGGCAAGCTCTCCCAACAATATTTTTCTTCTTATTCAACTTTCTTATACCTTTTCAAACCGAGAACCTATCCTTTCCCCAACGCTGCCCATAGCAAAACACATTAACAATAAATAGATAGCTAATATCTTTGGTATTATGACTCATACTTCTGGGCCAGACTATAGGCCCGTTGACATGGTGTTAGTTGACTAATGCAAGTACACTAATTTGGCTGGGCGTGCACAGCTTGCACCGTGTAAACAGACAAGCAAGCTACTAACATGCAAGTCCACTTGCAACTGAAAAAGTTGTTCACCTTCCAACTTTACTAATGCAAGTAGACAATTCAAAATGGCGGCAAATAAAAATTGTGTGTGGGGGTACGACACTTATTGTGGAATGTTATGAAAAAGATGAGTTTTTGTGGAATTTTAAGTACAGGATTTATAGAGATAAGAATGCAAGGGATATTGCACTAAAGAATATTTGTAAAGTGATATCAGGCGTACATATTCTCAAGAAGTGTCCAAATTAAAATGTTACGTAAATATTGTAAATGTGCTTTTTGAGAGATGTTACTTAATATCGGTGATTAATTCATCAAGTTATTAAATCCTACCAATTAACATGGCATATGTATTATTTTTAATATACAATCAAAAACAAAAAACAACAACATTGTTGTACCGTGATTAGTTCCGGTAACATAATATTCGTGATATCGGCAAGTAAGGTATGAATGTCGGTGATTTTTACACTAAATCAACGGCAAGTTTTCCAATCTACGTATTTGACACTTTAATGAATGTTTATAAGTTTTAATCAATAATGTTCAGCCCGTACATACACTTCTAACACTTTGTAGTAATGCTTTGGCAACTTAAGTAGATACGCAACATATTATTATTGTCTCATAGCAAACAAGATAGTTTATATCTAAACTAATCTACAAATTAATTTAGGCCCATTATTATATATTATTTTATTTTAGGCCTACCTAGAATTTAACAATATATTTTGTTATTAGTATACCGACATTTAAAACAGGGTTGAAAAATCCTAGGTTGGACCTATTTAAAATAAGGCCCTACCGAGTTTGGTTGTATTGGGATTTATTGACCTTATTTGAGTTTAATTTTATTTAACATGCATTCTAAATAAGCTAACAAATCAAGTAAAATAATTTAATAATTATTTGGGATCAACTAAAATATATTATAATATATTAAGGAACCAAGAAATAGGAGACAAACTAATCACTAACTTTTTTATGTTGTCTATATTTAAACAATTTTTTAATTAGGTCAACTAATTATGAAAAATTGTAATTTACTGAAAAATTGTAATGTATGTGGCCGCCCATGTTTATTTTAAATTCACTATTACTAGTTCCTAACACATAAGCGTAATTAGTATATGCGTATAAATTACCCGAACGAGAAATACGACGCAGTGATAAAAAAAATGGCTCCAATAGAGAGACTAGTTATCACCATTCTTCATTTTCAGCCATGTTTTTATAAGCGCTACTAATACAAGTGAAAAATGCATGTCAACACAACTAACATGTTAGTAAGCTAATACCCCTAAACTTGCATTAGTCCACTAACACCGTGTCAACGGGCCTTAAGGGCCTGTTCCCCCCTCCGAAAGCCAGTCCACGCCAATATTTCATTAAAAAAAAATCTGCTGTTGTGCTCGCGGGAATCACATTTCGTGGACAGTCTGGCTGACTCATGAATCCAACCCACTTTCATAACTAGAGCAATTGAAAAACTGTCGTAAACTATTGCCAGCCAAAATAACAAGTTGTATTATACCCATCACAATTACAATTTAACACTTTTAATTTTTAAAACCAATCATATAAAATTGCTTTATATTTGAATAGAAAGATTCGCATTACTGTTTTGGTACTTTTCATTATATCTATTTAAATAATATTCCCAAAAATGTTTTGTGTTCGACACCCTATTATACAAATCTTGCTAATGTTAGGTGAACTTTATAATAAACTTATTTAAATACCAGGGTAAGCTAATTTTTAATTTCTAAAACTAAATCTTTTATTGGTTTTTGGTTGCTTTTTCCAATCCCACATACATATCCACGCTGTAGCGTGTCAATCAGTCTAATTGATCACCTACAAGGAAAAAACTAACTATTTATCAATATTCGTGTAATTGGGTGCCACGTTGGGGTTATATGGAGATATTAAAAGATAAACTACCTCAAAGTTGTACTCTAATACAAAAAATGGCGTATTGGCCTACGTTCAAAAACACGTGGATTAGTCAAAAAATTAATTTACATTTTTATAATTGCGGTTCTAGATATCACAAAGGAAGACTAATGTTATTAAAGTTATGAATAAGATTTGTGAATATGTGCCCTGGTTATTGAAAAGGGGTCTGATACAAAACTTACAACTAACCATGTGGCCGTTAATATAATTTAAAAAATATACTTCTATATCATTTCTTTTCGTAAAACAAACAGTGAAAATCAAATAACTAAATTAATACTGATGCATTATGATACAGGATATATGTGTATAAAACTCACCCAAGGACAGATGCCGTCAGATCTCATTTACTCATTTCACAAAACAGAATTTCTATAATGGCTGCTCCACGTGGTTCAACTTCGGCTCACGCAGTTGAGAAGAAAAGGACCAAAGTGAAAGACGCACTGTGCCACGGCGCAGCTCGACCATGCGCCTCTGGTGGTCGACTGAAGAAGCTCATTTTTTTTCTAAAACCCCCTTCTCTTTGCCCTATCTTTCGTTCTCCCTTATTTTACCTCTGCTTCGTGATTCATTCTCCGTTATTCCTTTTCATGTTCATATCTGATTTGTCGCTATATAAGAGTAAGCGCCTTGAGCACTTTTATGCACAACACCTTGTATCAGCTCAGGAACTAGGACGAAGCGCTGCCGGCGAGGAAAACACCAAGAAGGACCATGGAGTTTGTGGCGACGGATTCACCGCCCTAGCATCGACGGCGCTGAATCAATCGTCGGGATCAACGAGCTGGACACCAGGACAACTTAACTAGGGTATCAGTATCCAGCCGGGGTCGTTTAGCCACAAGCATGTAGTAGGAAGATACTTTATTTTTTTGTTTAATATGTTGTAAATAGTTATTTGGAAGTCCTTTAATTTTGCAAGAGAAATGTTTCTCTTTATTAGATTTGTATCATCTTCAGAACTAGCTAACGCTAGAAGTATCGTGGTAATATTTCACCTGTCTGTCTGATTGACAAGTCAAATGTTAAGGACTCTTAAAGTCAATTGCTGAGTGCATTATTATTTTTGTTCTATTTTGTTAGACCAAGTAGCTTATTCAAAAACTAGCTAACTTCGTTATGCTAGAAGTACCTTGGCTATATTTCGCCTTTCAGTCCGATGGACATGTAAAATTTAAATGACTCATAAAGTCAAATGCTGAGTGCATTATTGTATTTTTGGACACGGTCCTAACGTCTATGCCTCTCACTTGGAAAATGTGAATTTTAGTGTGGTAAATGTACACTAACTCACAAGTTCCTATAAATCTTGAAAAGGTAAAATAGTTCATGACACCCTAAACGTCATGTGCATCAGTACTTTGTTATTGATGGTTATCGCCAGGAAGTCTGTTTCTTTTTCTGCCTTACGCAGTGTAGTTTGTAAATCATAGAGGATTGACTATGCAGTCCATGTTCATTAAAGGTTTTAGTTTGGGTGCGCAACCCGTGGAAAGTGACTGTTTGTCATAGTGGGGTCCGCGCAAATAATATTTTGTTTTACCCTGTAAATAAGTTCTTAAATTTTGTGGTAGTTCAAAATTAGGTTAATGTACTAGTGAATGCATGGGTAGTACCGTAGTGGGAACATGACCTGCCATAGTACTTTAATGACTTCTGGCCCTTAGCCATCATCCAGCAGGATTTACCTGTCAACTATCCAACTATTTTAGTAACACTAAACCTTGTCGAGTGAGACTGTGTAAATGTTATACTGTAAATTTGTTCTATATTTTGCTTTAACTAATTCTCACATTACTCTCCTTTTAGAAATTCTACTGCCTCTTGACTGGTCACTGTGTTGCCCAGGTCACTGCAAGTAATCAAGTAATCACTCAAGGATATTTGTCTTGAGAAGAGAATTAATATGCTATCATTTTCTGCCTAATTGTAAAACTTGTAAAATGTAACACTTCTAATGTCTACTAAATAAAACTATCGTTAAATTGAAATGTTAAGTTTTCTAATTTACATAGTAGTAGTAGTAGTAGGAGTTGGTACAACGCGATCTAATTGTCAATGTGATAATAGTCTTGTGTGGTTGTCAGATCAGGCATAATATCCTGGGCCTGGCTAGGTGTAGGTCAACTTATGGTTTTTACCTAAATGGTTTCACACTATTCTTCCACACCAATGTGGGTGCACTTCCTCTAAATAATACCAACCTCATTCCTAAACTAATAGTTTAATTAGTACATAGGCGTACTATCCGAACGGGTAGTAAAACTCGGTGCTAAAATAAACTTTTCAGAAAAATAAAATACAAACATTGTTCTTTGTCATGTCAAACACTTCCCAGATAACCATTTTAAACAAAATCATTATTTTAAAAATGCCAAATGCCATCATTATTAGATTGTACCATGAGTGCAGCTATAAATACTGTTACCCAGGTAAAA
Source organism: Timema shepardi (assembly GCA_902151425.1). Lineage (NCBI taxonomy): Eukaryota > Metazoa > Arthropoda > Insecta > Phasmatodea > Timematidae > Timema > Timema shepardi. Next base: position 30,423 of record CABFVX010000632.1, read on the forward strand.
TTAGGATCCCACCGGGCCTCTGTACCAATTATGGTTTTTAAGACCATTTTGACTTAAAACGCGTCTTTTATATCCACCTTAATAATCAATACTTTATAGTAATAATGTTAAAAATAATGATAATAATAATAATTTTCTACCCGCCTCGGTGTCTGCATGGTCTAACGCGGTAATCTCATCTTCGATTAGTCTGCTGCGAACGAGGATATTAGGGTCTGAACCAGGTGCAGTATACTGATGATGTTTTTTCTTAAATAGTTTCTTACTCTCCCTTTCTCTACGCAAGTGCCACTGCACTACGCATACCTCTTCCCTAGCCGATTAGCTCAACTAGTACATAATATAACCTAATTGGATAGTAATACGTGGTGGGAACAAAATGGTTGGATAGAGAATGGAATTTCCCATTAGGGCCTTGCTCTGTGCTCTTGACACAAACTCTTTTTTAGAAGCTGTAGCGCCCTAAATAAACTTGTTAAGAAACGTAAAAATGTTATATTAACAGTGTATAAAACACCTGTTATCTTAAATTAGCGCAACATAAACGTAAAAATCTTATATTAGTATTTCATAAAACACCTGTATTGTATAATTCATCTAGCTATTCTAGAGCACTCCTTAAAATCCAAGTTAAAACTCATGTAACTATAAACTTTTCAACTTTGTAATATAGTAACATATTTGGTTTGTTACAAGGCTGCGTTTTACCTCAAATTCCCCAAAATAAACGTTTATATGGGTGTGGAATAGTTCAACCCAGTTTTTCAGTGTGCAAATAATATGGCGTCGCTAAAGTATCTACTTCTGTCAATTGTCATAATAATGGTATTTAAATACAGTATTGCCAACAAGAAGATAGTAGGGTTATATATATATATATATATATATATATAGAACAAGTACCTTAATCACAGATATATTCTGTAATGTTTATAAAAATAAGTCGGAAAATCTGTGTTTGGATTTTAAAGTAATAAGACAATAAGTTAGAAGATTATATTTTTTATATTAATATAGAGTTAGTGCTGGTATCTAGTTACCCCAAAATGAGTTAAGGATATGTTCTGCTCTCTAGTAAACATGGAATGAGTTAAGGCGAGTTTCTTCTGCTGCCATATATCATACAAGTGGTACCGCAATTAAATGGATACAATTCAGGATTCTGTGGGGATAATGCAAATATTTCTAATGGATACAATTCAGATTCTTTATTTGTCGCGCTCATCTAAGAAAATGTCTGAATGGCTACCATTCAGAACGGATAAAATTCAGGATTTGGTGGATATTATGAAAATGGATACAAATCAGACATTGTATTTGTAATGTGTGTTTAAGCAAATGTCTGAATGGCTACCATTCAGAATGGATACAATTCAGCTCCTCCTGTAGATTATATAAAATTATCAAATCAACTGCAAATTGTATAGTCTTACAATATGACATAAATGGTATTTTACAATGGTCTCTTGAAAATGGAATGCCTATCAATAAATTTAAGACCAAATTTATATATTTTACTAGAAAAATTATTCCCATAATTTTTATATAAATTGGACAATTATAACATTGTTCGTACCTTACATATTAATAATCTTGGTGTTCTTCTAGATAGCAAATTAAACTTCCACTATATTATTGACCCTATAATTTTTCAATCATTGAAATTACTTGGGCTTAATAAATTTATTACTTCATAATTTAATAAATTAAAATGTTTTTTTATTTATGTACTATGCTCTTGTTAGATATAAGTTAGAATATGCTACTATTGCTTGAAATTCCATTAACGTAACTGACTCTCAGGTTGGAAAGTGTTCAAAGAAAATATTTCACTGCGTGCTTTGATAAATTCTTTACTAACCAAATTTATTATGGTTTTGACAGAATTCGAAACATTTTAGGGCTCCAAACCCTCCATTCGCGTAGACTTTATTGTGATGGCCCTTATGATTTAAATATTTTCAATAGCAATATTTCTTGTAAATTTTTCCCTTGATCATGTAGGCATACATGTCCCTTCTTGGGCCTCTCGTTAGCCAAAATTATTTTCTCTCAACAACGCTTACAAGATGAGCACTATAGGCCATTATATCCATAGCGCTAATTCCATATTTGTCAACCTGATCATATTTTTCATAAAAGCAAAGCCAAACTCAGTGAGTTATTTTAAGGAAATCCCATATAAATAATCTACCCTCTGAGGCTCTGCCTTTGATATTTACATTTAGTATATTCTGATTTATTTTTTGCTTACTGTTAATGTTATACTTCTTAAATACTTAAGTCTTTACTTTTCTAAATTTATTTATTTATCATTTTTATAATCTATCATTAATAATCATGTTTGTTTCTAGTTATTCATCAGTATGTATAATTATATAGCTATCCTTGTTTTTTTATTTTATTATATGTGGTTGTATGGTACTTGTGTACTTTTCAGTGCTTGCCTGTCATCGGCCTCACAACTTTTTGCCAGGACTATAATCATTGAAATTGAAATACCTAAAGAATAGCCGTTAGAATATGGTAGCATTATATCGGCGTTGTGTTAAAATATATGCTTGTATTTACTAAAAGGCGCTTTGATTGTCTATTTGTAAGAAAATCAAGGTATACTCTACCAATTATCTACAATCTTTATAATCACTCAACTCTGTTCATACTTAGTATTCACTTCAGATGCACTAATAAAATAATCTTGCAAATAGTTATGGGTAAGTAAACTCTATCTATTTAATGAATAAATATAAATATATGTATGAACCAAGTTTTCAGACATCTTCCGTCAAGCAAACTACTCATTGGAATATTGTTGTAGTTATTGATAGTGAAAACTCGAATCAGTGCGTACGTGCTCCACACTCCGTCCGAGATTGATCTGGTTACAGCACTAGTGTATACGAGGCAATTCAGCTATCTAGGTAACCATTTTTACAGGTTGTAGGGGGTGACAAGTATTTATATGTAGTAAACTTGAATATAGTGACGCCAAATGGTGACATCACGATACTTCAAAGATGGCGTTGTATGCACCTGAAGTGTAGGCAACACATGCAGGACGTCTCGCAAAACAACACAGTCATCTCCACTTCTCCCTTCCCCTACACACACGACGGTATCAGCGTCGCAGAGTGGCTTTGCACTGTTAGCTGTCAACATGGAGGGACATTACATGTTTCCCGAAATGTCGGACATGTATTGTGTGTACGATGCGGCTGGAGGCAACGCACTGGCAGCAGAACGTCAGTATGAAGATATATATTCAAACAAACACCATCCTCTTCACCGAATGTTCTCTGATGTGGACAGGTGTTTGAGTGATACGGTTGCAAGAATTTGTTTGTTAATTTTTTCATTTATTTGAAGTTTTTAACGTGCACTTTATGAACCGATTGATTATATTAGCACACACAAATTTCTAAGAGAGAAAGCGAAAGGGCCAAAAATTTGCCGGCTTTACTTTCCCTACTTGTCCTACGGATTTTTATTGCTTGGGAAAAATCCGATGGTACTGGCTGGGTTTGAACCCACGAACATCGGGCTCTGAGGCGAGCTCTTTACCCCAATATCAGCAAGGTAAACTACTTAAAATATAAATATCGGCCTTTGTTGGGGAAAACACCATATATTTTTAAGAACCAGAAACTCCTTATGGGTACCTGTTGTTGGGCAATTCAATACCGGCTTCTAGTCACAATTTACAAATTGACACCACGCTCAATTTTTCATGTACTGAAGATTGATGTGTTGCCTACCTTCCAGATGCATAAAGTGCTAACTTTGATGCCTTGAAGCACCGCCGTTTGGCGTCGCCATCCCTAAGCTAATCACTGTGAAATACCTTCCTTGTCACCCACTAAAACCTGTATGGTTGTTATATATGGAGATATTAATTATATTTTATGATACGATTCTGTAAGAAGGATATTTTGTAAAATAAAAACATCTTTTTTTTGGTGGTCATTGATAGCATTCAAGGTGAAATGAAGTGTAATTATTGATTAGATTCAAAGGGAACTGTTTAAACAAATCATTCTTTAGATTTCAATCGTTTATTTTACCTAGGTTGAATAATATATTTTTCTTTTACTATACTTATAGTATTGTTGGGAGGGGGTAGAGGGGGCTATTATTATGACCACCTCTGTGATCTAGTGGTTATATATCCTGGTTAAAGATCCAGAAGTCCCTGATTCGAATGCTGGTGTTTACAAAAGTATCTATTAAGTGGTGGGTCTGGAATTGGATCAAACTCACCCTCATGAGAACCAAATGAAGATTTATTTTGATACAGAATTAAAAACTCCAGCCCTCTATTCGCAAATGTTGGCACCAACATCGCTGACGATTGCGGTCACTTGGTCGGTATGGCTCGCTTGCGGGCCAATGCCATGGAGTCTTTTATACATTATTATTTTATGATTATTGATAGTATCTATCAGTAGTAAGAACTTCATATCATATAAAAGTAAGAATACATTAAATCATTTTAGTAGCTTTATAAATGTGCATATAATTATAGCTAAGCTACCTGTTATTTCTGAGTTCTTTTACATTATTTACCTACAATGTTTATTCGACACCTTAGCTCAGTCGGTAGCGTGTATGTATACTGTGTTAAAGGTCCCGGGTTTGATTCCTGGCGTTGCCAAAAGATTTATCATTGGTGAAAAGTGGATTTACACTTTAACAGTGATGAATTAATTAGCTGAGAACTCGGTGTTGCGCATGTTCTAGTCTTAAGTTAGGTTATTAGGTATAGGAAGCTAAGACAGACTTAGTAAGCGGGTAGTGGAAAATATTACTTGAATAAAAAACGGACCAGGACCATAGGCTGGAATCAATAATGGATGAAAAAAAACCTTACAAGGTCTAGATTACATGTAAACTGGCTGTACTCTTAACATGACTTACAAGCTTCATCTTCATTAGAAAGAGCTTGAAACTTTCAGGGAACATTCCTAAACCTTAATATTTATTCTAGCCTTTTTTGGGAGGTCACAAGGGTTAATCCAATATGAAGCCAAAGTGCAGCTTAACTTGTTTTAGCTTATGATGAGCCCATTACCAGAAGTTTAGCTGGAAAATTTGAAATTCTTAGATGTACTATAAAATTAGATGTATTTTAATAGGACCCGCACCCGTGGTCACAAAGTCTAAGGTACCAAACACGTAATACGTTGTATACTGGATTACCGGACGAGGTAAAGTTCAGAACTTCCGATGCGTATATTGTAGCCATTGCTGTGATTTTTCCATTGCATTTTCCAACTAGTGGGAGTGAATTTCCTCATATTTAAGGCATATTTTAAACTATTAAATAACAGACAATAGAAAATCTGATACGGTGGCCACATGCTCTAAAGCACTACTTTCGAGATATACTAGACCATTGGCATATTTCCCGAACCCGTAGTAAGATAAGGTACTAAAAAAAATACATGAGCTAAAAATAAAGAAACTTGTAAAAAAAAAGACGATTCAACAAATTCTAAAAAATAAAAGTTTTGACTGAAATACAAGTCATAATCTTATTAAATAGTGTAACTCTAAATTAATAAATTCCTCGTCAAAACCACATTAACGCAGTTATTTTTAAAACATATAATATATATATGGATTATTAAAGGTTTCAAATAAAGCTTACCGATTTCCCAGGTTTTAGAACTACGCCTTACTACTCATTCAGACTATACGCATATGCACTATTTGCACAAATTTACTAGGAATTGTGAATCTTTAATTTAGTGAGAGTGAACCCATTTTTGCATGGAGGTAGAGTGGAAAACCATTTAGGAAAAAATAACTTTAGTGCACTCGACCGGGAACGAATCTTGATCCATCATATTCGGCAGTCTTGACTACTACAACAATGAAGTGGATCATTTTTATAATGCTGTATTATTAATATTCAGTCAGTAAATCAATACTTCATTAAATAACACCAATTATACCATACATATTCTATTCTGATTAGTTTGGTGTTATTAGTGGTATTTTACGTACAATCTTTGACCTAACACTGATTTAACTATCCGAGGACATAAAAGACAACATAACTGTAGGATATAAATATCACACATCCTCCCAACCATTAATTTATCAGTGTTAAAACAAGGGTGTTAGACCCATCTATCACTATGATAAAGAGGGCCGCACAAGTGGACACTTGGATTAAATTCCAGGCTTATGTAATATATTTTTCCAAAAAATCTAAGTTAGGAGTTCGTGTTCTAGCAAGGTGTCTTAGGATTATTTTTTCTTAAACTGTCTACAAATCTTTCTCCACAACTAAATTTGGGTACATTTAATCTAAATTAGAACTCTGCCCCATCAGTTAAATTAAATGAGGGCAACCCCTTTTTACATTTGATTAGTGACGTTATTATCTCAAACGGAGAAAAACTCAACTACTTAATTCCAGTCGTTTATTTACCGTATAAGATATGGCATAAATATTTGATTACTATTTTGATAAATACAGTAAGTTGGAACTTTGGTTTGAATTATTGATTAACTTTAAGATGAAATGTTAAGCAAACTACTCTTTAAATTTTAGTCGTAGCTTCCAATCGTCTAACCTTGGTCAAAAAGAATTATTTGTATGTGGGACCATGTGTACCACGTATTACTACCCACCCAGGATATTCGTATGTTTAAACAAATTAGGAAAGAATGGAGATGCTAGAATTCAGGAGAAGTGTATCTGCATATACGTGGAGGGAGAATGGAAAACAATACCGGGATTCTAAACCCAACTTATCCATCATTACTAATTACGGTCTGTTGTGAGAGTGACGTTGTCCTAGGCCATGAATCTATTGAAGGTGTTTTGACTCATTTAAATGCCCCTCTAGTCATAGTTAGAGTCATACATATTTTTGAGAGTGAACTTCTAACTTTTATTAATGCATTGCTCCCATTAAAATAGCCGATTAATAAAGACCCATTTATGCTTCAAAAATCTCATGGAGTTAAATAGTTGTGACGTTCATCGTGCCCCTAATATAACGCAACATTTAAATCGGTAGCTAAGACAAGAAAACAAAGTGGTGCTTGTTTTATTAAACAAATGTATCCGCCTTTACTTAAATATAGCCAAATAATGTTGAACGAAACCAAAACATGAGTTATAAATATTTGTAATTTTTCACTTTATCTTAATAGCTGTTCAGGTGTTAATTAAACATTTATTACTCAAATGGAACAGTAATGAGAAGGGTGAGAGTTTTAGAGAAAGATTGAAGTTTTATAATAAGATATAATATTTACTATAATAGTATAATTTCTAAAGGATAATAGAATTTGTACAAGAATGTATGATTTTTAAAGAAAAGTGGAAATTTTTAGAAGTAAAAACTGTATAGTGTAAAATTTGTAGAGGAATTTACACCAACTTTTTTTTATAGAAGTCAAGTTAAAAATACTCATTATGCTTTAATATTTTACTACATAAGTAATTATCGATAATAACTATGAAAAATAATGTCCAAACCACTGATTAAGCCTTATTAGATGCTAGACTCGTATTGCGCTCTTCATAGTTGATTTAGAGACCGATGTTTGAATATATAGATATCACAGTTTTTTTTTCTAATTACTTGCTAACGGGGGTGCATTCCCAATTCTTTTTAATAACCTTACCTCAGATTCATTCATTAATAGTCACTGTTAGTAATAAATTTGAATTAATATATTCATTATTGAACGGAATTACAATATAATCAGTTTATCTTAGGAATATATACAATTTTCTTATCAATTTTTTACGAAAGCGAATAAAGCATCTGGCTGTTAAATTTGATTATAGATTGGAATGTTGATTATTTTGCACGTTGAATGAATTTGTTTGATTAAGGACCATAGGCCTACATTGTTGACTAATAAATTATGTTTTTACTTCATAAATACCATTTTATTTTGAATATAAAATGAGTATTCACAGCTTTATATACCTGGATGCATAATTGAACAAAAATGACGGGTAATGTAAATTGTACGCTAACTAGATATTTCCAGCCATGGGCGATTCCTAGGTGTGAGTAAGAGTAGATCGAGAGAACTAGATATTATACTATATAATTTACTTTCTCATATAAAAACAATTTTTAAATATAAATTATGATAGCTCTTATATTTTATGTTACTTTTGTCTAAAAAAAGTTATTCTTACAATAATTCTGTTAGTTTTATTTATGAAAGAATAATAAACTATTAAAGAACAAAGAGCAGATGCTCGCCACTCGAGATAAAGACCGGAACTAACAAAGACGTTGCGTAAGACGCTTTGGTGACGTCATCACACAAGTGACTTCACAAATCTTAAAGTAGAATAGTTACTAAACTCGTGTTTGCTGTTACAGGCCTAGTTAAGAGAATGTTCGTTTATTATACACAACACCCCCTCTCAAACACGTGTTAACTTTATTAATGTCTATCACACCAAGTCCTTGTATGCACTGATGATGGCTTGGTCCGAACAGTCCTTTCGTGAGCACATCAGCTACCATCTTGTTTGTTGGAATGTATTTCACATTGATTTCGCCTCGTTCAAAAACTTCACGCACATAGTGATGCCGAATGTCAATGTGTTTGGTACGAGAGTGGTACACAGGATTATGCATGAGCTTTTCTGCTCCTTGATTGTCACAATAAACAAGAGTTGGTATTGCATTAACACTCAAGAACCCGATTTCTTTTAACAGGTTTCGTAAGTAAACTGTCTCTTTTGCTGCTTCCGTAAGAGCCATGTACTCTGCTTCAGTGCTTGAAAGAGCCACGGTGGATTGTTTTCTCGCCTCCCATGTCACGGCAGAGCCTGCCACTTGAAAGGCGTAGCCTGTGTATGATCTTCTGTCATCAAGGGCTCCTCCCCAATCTGCATCCACGTATCCAATCAGTTCAGCGCCAGATCTCTTGTAGACTAGTCCATGGTTGCTCGTACCTTTCAAGTATCGTAAGACGCGCTTCGCCGCAACCCAGTGTCCTTTTCCGGGGTTTAGGTTGTACTGGCTCAAAGAGCTCACCGCATACGCAATGTCTGGTCGTGTAGATACTGCGAGGTACATCAGAGAACCGATGAGTTGCTGGTACGGAACTTCGCTCATTTCCTCTGCCTCCTCCTCCGTAGATGGCTCCATGGCTTTGGATAATTTGCTGTTTCCATCTAATGGGGTATTTACCGGTTTGCAGTCTTGCATTCCGAACTTTTTGAGAACATCTTCTATGTACGATTTCTGTGACATAGTGACCAACTTTGAATTTTCATCTTGTTTGAATTCAATTCCAAGACAGTAGTGCAGCTTTCCTAAGTCTTTCATTTGGAAGTTTTGAGACAAATCGTCTCTCAATCTTGTGTAGGCTTCTTTACTGTTTGTAGCTATGATCAAATCATCTACATAAACAACCACGATAAGAGTCACACAACCATCATTCATGTGGTACACACACTTGTCACAATCTAATTGTTTGAGTCCAAAAATTTCTAGTCTCTCGTGCAACTTTTTGAACCACTGTCGGCCCGACTGCTTTAGGCCATATATGGACTTTTCGAGTGAACAAACTAGACGCTCCATTCCAGGGGTAATGAAACCGTCCGCCTGTTCCATATAGATCTGTTCGTCAAGATCTCCATTTATGTAGGCCATTACAACATCAAGCTGATACAAAGTAAGGCCTAACTCAGCTGCTAGGGCAGCAACTAGTCTTATTGAGCTAAGTCTCGCAACAGGTGAAAATGTTTCATGGAAATCAATCCCTGGGCGTTGGTTATAGCCCTTCGCTACCAACCGAGCTTTCCGGCGTTCGACATTACCGTCTGGCCCATACTTTGTTCTGAGTACCCACCGACAACCAATGACAGCTTTATCTTTTGGGCGTGGTTTCAATGTCCAGGCCTTGCTGTGTGTCAGAGCGTTGAACTCAGCTTCCATCGATTTCTGCCACTCAGCTGCATAAGGTCCTTCTAAGGCTTCTTGTACAGATGGATTTACTGCCTCTTCATACATCAAGCTCGCACTTTCAGGTTTTGGCGTAACCAGATTAAAATGTTTTGCTGGTCGTCCCGGCTTTCCTGTTTTAATCAATTTAGGTCGACCAGGCCCCCTCTTATTCTCAATCACTGTGCAGTCTTTGCTTAAATTTTCTGATTTGAGGTAATTCTCATTGACTTCAATAGGCCTATCAGGATCAATGGGATCACTTTCTTGAACTATATCTACATGTCCATCAGCATTAGAAATAGGGTCTTTCACACTGTTATCAACATATAAGTAAGAAGGTTCAAAGTTCGCACACTCCTTTTGTTCATCCGAAACTTTGACAGTTTCAAAATTTTCCAAAAATTTTACATCTCGGCTTCTCAATATTTTTTGTTTTTCTGGGTCCCAAATTCGATACGCTTTCGATTCAGTAGAGTAACCCACAAAAATACCTGCCTTGGATCTTGGGTCAAACTTTCCTTTATTTGGGGCCTTATTCAGCATATATGCCTTGCAACCAAACGTCTTGAAATGTCCTATTTTTGGTTTTAGCCCGAACCAAATTTCATAAGGGGTTTGTTCTTCCAGCTGTTTTGATGGACATCTGTTTCTGATGTAAGCAGCTGTGGCAATCGCTTCGGCCCAAAAACTTGTTGGTAAGCCAGACTCCAACAGCATACATCTTGCCATCCCCACCAGCGTGAGATTCATGCGTTCAGCTTTGCCGTTCTGTTCTGGAGTTTCTGCTACGGTATGTTCTCTTCTTATCCCTGCGATGCGCATTTCTTCTGTGAACTCTTTTCCGCAGTACTCCAGGCCATTGTCTGTCCGCAAAGTTTTGATTTTCCTTTCGTGACGGTTTTCCGCTAATGCTTTGAATGTTTCAAAAGCCTTTTTCACGTCACTTTTATGTTTTAGAAAATGAACTTCTACCCAGTTAGATTTATCATCGATAAACGTTGCAAAATAAGAAGCACCACCATGAGATTTCACTCTCATTGGGCCACAAACATCTGAGTGCACTAATTCAAGTAATTTTTCACTCTTCGACTCGGACCTTTTTGGAAAAGGCGTAGCAACTTGCTTTCCTAAGATACAGGTTTCACATGTTGAAAATGTTTCTGATTTCTTAAAATCCATACCGCTAACCATGTCTTTCTGAACGAGTTTCTGCAAGTCATACGCATTTAAATGTCCGTATCTTCTGTGCCACTTTTCAAGTTCACTAAGATTGCCTGCCTTACTCACGTTAGCTACATGTGTCGAACTCTCACTTTGCATGTAAGGTTCGATAAAATACAAATTTCCACGTTTACGAGCAGTTAACAACACTTCACCATTTTCGACAATTTCAGCATCATTTGCATTAAAACACACGCTTCGCCCTTTTTCAACAGTTTTTGAAATTGAAAATAAATTTGTCTTAAGTGTGGGTACAAAAAGAGTGTTTTCTAACCTCACTTTTACAAATTGGCCCTTTTTATTTGAAACATTCATTACTGCAGTTCCAATGCCTTCAATGTCAGTTGTTCTGTCATCCGCTAACCTAACCTTCTGACTTATGGTTGGCGTGAGTTCCAAAAAACTATTCTTGTCGCGGCACATGTGTGTTGTTGCTCCACTGTCAACACACCACACGTCATCTCTTCTCGTTAACTTCGCACAGAGAGTGCTCACTGAAGATGATGTCAATGTCACGATCTCTTCTGCTGCTGCATGGGTTTGCTCTGATGCCATCGAAACTTGCTTTTCATTCGCCATTTTTGTCCAGCAATCGGCTGCCTTGTGTCCCAATTTTTTACAATAGTTACACTTATATAACCGTTTTGATGCTTTAAAATTCCTATTTTGATTTTGCACACCACTTTGACCTTGGATCTGAAAAACTTTATTATTTTGATTTGTAGGTAGGCCTACACAGTTTTTATCCGGAGGTTTGTTTTTATTTAGACTTCGCCCTATGGAAGATTTTACATAGAAAGCGCCCGCACCATTTAAGTCTGCTTTCTTGTCCTGTCTTGCACTGAATTCTTCTAGAAGTTTTACTTTCAAAGACTCTGTGTCCGGTAGTTCATCTCTAGCTTCGATTGCACAACGAAAATTATCGTAGCTATCTGGCACACTGTATAATAACACGATGGTTAATAATTCTTCAGAAATGCGAATATCCATTTCATTGAGTTTGTCAACTGTGTTGAGAAAATTCGTGAGATGATCCGCCATGTTTTCTCCTTCTTGCATTTTTGTGAACAAGAGTTTTTTCAAAAGTGTAGCTTTTCTTGCAGGCCCTCTAGACTGGTAAACTAGTTCTAGTTTTTGCCAAACGTCTTGCGATGTTTCACAATGTCTTATGTGACAAAGTTCTGTAGGACTCACAGCTAAAATAATATCAGCTTTAGCTTTACGGTCAGCTTTGTCCCACGTGGCCGCGTGTCTAGCGGTATCAGCAATTGATTCCACGTCAGCACCTACAGCCGCCTTAGGCCTAGGATTGGTTCCATCGACTTATTCCCAGTGGTCGTTCTTAATTAAAATTGCTTCCATTTGTTGTCTCCATGTATCATAGTTTTCCTTTCCCAGCTTTTATATATGCGTCAAGAAGCCAGCCATCTTGAATTAATGGATGTGATTTCAGGCGGCACTAACGATACTTATATTACCACATTTACACTGCCCTATCACGTTAACAAAACAAATAGTCATTGTTTATCTTCTTCCAAAACGTTAACACAGCGTCCTGAACCCATAACCTGTTAGTTTTATTTATGAAAGAATAATAAACTATTAAAGAACAAAGAGCAGATGCTCGCCACTCGAGATAAAGACCGGAACTAACAAAGACGTTGCGTAAGACGCTTTGGTGACGTCATCACACAAGTGACTTCACAAATCTTAAAGTATAATAGTTACTAAACTCGTGTTTGCTGTTACAGGCCTAGTTAAGAGAATGTTCGTTTATTATACACAACAAATTCAATATTTCTTTTTAGACCCTTTGTATGACTCTACCCAGACTGCTGTTAAAATGGTTTAGTATATTTTATTCAAATTTTAACCTTAGATGGCTTAGGGTCACACTCCAAGGTTATATTAAAAATTACTTTTTTTAATTCAAAATTGTTTAGCAATGTTTCCATCAGAATTGTCTAAAATATATTTCTGGGAAGTGTTTTACATAATAAATAAGACTTTATTTCTATTTTTATTACAATTGATCAATTAAAGATTATTTTTGGTTACTTGAATTTTGAAATTATAAATAAAAGTATGAGATGGTCTCAAAGATTCGGTTTGAACATTTATTTTTTATAAATTCAAAAAAAAATATTTTCATCCTTTATTACAAAGGATTATATCGTAACGAGATTAATGGCCTACTGTGAGGCTAGCGCTTTTGTCACTGGTTCTCTCTCGCTCTCTATTCTACCTCTGTTTCCACCCTCGTTAAGTAGGTAGCTAAATAGCCTCACAGCTAAGGGGTTTAAAGAGGACCGGGAGAGGAGATTATAACCTTTATAAGAGTATATACATGGTCAGCAGTCAGTGAGTGACCCCAGCCCGATGGGGGGGATAATCAAGTGAGTGGGCTAGCGTGTACAGTGAGTGGGCTAGCGAGTCCAGTGAGTGGGCTAGCGAGTCCAGGTTGTGGGCCAGAGAGTCCAGCAAGTGTCCCAGCGCGTCCGGTAAGGGACCAGTGAAGTTAGTTTTCATGTAACTCAGGTACTTGCAGTGTGTCGTGCATGGGAACAAATTGATGGTGTGTGACGTAATTAATCTAGACTTTGACTGTGAAATGTACAGCTTTAGAACACTATACGAGAGAAGTGTTTACATTTTTAATTAGTATTTTTTATTTTATTATAATTTAGATGTTTATTTAATTCAATTCTATTCTATGTGTTCTCATTCTCTTATTATTTTAAATAATCAATTAAGACTATTCTTATTTAATTCAGTGGGTTGTTTAGTTGAAACTTAATCAGTGTTTGTTGTTTTATTTTTAATAATGAAAACCTTGAATAATACGTGCATATTTTCAATCGTGTTTAATCAGCAATGCACCCCAATATTTTGAAAATAGATCGTGTGAACGTCCTATGACAACCAGGTCACTCCCCCATTACATTTGTGTATGAAGTAGGATATTGGTGGCGTGCTGTTTTAATTATGATCACAATTAAAATGGCTGTGGATATTCAGTGTTTGGCAGCTCTTATCCAAGCCTTGCCGGAACAAGTTACATAATTGATCAATAAAATGGCGGAGCAAACCACGTCATTAAACAACAAATTGTTGGAACAGATCACATCATCAAACAGCATAATAAAGGAGAATTGAAATCAACGATATCATCAATAAAAAGCAAATGTTTATCCCCAAAAGAGATATTGTACTTGACGGGGGTCAATGTCGAGTCATCGGAAACAACATTAACGTAAGATAGTAAAGAATCTATTTGTTAAGACGTTGTTTGTGAAGATTTTATTGGTATCGACGCTATTAGTTACTCTACCATTAGTGATGACATTGTTGGTGGCAACCCTGTTTGTAACAAAAGATTTGTTGAGGATTATGTTGGTGATGACTCTATAGGATACAACATTGTTGGTGATGACGTTGCTTGCGACTATACTCCAGAAGAAGATGGCGACGTATATAATAAAGATATTCATGTGAATATCATCTTTACGAAAGTTATGGACTAAACTATAATGTAGAAGGATCAATAATTGCTTATTTTGTTTGGTTGTCACTTCTCTTGATCATAAGCAAAGAAGCTACAGAGTTTAGCAAAGTGAAGCTACCTTGGGTTAACGGATGGCTATTGACGACAGTCAAATAACACCATTGTTTGTAGTAGAATTTTCTAGACCATCTATTAGAATTAAGTAAAAACTTGCTGCAAGAAAATGAAGTAAGCAGCTTCATTTGCAAGTTGAAGAATTGATAAATATAATGGACATCAAAAAGGCTAGTGACCGGGTATAATGTAACAAGACAAACCTAATTATTACTTTGAATCGAACATAAAATTTGATTTGGCTGTTCTTTGTGATAGTATATGGATGATGGCACGAGTGCAAGACGGTATTAGGGGACATAAAAACCCGAGAAGTAAAAGATTTTGGGAGTAGTGGTAAATGAAAGGACTCTAGTGTGGGATATCAAAGATACAAACTGTTCAATATTTCTTGATGGTGCAGTACTAGACCACTAAGGTTTATAAGACCCCAAAATAGCTGTGACTTATATCTTATGGTTGCAAAGTAACGAGACTGTCTCAGTAACGTTTATCATGTTTCCCATGATTGTGACAATCCTGGAGAAGGAAGATATATATTTGGGAAGAGCAGACATTATGAGGGGGTAGTGTAGTTATATTAATGTCCTACTGTGGGGCACGCACGCTTGCCATTTGTTAGTCCTCTCTGTTCTCTCTCTTCATCCTCGTTTAGCGGGTAGCAAGCCAGTCTCACGGCTATGGAGTTTAGAGGGGACAAGGGGGAGCTTAATTGAAAAGAAAACGTCACATTTGGGAAAATTTGGATTCATTCTATTCTAACTTTGTGTTCTAGAAATGGAGGATTCTAGTCTGTGATAGCAACCTCATTATATACACAGTCGGTGGTCAGAGAGGGTCCCCATTCCAAGTTATGGCTAGTCAAGTGAGTGGACCAGCGCGTCCGGAAGTTGATCAGCAGGTCTAATGTTCATCTAACACGAGTCAGCGAAGTGTTCTGTGCACGGAAATAAGTGGCGAAGTTTCGTTATTGAATTAGACCTCAACTATGAATTGGACATTAACCGAACTACATAAAAAATTGATGTTTAATTGTGTAATCACTGTTTTTTATTTTCATTAATTATCTGTTTATTCAATTTAATTATATTTTATGTGTTCTCATTCTTTTGTTAATTTACAGACTTAATCATGACACTTTTTATTTATCTCATATGGCATATGGCATATAGCACATGGCATATGTTTTTCAAGGTTAGTTATTGATAACCGTTTCAAGTCTTTTCACTCCAGTTGACAATAAAAGTTATGTCAAATACTTGTATTTTTGAAAGATAATTTTCAGGGTTAGCTATAGAACCTCATTTCAGCCATTTTTACTCCAATTGACAACTAAAGTCATGTCACATACTTAAATTTGGTTATATATTTTCATGGTGAGATCTAATAGCTCGTTTCAACACTTATCACTGCAGGTGACAATTCAAGGTATGGCATGGACTGGAGTTTTTGATAGATGTTTTTCAGATTAGCTTATGAAAATAATTTTCAACTGGTGTCACATCATATGAGAAGTCAGAGTATGTTTAAACTTAAATGCCACGTGGAGGTCTTCAGGGTCACGGATGTATCTCACTATAGAAAAGTTAATACTTATATGATGTTAAAAATACTCTCATTATTATTTCTTCCAATTTTGTTTCCGATGTTAATTTGAAAAGCATTACTTTTACAGCAATAATCTTCGGTACTCATTGCAATCATTTGTAGTTACTCTCTCTAAAGAAAATTTGCATTAAAAAAAAAAATAGCTCTTGACTTTTTCGAAAAATGTTTATTCGATTACAATAAACGTGTTTCCCTTTATGTGCAGCCAGACCTGTCAAATTACATTCTGGTATACATTTGTTTTTGTGTGTTAGGCTCTTTCATATTTAAATATTGCAAGCCGTATCGTTGTTTGAGCCTTTGCAGTTTGTTTAGAGATTGTGAAGGGATGCCAGTCATCTCCATGGATGGTTGTAAAAGAGGTTAAGAAGGAAATAGAGGGAACAAAAGTGTGTAATATTAAAAAAAGAGGTACTGTTTGTTTACAAATACGAAAGGTACAGTTGGTGAGCATACCCAACAGTGAAAATAAATATTAGACGGCCCTCCAACTTCCAGAAGCAGGCCTTGGAGAGCAAGATACGGTTTTCGATACGCACTGGTCCTAATCTACAACAACACAGTGCGTTGTTCCGCAACTTACAGTGGGGTGGGGGACGAATCAAGCAACGTTTTCTGGATTCACTAGTAAGGTTGATCAATGATAGGACACGTGATGGATGGTTTTTAGTGTGAGTGGATTTTATAAGCTGAGGAAATTTGTATGGTACCGTGTTTAGTTTATTTTTAAATTAGTGCACCCATGGACAAATATATTAATCTCGTATAGTCCGGTTTGTCAGTAATGGGGAGGTTGAATTTTGATCCTCAATCGGTTATATTAATGGTGGACTTTATAAAAACGTTCTTTTATTCACTCTCCCTCCATACAAGTGTGATTACATTTCCTCTCAATTATACCCTATTAATACCTACTCTATTCATGAAAATACTCAAATGGTCCGGAAAGGTAGTTAGAAGTTGTGGACAAAAATATTGAAGTTGATTAATTTTAACTCGAAAGTTATTATCTCATTAATATTAAGGGTAGAATATTAGGAAGAATGATTGAAGGAAGTGCACACGCAACAGTTTGGGGAGAGGATGTGATCATTTAAATTATTGGTTATGTATATAAACCTCCTTTCTCCACCCACTCCACCGTGAGTTGACCGAGATTTGAACCTGTGGTAGTAGTTATGCAAACCCTTTTAATTGAAAAATTGGAGACATTGTTGATAGCTGCTAAAAATCTGAAACTAATAATTAGTTGGTTAAGCATAGAGATAATTAAAACTGATACATCGTTCATTTACTGTTTACTGCTTGAAGTTTGTCCCTGTGGAACAGATTAAAGAATGGTTGACAACCAGTGCATAATGTAATGTTAATAATATAAAAAAGAGTTTACTTTTATTTGCAAATGCACCACTTTATTTTTCAATGAAACTTTTCAAAAGTATTTACTATTTGACATCAACTTCGTTTTCACTTCGCGATAAAAAGAGAAAGTATTGTAATACTAAAATTATTAGCATCGAGACTACAATTAATATTTACGTTTCATATATCTGTAAATCCAAAGTACTGGATCTTAATACAAGATTGTCCCTATGCCTGTGTGTCTGTCCCACGCCACATATGTGAAATGGTTAAATGAGTTTAGTACAAATATTATATTTAGATATAAATGACCATATATCAGTATTGGTTTTCCTATTTTCACCCTAACCCTTGAACTAGAAGTGAATACTGATGAGTGATTTTTAAATTTCAATTTATTAAAAATGTCTTTAACGATTTTGTTTAAAATTGATATTGTAGTGGTGTTTTAATAATACTGTATGATTGGTTTTAGCATATAAATCAGTTAAATGACTTTCTTATATTTTATTAAAATTATTTTTAAAATGTTTTAAAAGAGTTGGTTTTAATTGAGTACTCGATATTTTTTTTACAAAATACATAATTTTATATATTTGTGTTTCTTAAATATCAATTATTTAATAGTTGACTGAAACTGTTTTTTAACCAAATTGAATTTTTTTATGATGGCTACAATTATTTGGTCAAAAATGAGTGTCTGAGACCTATTTTAAATGATAAATAATAATGTGTGTTAATTTTTATGAAAGTAAGTTAATTTAAATGCATATTACTTATGAACTATTTTAAAAATCAAGAAAAATTGAAAGTGACCTTTTAGGTTTAGCTTACAATAGATATCTGTGAACTGTTTTTTAATGAAAACTAAGATTTTTTTTTACAAATTAAAATTAATCTGAGCAATTGGCCATTTGACAGTCCGAGAACGAGACCCGATAATGATATCCATATATTAGCACTATTGGGTAAAGAGAGAGGAAGGAAATAAATACATATTTGAGTGAGAGAAAACTTGGAACTTTGGAAAACTTAGGAAAAACTACCCTCAATATATTCAGCATATATTAAAATACCAACCTCGTTGTCACTAGTAATTGAGTATAAATTGCGAGAATGACACCATTGTCAATTCAATTAGCAATTTGGTTCTTTCTCTTGTAATAGCCCATTTTATAATTATATTTTAGACTAAAATAAATAAAAAGGGTGTGAAGGACTACCTGTTTGTATTTGTGGCTAATTAACCACTACCTCTAGTTTTAAGGACACTGTGCTCTCTTGTGTGTTTTTAAGTAGTGCGAACCAGGGATGTTTTATAATTTAAACCTTATGTTTCATTTTCGGGTGAAATAATATAATTGATAGAATTAAGTAAGGCTGGGAAAAGAGGTTAATTGTTGGATAAAAGGGTAGATCGTGAGAGGATCCAGAAAACTGGGCAAGCCCTATCTGGGTGCCAGTGTAGTAATGTAAAGATTTTTTTAAGTAAATATATTTTTTTGTTGTTTCGAAAAAAATAACAGCGGAACCTTAATTTGTTTGTATTTATAAAGCTAGCACAGCATTAAAAATATCTGTTTTAATTGTAAAAAAATTAGTCTAGGTTAGGTTAGGTTAGGTATTTTCATGGGTTTTTTGTGTGATTAATTTTTATCATTTTTATATATCAATTAGTTTAACTATATAAATACAAACAAATTAAGGTTCCTTTGTTATGATTTTTTTAAACGACAACCAAATATAATATTTACGTAAAAAATCTTAATTTTGCTTTTACACTGGCGTCCAGCTGCCTTGGAATACGGTATTGCCAGTGGCTGGTTGGAGGTGCCCAGTTGTCCTAGACCGAGTTCCTGGTGTATCACTTGCTATATGGACTGAGGGGATTGCCTATATATCATGCTGTAGAGAGAGGTTCAGTGGTGGAGACAATAGTGATCAGTTCCTGGTGTATCACTTGCTATATGGACTAGTGGGATTGCCTGTATATCATGCTGTAGAGAGAGGTCTACTGGTGGAGACAATAGTGATCAGTTCCTGGTGTATCACTTGCTATATGTACTAGGGGTATTGCCTGTATATCATGCTGTAGAGAGAGGTCTACTGGTGGAGACAATAGTGATCAGTTCCTGGTGTATCACTTGCTATATGGACTAGGGGTATTGCCTGTATATCATGCTGTAGAGAGAGGTCTAGTGGTGGAGACAATAGTGAGTAGTTCCTGGTGTATCACTTGCTATATGTACTAGGGGTATTGTCTGTATATCATGCTGTAGAGAGAGGTCTACTGGTGGAGACAATAGTGATCAGTTCCTGGTGTATCACTTGCTATATGTACTAGGGGATATTGTCTGTATATCATGCTGTAGGGAGAGGTTCAGTAGTGCAGACAAGAGTAGTTTCTGGTGTATGGCCAATCATTTAATAACAAAGTGGGTTGGCTGTATATAACGTGGCAAAGAGGTTTATAAGTGAAAACAAGAGTAGATCGTGGTGTATGGTTCGTTCTATATACTTTTCAGGCTGCAAACATACTGGAGTGATAAATCCTTAAGCTTATACTGTGTGTTTTTCATCTTTTGATATAACCGCCTATGTACGCATCAGTTATACCTCGAGCTAATTTAATACAAACAACAAGTTGATTGGCTGAAATGTGGGCACTCAGCCAAGTCTCTATTGATTCAATAGTCGTATTGTGGAATCTACTTCTCTACCCTACCTTGTTTAGTTTCGTTCTGAAGTAACTCCTCTCCACTCCTGGTCATTCTTCAGTCAATATAAGAACCGCTGGAAGCCATTTCTCTTTCCTTTTTCTCCGGAGTATTTTCTTTCTTCATTGACATTCAAATAAAATTGCTACCGTGGTTTTCTGTTACTGATAGCCTTGCGTATTTTACTCATACATTTGAAATAAGATAATTTATTTCTGTGTTTTATATTTTTAGAGTATACTCTTTTTTAACGTTTTGATATCTGTTGGGTATTCGCGAAGCTCACAATATGTGGGCTTTTTTGTGTGCAACATGTCCTACTTACCATCCAACTTGTTTGAATGTCAACGCAAGTTGTATTTGGTTGATGAGGATATAATTTAGATAATATGTTATAGAATAAATTTTGAAAAAACTTGGGAAAAATTAAAATTATTATACCAGGTTTGAATTTGAGCCCCGATATCCCCGTTTCCAAAAAACTAGCCTTGACAAATTCTATGGATATATACAGCTTCCCTTCAATGTGGATAGAAGTAGTTTAAGGGTACATAAATCATGAGGTGAATGTCTTACTGAATTCTGTCACTCCACTCAAGAGAAGAAATATAAACATATTTGGAAAGAACAGTGAATAAATTTAAGACCGGGACACCAGGAAGGTGTTCTAGCAAATTTCTATCTTACCAGGCTAACTCTGAGAATTTCAGTTGAACCCACTCTTCCTGTATTCTCCATAAGTTAATCTTAGGAAAATTAGGATATTAGTGTGGCTATTAGTTTGTACCTGAGTAATGACTATAACTCCGAAATATAAGCTTAGAGCCACTCGATATCCAGATACTTCCTTGCCCTGAATAAAAAAATATTAGACTACAAAAACAATTTGAATCATTGTGCATCATCATCTGAATCCCAATGACCCATATTTATTTACAATGATTGAGGTCAACAGAAGGGGTAATGCTTGTTGGTATAGCAGGATACAGTCCAATTCTCACAAGAAATGGCTTTTCTTAGAGCTATAAAAATCCACTAGACATACTTTCACGTATTCAAACGTCAAGTCATGTGATCTTCAGTAATCACTTTTGATAAATCACATAAACTCTTATAAAATATACGGTGACCCAGTGGTCTAGAAGTTTGTTGTCAGTCTTCTCTTCTGGTGGCCGGGATTCAATCCTCGGTCCCGGCAAAGTTTTATCTGATCACCAAACCCTTCCTTCACCTCTGACAAGACTTCTTGTGAATGTTAGGAATGCCAGGCCTCCACCGTGGTTCGGATTCCACGTTAAACTGTAGGTCCTTCATTTCATCTCACAATCACCCTACCATTACACATTAGCGTAAGTGCGTATAACCCGAACGGGTAGTAAGACGCGGTGCTAATAATATTAATAATAATAATAATTCTATAAAATAACACTAATAGTATATTTAACGTCATCAATGTGGACCTAAAAAAAGAATTAATATTGATGAAACGTTTATTTCCATTAACACATCTATAATACTAGTGTTATGTTTGCAAACAATATTTTTAATTCATGGTTTCATACTCACAACAAATAATTCCAGGAAGTAGGTTAACCATTAAAATAAATGAAGAACAAACTCGTTTACAAAAATACAATATTACTATTATGCACATAAACGAAATGAGGACTCGTAAATCCCATAAGCAGAAGCGATAACGCTTGGTATAAGGTGTCAGATCAAAGTTTTACTGACGAATCAGTTTATATTGGAATCGATTAAGGACCCACACACGTGTTCACAAGATTTATGGCGTCATTATTGCAACTTACTGCATTAACGTTGCATGGGACATTGACGTCCGAGTTTCGA
Source organism: Timema shepardi (assembly GCA_902151425.1). Lineage (NCBI taxonomy): Eukaryota > Metazoa > Arthropoda > Insecta > Phasmatodea > Timematidae > Timema > Timema shepardi. The sequence continues at coordinate 52,742 of CABFVX010000632.1, forward strand.
ACGGGTGTACTAGTGTGTTTTATTAATGGGGACTGCCCGTTCTATCTTTAATATGCTAGCACGATCACATTCCTCCTAATCTACCCTTGCAATAAGCTTTTGAATAAGTCTATAATATCCTTGGTATTAACATACAAATAAAATCAAAAATTGAATGTTAGCTTTGGTGGTCGCCTGGGGGATAAATGGAAAACCAATATTGGTGAAACGAACCCAATGTCATACGTACTGGTGTAGATTAAACTTCCGGTCAGGCTACAAAATTATAATCATGCGCGTAATCCATGCAGCCAACTCCATCAGTCTTTCAATCTTTAAAATGTAAATAGTAACTTAGTTCCTATTACTTAACATTTTGATTAAGATTAAGACGACTGCTTACTGCTGCATTGAGCCACATTGTACATGTGCATGGATACATTTTTTTCTTAAGAATTAAGTTGTTATTTAAGAATATGGTTCAAACCAAAATAGAGGGTAAAAGTAAAAAAATGTCACTATGGGATTAAAAACCTCATTTTAAACTCTCATACTAAATATAATATTATATATATATATATATATATAGGTAAAATTAGCTAGTTTCAATGATTTTTCACGTTAGAGGTTGCAGTTCCGAGACCAAAGCCATTAGTTTGAAATATGTAGCTAATCTTCCTCAAACAAATAAAAAATTTGTAAATAACACACCACAACACCACAGAAAATGTTGAGATTATTCAAGATTGTTGGAATGGTCTGGAAGCTTTAGATCTGCCATTTATATCAGAAATATCTCAATGGGAGGTTATGTTAAATTTGGGTAGACGGTATTCTTTTAAAAAGTTGAAAGTATTGTTTCATGCTTCCAACGTAGTATATAGGCCCATATTTTGAGTGCTGTACTACAAACGCCTTTTTTTTTCGAGATATTTAATTAATAAATATCTAAGCTCTAAGGTAGGTCATGAAAAGTTATGCATAATGATACAGGTTTTACTAATTTGAAAGTATCATGATATGTATTTAAAAAGTGCAAGTTATATACCACTATTTAAATCTATTTGAGCTAATCGCCTTTAGATACAAGTTTTTCTGAAGAGGCAATATATTTTGTGAAATATCGTTTAGCTGCGTTTTTATAACTGCATTTTTTAACAGGGATTACAACTTTCCCTTTTCATATTAAATCAAATAGAAGTATAAATCACGGTTTTATTTTAACAGTCCATACACATACATACATACATCCATATACGAACACACGCAAACAAATCTCCACTCACAAGAACAATTTCAACAAAATACGCTTAGCCCCAGTTCTCTTGTACCTGTAACATTCAACATTGTGTGCTTCCCAATATTTATCTTGAAAACAGCCAAAACTTAAAAATCCTATAAATAAAATATACTTCAAAACACTTATGACAATATTGAATACAAGCTTAACTTCTTTGTCTGTGTGTGTGGTGTGTGTTTGTGTGTATGTAGGGTTGTGTGTAATAAACGTGAAGCCTATACGCTCTCGGAACAGTTTTGTTTAAACCAATGTCAATTGTCTAGGTAGACAAACAAGTTTTATCGTGTTAAATTATTTACAGATTGATTATTGATTTATACTTTGTTGAATTTTCATATTCTAACTGCCAAGGTATATACCGTGACCCTCTTACACACCATCGACATTTCACTCTTTGTAAACGCTAGTTAAAAGAAAGCAATTATTGCATGCTTTAAAATAAATGTGCGGAGAGATTTGTGAAATAAAAACAGTGTTTTAGAAGAGAAATAAAAATATGTATATTTGTACTATCATCAACATACATCATGTATAATAGGAGTATTCAAACTTTGGTACTCGAATTCATCTTAAGGGGTAAGTAAAATGTAACAATTTCAAAACCGATGAGAAATGTTAATGTTTGGAGGTTTGTTTGGATTTACATAACTCGAGTGAATGAACCAGCTAGAAAGTGCTGATTTAGCGTATATGATCTAATGAATTAGAAATGTTAAAATAGAATGATGACCATTCCCAACAACATTTGTTCTAGTTGGCAAGAAAAGGGGCCATAGCGGGCTCTAAAAGCCTTTAATTATTTGACATCGGGGCTGTCACAACTCCATCGATACCACAGGCAGTTATGCTGTCCAGTGCCAGTCATATCAGACTATATCTTCGGTACATCAGTAATACTTGTACTTAGAGAGTATCCATCTAGCCTAGGGTCCTGAGGTCGAGTTCTATAGAGATCACGTGCCGTGTCAGTCAATTCCATTGGTCTGTGTTTCCATGAGTGAAACCAGTTCTTCCACGAGTGCAAACTTCCAATTTCTTTATTTATTCAATATTTTGTTTAACATCACGTAGCTATGTTTAACTTTTAGTCACTTATATTAACCGAAATTCCTAACCCTAAAAATTATTTTGAGCGAACACAACTGCCTTGCCGGCAACCTAACACCTCCCACAAGATTTCTTGATAGATCACGCACATGGGGGTAGGTCACGATATATACCCACTCATTTAAACCTTATTATTTAATATTTAATTCTGTACGTAATTTATTTTAGATCTAGATTATAGAATATGTATATTCGGTTGGTTATTAATTTTTGACTTTCAATCTTTTTTTTAACTCCCCAAACTTGTTCCTTTTGGTGAAATAATGTATGTAAAATTTTAGCTTTATCAGATAAATTTAACCCATACCAGTAGAGGGTGGAGCACCTTAAAACAGAGCTTTGATAGGTTGAATTTGATCACGTGACCACGCCCCTCGCTCTTCGATTGGTTGTTGGTTTTCCCCCTCCCCTTCTCCTAAACCCCTTTCCAGTGTTCCAAACTTGTTAATTTTTTGCTCATTTGTTTCTTATTTGTGCTAATTGCATTTTTATTTGTGCGCAATGGTTATTTATGTATGCTGATTTTTTTAATCTATGCTCATTGGTTATTTATATTTGGTTAGGATTCAGACGGGCGGCGGAGTATTTTATTGATGAGGGGGAGTTTATTGTCGTAGGATTGGGACGGGGCGTAGGAGGTTTTTTATTTATTTATTGCCGTGCAGTCCACGGCACCGGGTGCCCCTCCTTTGGAATCGCTAGTGAGCATCTTCTCTGGCCAGCCGTTTAGCGAAGAGTGTGGGAGACACAGAAATTGTAAGAACACAATAACCTTTTGGTGTCAGGGTGTCATGAAACGTCGACATCAAAATATTGAATCCAATTTTCATTGAAAAATACTAACTCTTCCACCATACTGGAATGCTAACGTTTAAACTGAGTTGTCGTTTGTCAAAATCTGTTCAGACAATTCCTCGTAATTTCTATTACCGGAAAAGGTCATATCAAATTATATACAGAGTGGGGCTAAAAATATTATAAGATTAGTAACATGAAAATTATTGCTTTAATTGAAAAGTAGATGTTCACAAGCTAGATAAAATCAAACTACATACTACACTTATTCAATTTTGAAGATAATGTCACTCAGGTGAGGTCCACCGGACGTCAAACAAACCTCAGTACCTCATCCAACACTTTCCTCGCATAGATCGTCTAATGGTTTGTGCCCCACTCTATATAAGATAATATCAAACTTTAGAGAATCTACTGTATCGCCGCTTCTCCTACATAATAGTAGAAGTGACAAATACATTTACAAACATATTCAATGAAGAATGGGAAGGAACAAGCATAAAAGATATGTACAAGTTTAACAAAACAGTTTGTTTGAATTCAAACAAGATGAAACAGTTACAAATGGTTAGACTAGATCTTTTCCAAAACATTTCATTGTTTACTATAGGAAAATAAATCAGTTTCATTAGACATATTTTATCCCAATAAGGACGTTAAGTGTGAAACACCTTGGTTAGACCTGCAATCAATACAAGTATGGTTGTGTCTATAGTATGAAATAGTGTAACTCGTTAAAGTAGAACTAACAAACATTTTACTATGAAGGTGCGTCTTTATAGCCACAACGGCAATTTAAATTGGAAAAAATCTTTAATTTAAGGTTAAAGAAAAATACATAACACCACTCCTGCCTTGCATCTACTAGACTTAAAACTTATGAACATCTAAAAGAATAATAGTTAATAATACCTAATTTTAGAAAGTTCTTGTTTTAAGAGTTACAACTTTGGTAGTTAAATGAGTTAGCTAGCATGAGTTAACTCCATATTGAGCTATGAGTGACAATGTTTAAGTTCCTAGAAAAGGAACTATAGGTTTACAAATAGTTAATGGCACTCTACCAGGAATCTAGGCTGTAAAGCTACTATGGCCGGTATATTCCTCATTAGTACTGACTGGATTTTAAACAGTATATTTAAATATCAACACAAGTCTGAACACAGACTCTAACACCAACAATTAGTTAAACATTAACTAATTCAAACGGTACCTGAAGGGGGCCAGACAAAATAAATAATACCCCACGGGCCACTATTCTGTGCTAGTAGCATACCCATGAGTTTATCACCGTACGAGGTACAGCAATAGAAAGATAAGAGACTGGTATCAGTCAAAGACCCAACTAGGTCATGGAACAAAACTCTAGATATCCGGACTTTCACCAATATTGGATATAAGAAATTAAACTATCCCCAACATATACATACAGTATAGGTCATCAGAATATTGCCCAGGTGTTTAAGGGAAGGTCTTATGAACATAGAAAAACAATCCCGAAACTCTGACATATTAAACTAAGTCTATAGACTTAAAAAAAAAGAGAGCTAAAATTCTAACATTCAAAACATCCTTGCCAAATATTCAATAACTGTGCAGGTTACCATGTGAATACAATTAATCTTCATGTTTCTATTGAATACATAAATATTTGATTTATTTTGACAAACAAAATATTTAGTCTAACATACGAGGTCTCATGTTTATTTGCACTTCTTTTCTTCCTGAGGTTCGTAACGAATATACACATTCTCTCTAATATTTGCATGTGAGAAACATTAGCTTGCATTTAAAATTTAATTATACCTCGTTAACTTTTATAGATAGATTAGCTCTTTCACGGACTTTTCAACTCTACATCTTGTAGGAAAATTCCTACAGGTCATTTTACTGAACAGAACAAATGGTTTGAGTTTTAGACTATTTAAAAAACACGTCTACGGGAAAAACAAACACTTCAAGGTTAAGAAAATCATTATGTGACAGTGTAAGACAAATTTAAGAATTTATGTGGGTTTTTTTCAAGGTTCAATTTTTAAAACTCATTGAATCAATCGTAGCTACCTTAACATGGGAAATGCTATCATGTATTACCATGACGTTACATGTACACTAATGAAGATAGTACATTTCGAACCAAAAGTGACGTAGTTTGTGTGTATTATATATTAGAAAAACAGTAGTAATGGAAACAGTTAAACTCTTTTACCATATTTTACTAAAATATAAATAAACTAAACAAATTAAAATGGAATAACTACTGATCTCGATTTCGTTTTTGACAGGTGATTAATGCAGAAACCGTCACATCGATAAGATTTCTGGTTCAAACACAATCCTTTATCTAAAATCCTAGTTTAATGAAAGTGAAATAGACTCCTAAACACGAGAAAGTTTTTGTCTTTTATCTTTAATCTTTCCACTCCCGATTAAGTGATTTTTTATTCGGCTCTTCCTCAGTTTAATGAAGCTATTAAATGCTCTGTAGTCTTATGATTCTCTCTCATTACGATCTAGGTTTTACTTGTTTTTATGTTGCTGCTGACCGTATTTGTGTCAACGCGTCTTTAATACCAAATAAAATTACATTGTGTCCCAATGCTATCTAATTGGTAACCTCAACCATGATCGGGGATGTTTATGTGCTTAGCTTCAAACAGCTATCAGGAAATCCTATCGCATCCCAAATCCCCACTCAAAGGTTGTTTTGATGTCATCCTTATGAATCAATCGTTCATATATATTATTATATTATAATAGCTGAAATATCTAGTGTTGGACGGGAGAAATATTTTAGGGTGGTACAAGAAAAAGGTTAAAAATGTTCTAGACTAAAAGGTGATAAAAAAAGGGAGACTGGTCAAAAGTAAATCTAATAATCAAAAAATATGTATAGAGAATAATTAAAAAGGATAAAAAGTGTAAAAGGAATTAAAAGGTTAAAAAAGGTTAATAAAGGTTCCTAAGGCTAAAAAAGGGAAAAATGATCCAATATGTGAAAAAATTGTAAAAAGGGCAAAAGGACATAAATGTAAAAAAAAGTACAAAAGGATAAAAGTAAATACAGTTAAAAAAGGGTAGAAACGGCAAAAGGGCAGAAATGTTAAAAAACTAAAAAGGGCAAAATTTCCAAATAATAAATTTAAAAGAATTTGAAATATTTGAAGAAGTAAAGAGCGTACGTAAAATGAGTAAAATAGGTGAAAGAGGATATGAAGATCAAAAAGTAAATCTAGAACAAATTTAAAATCCCCACTTCCAGGTACACATTTTCGTGCAGTGGGGACAATCATTCTTTAATTCCAGACCTTTGTGTTTGTTAAATATCATATCAAGCAATGCTCATGACAGGAAAACAGTCAAACCATTTATTTAATTGATATAGAGTATAGCTATTGAAATTTATAAAACTATCACATGTATATTTTGTATAAAGCGTAATTCTACATTTCTAAGATATTCATATAGTTCCACTAATTTTATAGCTAAGATAAAACTAAGAGAAAATTTACATTCTTTTTCGCAAAAAGAAGAATGAAAAATTATTTAAAAAAAAATACAAATAAATGCACCAGGTCATGATTGTAATCAAAGTCTTTTCATCACTAGCAAATAAAAATTATACTAAACTGGCGCTTTTTTGCCCACCGATGCAATTTATTTGGTTACTAAACTTAAATCTGTACTGAAAAGCTTTTCCAATACATATAATAGCGTGGATAATTTCGAAAACGCACATAGATAGTTGAACCTATCTTCTCCCCCTACTCCTTTAAAATGCTTCAACCTCAGATATTTCTGAAAGTTATATTTCAATGAAAAAAGAAAATAAGGAACAGGTAAGCTTTAATCAGATTAAACATACACTAGTGGGCACACGGTCTAAGTGTCAGCTCTTTTAACCTTGTTTGTCAATGATATGGAGGTTGAGGTAATGAAGAATTATTTAAAAAATGATAGTTTAAAACTTCCTTCTACTCCAAATTTGTCTATATTTCCTCATCATATGTATCACACTAGTGTAGCTATAATAATAATAATAATTTAATCTAAAAATAGTAATAATATATGGGTCTTAAGAGCACAGGGATAAAAACTTAACTGCATAACGTGGCAATATGGTAAACATGTATTTTAAACAACCCCTTTACTATTTATAATAATTAGGTTAGGTTAGGTCAGTCTAGGTGTTGCTATACGGGGAACAGAGACAACACAACAATGGTGTTCTTTTAATGGACATACAATGTGTGATTTAGTGCTTGTGATATACTACAATACAGGTAAATAATTCTGCCTGTGCTCTTTCTAGACGTGGCCCTAATAAAGATGTAGCCGTTTAGGATTTAGATCTGGCTGTCAAAGTCAGCTACAGTATCCGTGCGACCTACCATGCCAACACTTTTTCTGGATGCAACAAACTTCATAATATTATATATGCAGCCCTCACGTTTCAATGGCTGAAATATGACTCTCCTCCAACTCGCCCAGAAAATACGTTCCCCGTTGAAGTAGATGATATAGTGTCACACATGTCAATACTATTTGATGAATGGATTCAATATGATAAAGGTTAACGGATTTTTAAAAAATATTTTTGGAAGGCTCATAACTCCTTTTATGACGTATTTGGTCAGTGAGCCTTTTAACATCTAGGACAATAGCATGCGAGTACAAACAAAGGCAGCTGTTTCCTCTTGTCTCTGTCGGAATTGATATGGAAGTCCAGGTTTGAATCACGATTTAAAATACTAAGATATATTTTTCCTTAAAATATTCCTCCCTTTTTTTCCATAAAAATATGGGTACACTCACTTTAGATTAGATTATCTCATTCCTAACCCATTATTTAGATTGAAGCCACATACCGGTAGCCCAGACGGGTAATTAAAAGCGTTGAAAATAATTGAAAGTATACTATTATTTTGAAAAGATGTATCCGACTCGCCTGGTCTGATTTTCCACTAATATGGAGTTTAAAGTTTTAGTTACACGTAGAAATTAAAAAATTACATTATCTATATTTTTTATTAATAAGAATGTTGAGGTCAGGGAGAATGGGCTTCGAATCCCAGTTGGTACTAAAAGGATGTTTTTCACCTGAAATCCTTTCTCGCTCTCCTGCTTCGCAAATGTGGGTAGACTACCTCTAAAATTCTTTCTTCCTCATCCCTTCTTTATCATTTATGCGTATAATCTGAACAGGTAGCATGGTGTGGTGGTTGTAGTAATAAAATAAGAAAAAGACTATGTATGTTTCAAATAATTTAGATAGTTTAGTTATCACTATTACCCGCCTCGGTGGCGTAGTTGGCTAACGCGTTAGTCGTGTTGAGCTGCTCGACTGCTGAGGACGGGGAAATCGAGGTTCGAATCTCGTTCGGGTGAACTGTGGTGGTTTTTCTTAAATGGTTTTCCACTCTCCCTCCACGCAAATGCGGGTTCATTTCCTCTAATTCAACCTTCCCAATTCCTAATCCATTATAGTAATTAGTACTTAAAGCGTATAACCCGAACGGATAGTAAGACGCGGTGCTAAATATTATTATTATTATTATTATTATTATTATCACTATTTATTGTGAATCATTGTATCTGGAGCAAAATGTATAAATAAAATAGTATTAGCTCTCTTCTTGATGATGAATCGTAATAATAATACTTTAATTATTATATTGTTGCTCACCCGAACCCAGCACTGTTCCGTCGAGTAAAGGCGGACACGGAATGACAGTGTTTGGTTAGCCGTACTTAGCACTCCGAAGACGAAAAGCGCAACGGCAAATTAGACCCCGGTTACTGCACCTATTGTATTAATGGAGTCACTTGTCTAACCCTCCAGTCGGCCTTCAGACTAAGTATGTAAACAAAGCCACTAATTGGACAATGTTTGTTATTCAAACACGTTTCTGTGTACTGTACTCTGGAGGTGGCTCTTAAGATTGCTTTTCGGTGGTAGAAGAGGGGGAGAGGGGGGACAGTGAGACCAAATCTCATTTGGGGATATTTGGTACTGGAGTGGCTTACAATGGGGTAATTTATGGAAATTAGGTCCTATCTGGAAAAAACTATATGTTATAAAACTGGTTAGCGTTGCCATTCAACGAGGTTAGTGTACCTAACTTACTCTCCTGAATATAATGACTGAGGGCCACATGTAAGAATGAGTGTGAGCAGATGCTGAGTAACTTCTAAGTGAACGTTCACTGATAGGAGCCTTGATTTAACCGTCAAAACAATTTTCACATATGTTTTCCAAGAAATTACGTAATAGTGTGAGTAGCGAGCTAGTATAGTCTCAGCCACAATATGTAGGTACTTATCATCTTCTCATACTAATGCGCTAATTAAATTAGTGGCCCAAGGAACATGTTTCAGCATTTACTGAGGATCGTTATTACATATAACTGTGAGAACAGCGCCAGTGCTCACGTGGACAAAGAGTATTCTTGTCTGGTCAGGTGTACCTCTCACGCAATATTTGGGTTTTGAATCTCGGATGGATTTATAAGATGATTTTTCCCAAATAATTTCAAACTTTACTGACCCACTAATATTGGTACAGTTCCTCAAAGGTTCTAATTTCTTTATCCCCTACCTCACTAGTGTAAATATTCAGATAGCATGACACACGAACCAGAAACACATCGGTGGTAAGGTATGTCTGTCATAGAGTCCTATCATTGGTCCGTGCTATCCGCATGCCTACACCAATAGTGCGGGAGATGAAGAAATTAAAATATAGATTAAATGTATCAAAATATGTGTGTATAAAGCGTATGAAACCGTTTAGCACAAAGCACTTTCAAGACAGACCCCAAACTCCCAATCAGTAGCGAAACAGGTATTATTTTTACGATTGACAGCCCAATTTTTTTTCCTGCACTACTAGCACGTAGATTCAGGTACGCCTCTTCTGCCATTTCTACTACTTTAGTCATTCATATCACATTAGTAACTAATATAGTTGTGTATTTCTCGAAATTGTTGTGAAACGCTAGGGAAAAAATAATATTCTTAATCAAAAGAGTTAATTCAGTCAAGGATTCTGATCTGTAAATCTACAGTTTTATTCTTATCAAATCTAATATGGCATATACAATGTTTATAAGGTCTCTCTCTCCAAGCATTTTATGACATAGCTCCAGAAAAATTAGAAATAAATTAATGGAAGGCTAGTGATTAAGATTAGAGATTTAGCTTTTTCGACCACAGAAAGATAAATTTGTTATTTGGAATGCTAAGACATAATATAATAATTGTTTAAGATATGAGATAGAGCTTTATTTGAAATATCAGCCAAATGTAAGGCAAGTATGGGAAACCTTTGGTCTTCCTACCTAATTATGAACTAACATAAGACATGATCTTTTATTGTATTTAACTTCTAAAAAATACACTTTTGGAAGCATGTATTTTTTTGATGCATTATAGCATGTTGGGTGGGTGTAACCAACTTTTACTTTTCCCTCTCCAGGGATCATTTCCCGAAAATTATTGAATTCTTTCACCAAAGATGTTTAATGTTCGGCAATACATTGCGTGTGTAAGCAGAGTTTTTTGCTTTTAAAATGAAACAAATATCTTAAAAATCACGGTTTATTGACACTTCTTTACCATCAATAATGAAAGTAATTTCAGAACACAATTTAAAGCCCGACATTGATATCATTACTTCAAATTACTTCTGGTGTAATAGATGGAGTTCTACGATTTTATATAATATAAATCAAATTAATCATTTCATCAAGGCATTAGGCTTACAATTATGATTATCTATCATTTATATAATACGCTACGAGCTAATTGAAAAATAAACTACGTAAATATTTTTTTTACAAATATATATTATAAAGAACTTTTAACGTATTAAAACCAGCAAATGATTATCTCTACAGTTTATATCTATATTATAAACATCTAAATTTAGTGCAATGACATTGTTTGATGATAGGTTTAAATCGTATAGGTATATAGGGTTAAATAGTTTACTATGATTTGATTAATTTCACTCTATATGATAAGGAATTTATAAGCGTAGTAAAATAATTTTGATAGCTTTATTACTATGGTTCCTTTAATAAGGATCAAATTTGTCCAATATAATTGCATGGCAAATAATGTCGTAATATGAAATATGATATCTTTACTCCTATATTGATTAATGTTCGGGGAACTTTGTATATTTGTCCCATTAATCACCACAATAATGTAAGTCCTAGCGTTATTTTATGTTAGTAGAGAATAATATTGACAACGATTAATGTCAGGATGTATCAACTTGAAATATTCATCGTAAAACTAACTTTAAGTAGCCTACCAACGTTGACAACTATTGATGAATTAGTTATAACATAGAACTATAATTTCGAATGTAAATATGCACAACACCAACACAGCACTTAAAGGTTACAGGTATGTATCCTAAAATATTCTAGAGTTATTATAAAAGTGGTTGATACACTAAACAAGTCGATATTGGCTCTGGGTTTTTAACAATGATTCTTCAATTCAATTCTCCGAATAGTCTAAAAGTTTGTCATAATGGAAATGTGGGATTCTCCTTTCACAGCCGGGGGATGGGTGTAATTTATGTTATAGGCTTAAGATGGTTTATAAGTCATGTGTTGATATCATTCAATCAGAGAGTTAATATTTAATACCTAGAAAAAAAATATATTTAAAAATTCTATATTTTCGGAGAACACTCCCTCATTAAAATTTGTAATCATAAAATACTGAAATTTCAATGTGCGCTTTAAGATTAGATAATTTGTATTTTCAAAGGTTTGGTAAGAAGATGAAATATAATATACATCGAATCAAAAATACAAGCTAGCCCCCATTTCCTTCTTACCAAATAGGTTCAAAAAATGTTAAAATAGAATTGGGTGGAGAAGGAGAGAAGAAGGGTCATTTCTGACCTTTACCCTTTCGTTATAAAACATATTTACACTTTAAGGTGGTTACAGCAGCCCTTGTGGAAGATGGACAAAGGCAGTAATTTAATATTGTCTATTTTCCCTTATGTGGGGAGATTAGGTTCAGAATTCTGGCCAGATTTAATGATTTTCACCTATTGATTTATCACTACCTCTCCACTACTATACTGGTGCACGTCCTCTAAACCACACATTCTTTGATCTTCTACCTTGAATTATCAGCATAAATATCTGGATTAACCTGATGGGTAGTAAGGTGCAAAGCATTATAATATGAACAGGAATGGACACAGCCTGATCCATGGTTGAGTCTGAATTTTATCTATCAAAGATTTATCATGAACGATGTAAAATGCATGAAGTACGCAAAAACTAGAGTGAATATATTAAAACTGAGTACTTCTAAGAGATGCACAAAGCAGAAAAAAAGCCTTTTAGCACGGAAATGTTTGACTTTTGTCTATAAATTTACCCCAACCTAGGAAGTTTATTATAATGAAATGAAGTTCTAACTTTGAATATTTTTTTTATTTAGTTTATTAAACGTTTATTTTACACGCCGATTGATTATATCAGTACATGTCTTACAAAATAGATTCTACAAGTTACATTCTCCCGGCATCTAAGGGAAACATCAATTTATCACTTTACTTTTCGTATAGCTACTCTCGCAGTTGACTAGAATCCCGATGGTGGGGATATCGAGGTTCAAATATGTGTCGGGTGTACTGAGGATGGTTTTTACAAAATGGTTTTCACTATCCCTACAAACAAATTGGGATACACTGCTTATATTTCTAACCACCCTAATCCCTTGGCCCATTAAACTAGTTAGTATATAAGCGTTAGCCCGAACAGATAAAAAGAGGCTGTGATTAAAATAAATAATTTTATATTACCTGGTAAACGAACCCATGAACCTTATTTCAGTAGGCAGACGAGCTACCGACTGATATTTATGATGTCAAACTTTTACTGTAGTGATTTTTCACAATTTCTAATCTGAACAAATTTATTTACCGTTGATGTTTTGTGCATCCATTAGGACCATATTTAGTTTGAGCTATCAAAAAAAATCCACACTTTTATTTGGCGAATGGTTAGCTAATATTAAAATACTGTATTAATCTTCTAATTTGTACTCGCTGTAACTCATAGTTGAAGGCGCACACCTCACGTCCACCTCAAGTTATTTGAATAATACTCTTAGTGTTTGGCCTTAAGTATATTTACTATTATTTCTGAACTCTCTGCCCAAACTTAAACTACAGCATCAGTGTTTAAATTAAACATAAAACCTAGTATAGCAATATTGCCTGTCAGACTTCTATGCTAGAGGCCGGGGTTCAATCCTCAGTCCCGGCACAGATTTATCTGATTACCAAACCATTCCTTCACCTCTGACAAAACATATTGTGAATGTGAGGAATGCCAGGCCTCCACCATGGTTCGGATTCCACGTTAAACTGTTGGTCCTTCATTTCATCTCACAATCACCCTACCATTACACATTAGCGTAAGTGCGTATAACCCGAACGGGTAGTAAGACGCGGTGCTAATAATAATAACAATATTGTTAAGAAAAGTAATCTAGTATTACTAATATTAAATATCATTTGAGGCTATACGCCACAACGCCTGGAGTACACAGCAGTAAGTACGTTCGTGTACAGCGGTTTGCACAACACTAGATGGGCAGGAGTGTCCAGCTCTGAGCAACGTGTCCGATAGATGAACACTAGTCAAATGCAACTGACGGATACTGTTGTGAAGAAGTCGACATAATTATTATGTGCCCAACTTATGATAAGCAATTTGTTATACAAGTACGTACTTAGAGCTGCGTACTCCAGGCATTCTTGCGCCAAACTTCCAATTTAATTTACAAATATGAGTTGACCTTTCCTGATACATTTTTTCCAGGGTTTTATATTTTTTTCTGCCCACATATGCTGTGGTTTAAGTTCAGACGGAGATTTTAGAGACAGCCCTTTACATACATACATACATACATACATACATACACATACATGTACATACATAATTAACATATATACATACATGTATACATAAATACATATATATATATATATATACATACATTCATACATACACACATACATACATATTTATACATAAATAAATACTTACGTATTTACATACATACATACGTAGATATGTATGTATATATATAATATTCTAGTATATTGATATATTAATAATTTTATATTCATCTATCTTTACATATATTTATATTTATTTTCCACCACCCACCTAAACTAAAAACATTTTAACTATACAAATGTAGTAGGTAGTTTGAATCAAGTAGAAATGTACCTGCTTATACATGGAAGGAAAGTGAAAAATTGTATATGAGTAAAAAAAAACTCCCTGACCTCCCTTGACACTGTTGAGCCAGACTATATGAGTCTGAAATTTAGTCCACGTAGCCACCGTTTCGGATTTTTGTTGAATTAAATTTTCTTCCTGGAACTAATTACTAGATTTCTCAAAAAGATTAACAATATATAATAATAAATTAATTTGTTATACATCACAGGAGTAATATCACCAACAACATTAAAAAAATCCACAGAAAAAAACTAATATAACATACACAATAATCATATGATAGTATTAATACCTAAGATATTTTACAATCAAAATAATAACTTTGTGAGCGCATAGGAACGTGAATACATGTTATGAAATGTCTTTCGTAATCAACGTACTTTAGATACCTGTAATAGCAGCCCCATACCAACCACGAATTCGTTAAATTAAAAGAACGAAAAGGATTAAGAGGGTTTCAGGATTTAAAATCCCCCTTGGAAAACTAATAATTGTAAATGCAATTAGAATGGTATAATTAATATTAGAAAAAGTTTATGATCACAGCTGTAATATATATCTGTATTCATTAATATTAATAATACGTGAACGGCTACAGTTATAAAGTATTACTTTACTTTAGATTAAAATATATTTAATAAATTAACATGATTTTTATTAAAAATAAAATAATTTTCAAGAAATCATAGTTAATCATTTTGGCATCGTTCACTACTACTTTATATTTATTTTATTATTTCATAGTTTGGTAAATATACTGATATCAACTAGCTGACTATTTTAATGAAACTTATTGAGAAGAAATAGACACAACCACATTTTGATTAGGTCTTCACCTTATATTTCTAGAATTAATATGATACATAAGAGTACTGTTTGTTTACATAATTTAACTTTTTTTTCATAGCCATTTGTGTTTGGGTTGTTATAAATAAGGTTTATAAGTTTTTTTTCTATTCACACTCAAGTAAACGTTTGTATTAATATTTTTTTTCAACCAAAACCCCTCCTTTAACAATCATTCTCAATTCAGCGACTAAGAAATCATTTAAGTTATCGGTCGTGAATAGAGTTAGGTTTTGTTTTTGAAAACGTAGATTTGTGGATGTTATGGGGTATTTTTCCCCTTCACCAACTTTCTACTATAAAAAATGTAGTACCATTATACATAATAAGAAACAATTATGGACGTTGCCTACTGGGTGAATTTAAAGATATTTTGAGGAACGGATAGCAAATTAATTTGACCCAATTTAGCATCTGAGTCTTATAACACTCTAATACTAATGTATTCAATTGATTTAAATGGAAGAAAATGAGCATTTAAACAACTGGGACTTTTTTTTAAATCTGCCATTACACCTTCCTTCTTCCATTGATTAGTGTAAGCACTTGTTCTACTTATTCACCCGGACAAGACTAATCTGGATTTTAAAATAAGATTTATTTAATTTCCGAATATTGGTCTACAAAATATGTTTCAATGGACTGTCTTGATTTAAATCTTGAAAGGAAGATTAATACTGATCATTTTTTGAGGGAGTAAACCAATGATATTAAGTTTCAAAGACTTGAATTAAAAAAAATACTGTTTCAAGATATAAAAATTAATTTGTCGATTATTATTAATTATGTATAGGTTTTTGTTTCAATGTTCTATATTTGAAACTATAAGAATAAACCATTAATGTTAAATCCTATTTTGACTCGCCACTACGTCACAGGATGTTAACGTTGTTAACTGAGGAATACGACTGATCTCAGATATTAGCCGCACATTTATATTCGTTGCCAACATTTAGTATTTCATTTATTACTATACTACAATACCTCTGTGAATAATATCATATTACAGGATAGTTTTTAATGAGCCACAAGTGTGTGGTGACTACACGTAAAATAGTAAGAGTTCAAAGAGGAGGTGGTTTGTGCTATGGCAGCCTTTCATTTCAATTTAAGAGAGGTATTTAATGTTCGATTTTTAAATATAGGGCAACCAAAAAAACTTTCCCTTGCAAGCTGAATTAACCTAAGAAAAACATCAGTAATGGTAGTGTGGACTAAGACGTCACTCTTGAGATACATCATACTATTAGAGATATCAAGAATATTAAGAATAGAGCCTCCACATGATTTCAAACTTTCCCTCTGCTAAAATGTGTTTATATCTCGATACGGTACCATTAGCCTCTCTACCCCATCGATATAATAATGCGGACAGTCTGGATGGGTAGTAGGACGCTGTGCTTTATGAAATACAAGAAAATTAATCATTATTAATAAATTTACTTAAGCGTTTAAAAATCAATGGTTTCATTTCTGGTCGTGTGATTTGTCTTATTTGCATTTATTGGAAAGCGAGGGTGGATGAAAATAAATTTTAGTGACCCTCAAAATCTGGGAGGCTAATAAAACTAAAGACTTCATAGTATATCAAATATTTAGTTCAATGAAGATGTGAAATTCTCAACTGAAAATGTATTTACAAACAACATTGTTTGAATATATTTGTTCGTTTATTGGTGGCCCGCATATGAATTCTCCTTTACTTTTACCTGCCCCCTTTTTGGTTAAGGACTACCTACCTGCAACATTTCATCTTCCTAGGTCTACAGGACCTCAACAGTATTTCAACTTCGTTTGTATGCAAACTCACGTTTTGCAACCTCCCTCCCTTCAGGGGGACCATAGAGAATGCCAAATATGTCTGCACGCTTTTGAGTTGGGGTTTACATCTACAAAATTTCAGATTCTTTGGTTTTCTCTATGCTGGCGGCCGGGGTTCAATCCTCGGTCCCGGCATAGATTTATCTGATTACTAAACCCTTACTTCACCTCTGACAAGACATCTTGTGAATTTGGGGAATGCCAGACCTCCACCGTGGTTCGAATTCCACGTTAATCTATAGGTCCTTCATTTCATCTCACAATCACCCTACCATTACACATTAGCGTAAGTGCGTATAACCCAAACGGGTAGTAAGACGCGGTGCTAATAATAATAATTAGGTTTTCTGAGCTGAAAGATATTTCATACTTAGGTTTTTTGGATATCCTCTCATTTTCGGATCTCAATTAGAATTTATATCGCAAAAAATTCCCGCTTCCTTAGGAACCTGTGAAATATCAGCTCTTCTGATCATTGACGATCCATCGATTTCCTTTTTTTTTAGACATCCCTACATTTCGGGACACAATGAAAATTGTTGGTCACCTAGTATCGTTTAATCTTGTCGGGATAAGAGCTACTTGTATGAAAAATGTCAGCACCCACCTTCGACTCGGGAGGGATTTATGCTCTACGAGTTTTAAATCTTACAGCTAGGAAAGACCCACACTTATAAAATCCCTAAACATACTAATAATTAGGCGGTCAATGGTGTTAAACCCACTTTGCATAGACTTAACGTTGATCTGAGGAGAATTGTTTTAGTCCTGGATTGGTGCATTTGGAATGTTTTTCAAAACCTTTTTACTCATTCTTGTTTTCCCATTCTCTACTGTGTGAATGTTGGTGAATGTTGGCACACATAATTTAAGGTAGCTGTTTCCTCAAAGTTACATAATAGTTTGTATTTAGGGATAGGCAAAGAAGCATTTGCTTTTTGATATTCATGATTTGGGTAAGATTCTTAAAATGTGAATGAAGGCTGACATTTTTATTTCTTGCTAATTGATTCACTAGAATGTGAATGGCTCACACACAGATTTTATTCATAAGAAGCGCCATTATGTGACAGCTAAAATTGTAGCTAGATCTTTTTTCACACATTCATACACCAGTATTATACATCATTATTATTAAAACTTTATATACATTTTAGCAACACCCAAGTAGATAACACCAATGGTACGGTAAAATAATATAAATGTTGACCACTTTTTTGTTTATCTCTTCCTACAAAAGTTCTACTCTACTTCTTTTTTGGGTGATTAGTGAAATATAAATCGTATGACAGAATTGTACACTTTTTCACATTTAGTTTATCTTAATTTGGGATTTACAAAAATGTACATTTGGAATATTATATTTTAAATTTTTCTCAAAACATTGGGTAAAAGTAATTAATTAATTAATATTTAGTACCGCATCTTACTACCCGTTCGGGTTATACGCTTTAAGTACTAATCACTCTAATGGATTAGGAATTGGGAAGGTTGAGTTAGAGGAAGTGAACCCGCATTGTCTTGGAGGGAGAGTGGAAAACCATTTAGGAAAAACAACCCCCAGTTCACCCGACCGAGATTCGAACCTCGATCTCCCCGTCCTCAGCAGTCGAGCTCAACACGACAAGCGCGTTAGCCCACTACACCACCGAGGCGGGTTGGGTAGAAGTAAAAAAAAATTTCACCAAATTATAGTCATAATGAATGTATGATTCAAGTTTACAAAAAACTGTTCATGATCAAGATGTAACATTCATAAACCCCACAGTACAAATTTGTAACTTTACTAGAGCAATTTGTGTTTCGTGGTTGGTTTTAGATTTATAATTTTTTTTATTTCAGGCTTCAGACACCATATCTACATAAATATAATTAGAAAATCATTCTGATTGTTAGTTGAATTAAATTTAAAATTACCCAAAATAATAGCTTTAGGACCAGAGATATTTCGTATTTGGTGCAGAAAATATATGATATATTTTTCAAAAGTGAAAGAATCAATAAAAAGAGATTTAGAGCCATTCCAATTATTCACATCATTGAGTTCAAAGTAAATTTAATCCACGTGTTTTATGTTATTCCACGTTCAAATTTTTTAAATACCATACATTTAACTACCCTTAAACGAGTTTTACCCAAAAAAACCAAGTATACTATCTTGTATTTTTATGTCAAACATTCTCAAATTTTAGATCGATCCATTTCTCAAATATTTTAAGTTTTCTAGAAATCAGTCATCTGTAACTACCCATAAATTAGTTTTTACATCAAAACCAGTATTGTATACATGAACAAACAAACACTCTAAAGATACCTTTTTAGAAGCAAAAAAGTATGGACAATTTTAAAATATTTCAAATTTTTGACAAATAAGTAATTTGTACACGGCCTTTAAACTAAATATTACTAAAAAATTAAGTGTATAGTGCAATTTGTCAATTCAAGAACTCCCGAGATACCCATTTGAAACCAATTCACTAGAGCCATTTTCAAAATATTTCAAGTTTATTAAAACTCAGGCTTCATTAAAATACACATAAATAGGTTTATCATATCTAACAATCCCCAGATTTTTAAACAAAATCGTTTGAGATTTTTGAAATATATGAAGTTATCAATAATTTTCTTTCAGACCCTTCTATGGATTTTTTCCAAAATAACTAATGAAACAATGCTATTGGTCATTTCAAACAAATTTTATATATGCATTTTAATCAAAAACGTTGAAATTTTAGAAAAAAAAATTAATAAAAAAAACACTCATCGGTAAACTACTATTAATTTGAGAGCTAGCGTTGAAATAAAAAGAACTTCCCATAGTATGGTTATATAAAATCTAAATTTAAAATTTGAACAAAACAATATAACTTTTCCAGCCAGATATAGACCGACAGTTATGATGACAGAAAGAATAATTGTAAAAAAGCCACTTTTATTTTCCGGAATCCCATAAAAAAATTAATTATTATTATTATTAGCACCGCGTCTTACTACCCGTTCGGGCTATACACAATTACGTTAATGTGTAATGGTGAGTGATTGTGAGATGAAATAGAGGACCTACAGTTTAACGTGGAATCCGAACCACGGTGGAGCCCTGGCTCTCCTCACATTCACAAGATGTCTTGTCAGAGGTGAATGAAGGGTTTGGTAATCAGATAAATCTGTGCCGAGACCGAGGATTGAACCCCGGCCACCAGCACAGAAGTTTAACATCTTACCCCTAGACCACCAGGTCACCAAAAAATAAGTAATCATTATAAACTAAAGATAATTTTTTTTGCGATTACATTTTATTTTAATATGGGAAAGTAAACTCATGGAGAACTAGTATCTTATTTTTAATTTATAGGTAATTTTGTTTTAAACGCTATTGATAGCTATACAGCTTATATCCAATAAATATGCAAAAAAATAAAAAATTACTTAACTTCTTTATGTGACTCTTGATATCTCTTGATATCCCTGTTTCTCTTGAACTCTCCTTGTTGAGATTATTTATTTGTGTGTTTACGTGTATGAGAGATGTGCGTGTGTGCGTGCGCGCATTCTAGTGCATATTTGGGCTATCCGCATATTTCTACTGATGGGGCAATGGATTGGGAAGTTAAAATTTAGATTAGAGGTACAGTACCTGTGCTAGCGTGGGGGAAAGTGATAAACCATTTTCCTAAATCAAGTCACACAACTGAAATCAGAACGCCAACCTTCCAAGCAACCAAAAAACCATACCAGACGAGAGTGACACCCTTATTTCCTTGCCCACTAATGTGGTTCTAATACGATTTTTTATACCTACAACTTTTTTTTGTACAGAATACTTTTATCCTAGTCATTCTTCACTCCTTGCCATTATTTTAATTTAGTTCCTTTTATTGATCTTTGAGTCTCTTTGACATTGTAATCTAGATCTCTCTTCCTCCATTCGCCTATATTTCTCTCTTAATCGACCAATAAAGACGAGTTCCTTGCTTTAATCCCAATCGGATGTACCGAGTGTAATTTCCGAAATAGTTTCCTTCCCTTTTTCCATGCAAATGTGAGAGTAAAACCTCTACAGTAGCCCCATGGCTTCTTTGGTGCTGACTGACAGCCCACAGCTGACTTCTGACAGTCAACATTTAGGTATATACCTAAATTTTGATTGTCAGAAGTGACAGCTGCTAAACACATGTATTTGAAGATCATATGGTTCAGCGTAGGGATACGTAATTTGGTCTGGTAACTTTTTAAAGCTGTCAACTGTCAGCTGTGAACTGTCAGTCAGCACCAAAGAAAGCCATGGGGCTACTGTAGATACTTCTTCATCCCTAGCCTACAAGTGCAATTAGAACGCTTACAGCCCAAACGTGAATTAATAAATGTTGGGGGAGTCCTTTGTTTATAATGTAATAAAACTTTCTCATTCATTCGAAATGTTTTGAAGATGTGAGATGATTTTGGGTGTATAATTCAAATTAAAGGAGATTGGACCTTGGACTTTGACATATAGAAGCTTCTTACACCTTTTTTTAGCACCACGTCTTACTACCAATTTGGGCTATATGCTTATGTAATATTTACGCTAATAGTTCAGAGATTAGGAAGGCTATATTTATTGGAAGTGTAATCGCATTTATGTGGGGAGAGAGAGAGTGGAAAATCATTTTAGAAAAAACACTCTCAGTACACCTGACCTAGATTTGAACCTCAATACCCCTTAATCCGCAGTATAGCTTAATGCGAGAGTAGCGCGTTAGACCCTGAGGCCACCGAACCGGCTGACTCGCACTTCTATTATTTAATCATGACATATCTTTAGTTTTAAATTTAGTGTCATAAGGCCCAATTTAAATTAAATTAAATATAGTAATGATTTAAATGCATTAGTGGAGGATAAGATTCAGATTCCTAGGACCTGTCCCTACCCTCCCCCTTCTTATCCACTCATTCACGCGATTGTTTCCATCTGTCACCCACAGCTCAGTCTTGGGTACGCTAATGCGATTAATTCTCTTCCTACAACTAATGTAATACCCGCTTTGGTGTCCCAATGGGATAAGGCCTCACTCTCTTGTTAGATTGTTCTGCTGATGACAGGGAGGTCGGGGTTCAAATCTTTGTTGTGTCCACTGACAGAGGTTTTTGTAAACCACCCAATCGTGGTTAGATTGCCTCTGGAATTCTTCATTACTCATTCTTACTCCGTTAGAATAATTAATATATATGCGTATAACCTGAACAGGTACGCGGTGATAAAAAAACTGCAACTTTTTTTTTAGCAAAGTGTCTTACTACCCGTTTGGGTGATACGCTTAAGTACTAATAACGTTAATGGATTAGTAATTGGGAAGGTTGAATTTAGAGGAAGTGAATCCACATTTGCGTGGAGGTAGAGTGGGAAAACCACTCGCCAGTTCACCCAACCGAGATTCTAACCTCGATATCTCCGTCCTGAGCAATATAGCTTAGCACGACAAGCGTGTAATCCAACTACGAGGCAGGTGACGGTTGACACTTTCTGGGATATGCAACGTAAATACCGTTACATCTTTTATTGAACGTTCCAACACAATATTTTAAAGGTTGTAATAATAGGAAATATATCGGAACAGTGATTAAGGGTGGCTATACCACCATTTTCCAGAGTTCTATAGGTCGCTGTATTATTATGGTCATAAACCACTGACCAATTTTCTCATTTTAACTACTTCCAACAACACTAATTAAAATTTGTATCATGTATATTTTAATTGTGATTCGTCACAGAAAATAAATGACAAAATTATTTTATTTATTTTCATGTTGTTAATTTTATATAAGCTTATGGCTAGACTTGTTTTTAATGAAGTTGTTATGAATACTGCGGACAATTCCAAACCACAAAAAAAAAGTAATAAATCAAAAGTAAAATAAAATAATTCTTATAATAAACATCCAAACAATCAAACCTATTTTCAATTTATACCATTATTACAAATATTATTCTAGGATGAATTTAAAGATGAGATAAACATTTAAAAATACAACATTCGGGGGGAATGTGGGAACATGGAAAAAGGTTAAATTATTATGCAATTTTTATAGCAAAACATTTGTTTGGTCAAAGTTAATAAAATAATAATGCTTCAGTCGAAACATAGAGGTTAATATTCTTCACATTGTGGTATCAACAGCTTCTGTTTAATATCTGTCATGACCATGGTGGTATTAGATGACAAACTTTTTAAATGGAGAGAAAAATTTATTCAATTCCAGAACACTTTTGATAGATATTCAAGTACTGTTGATATAACCATGTGAAGAAATTTAAATTCTATGTTTCTACTGAAGCCATATTTGATTTGTTGTTTGAGCAAAAAATTGTAAAAACACATATATTTTCCCGCATTCCCTACATCCCCACCTTAAATACTCTACCGTTATCAAATCAACTAAAATCAAGTATTATTATTATTAATTACTTATTTATATATTAGTTTATAACAAATTAGAATTTCTGGTCTAAAAAACTGAGATTAACGGCTGGAGCGTTGGGTCTCCTGATCACATTCCTCCCTTTATCCACACACATTGTTACTATCTTCACCAACAAATGATGGCCGATTTGTCGGTATGACTAGATGGCGTGCTGACACCGTGAAGTTTGGCGTCTTGTCTTACCACTGAATCTGGCCACCTGAATTTATTTTAAGGCTGCCATTCACGAGTCCGTCCAGACTCGTCGACCGAGCAATCTGCTCGTGAATGGTAGTGCCGGACGGGTCGCGCGTGAGTCGTGGTCGGGTCGTGGGTCCGCTCTCCAACTGGGAGGACCCACGACGCGACCGGAACTAATCCGTGCCAGTCGACCCGTTGTGTGTGCACGCCACGACCACACCGCGACCGTATGTGAGATTCTTGTGTTGAAGGATACTGGATTGTTTGTCTTATTGCTCTATATAAAAATAACAGTTGCTTATGGGACATAAAAAGCAAGGATTACATGAATATGCAATTGATTGGTGCCCTGGTGGTCTAGGGGTAAGGTGTCAGACTTCTATGCTGGTGGCCGGGGTTCAATCCTCGGTCCCGGCAAAGATTTATCTGAATACCAAACCCTTCCTTCACCTCTGACAAAACATCTTGTGAATGTGAGGAATGCAAGGCCTCCACCGTGGTTCGGATTCCACGTTAAACTGTAGGTCCTCCATTTCATCTCGCAATCATCCTACCATTACACATTAGCGTAAGTGCGTATAACCCGAACGGGTAGTAAGACGCGGTGCTAATAATAATAATAATAATAATAATAATAATAATAATAATAATAATAATATGCAAATGAAAAATTCTTCGTCCATTTTTAAGTAATTTACAAAATCAGGAGGTTCACATAATTGTATAGATTTTCATAAACGTGTGCTCCTTTTTTCTTAACCATTCCTTAGTCCAAACCCGTCTTTTCTTCCTTATTTCAGACATGATAATGACTGCACCAATTATTAGAGCAATTTTAGCTTTCTTTGATGAAGAATCCATGGTAACAGTCGATAATTATAGTTCACAGTGTGAACGACAAACTACTGAGGGTCCCGGTAGTGGGTGGAGAATGTTGGATGGGTCCGTGATCACGAGTCGGGTCTGGGTTCGTCTAGTGAATGGCCCACTTATAAGGAAGGGGTAACTTAGAATAAATACACCCGCATCTAT
This sequence comes from Timema shepardi, assembly GCA_902151425.1. Classification (NCBI taxonomy): domain Eukaryota; kingdom Metazoa; phylum Arthropoda; class Insecta; order Phasmatodea; family Timematidae; genus Timema; species Timema shepardi. The sequence continues at coordinate 77,555 of CABFVX010000632.1, forward strand.
TGTAGGGAGAGTAGGAAACAAGCACGGACAAATCACCCTCAGTACACCCGGTTTGTATTTGAACCCCAATAACACCTTCATCATAAAACCAGACTAGCTAATCTTGAGTATTAGTCCACGTGCCTACCTATGCAGGGGAATTTGTGTTAAATATTGTACGGCTGTCAAAAAAATACTCTAACTAGTTATTGCATTCAGATGAAAAATATTTTAAGAAGACTTTCTTCCTTGTCAGAATTACAGGGTGTTTAGTAAATAGTGACTAAATTTAAAATATATTTTTGATTTTTGTAAAAATATAAAGTTTAATAACATTTTTAGATATATTTTTGGTGACATTGGTAACCCTGTCGTATTAGCGTTCATACAATCACCTACTAACGTTAATTTTATCAAAATCTAGAACTTAAACTTATTATTCTAATTATTAATTTAAAGAAATAGTTAGATAATATAAAATAGTATTGTTATAAATTCAACAAGCATCTCATAATAATAATTATAAAAATAATAAAGAAAAAATATGTCTGTAATTCTCAACTCTTCTGTTTTTAGCACTTCGTCTTAATACCTGTTTAGGTTATATGCATAATGTACTAGCTACACTAATGTGTTAGAGATAAGAAAAGCTGAATTTAGAGAAAGTTTACACGTATTCGCGTGGAAGAAGAATGGAAAACTGTTTGAAAAAATCCTTACTCAATACGCGACAAGGTATTTTACGAGAATAATGACAATTCAATCACTGAAGAGGTTTTTTCGGTTTGTTGATAAAAATATTATAAAACTAATTTAAAAATTGTTATATACTATACTTTTATCATATTAATATATATATATATATATATATATATATATATGTTGTTATTTTATTGAACCTAATAATTTGTTTGTCCAACTAAAAAATGAAATTATAGTTAGAATTTACACAATTCCATTCACGTTGATAAAGCTTAGAATCCATTGTAGTCACGACATTATCCACCACTCAAACGAGAAACTTATTACTTAACGGGTTCGACATGATATTTCATAGAAACGCAAGACAACTTTGCTATCGATCTAAAGGCTTTCATTTTATAAATGTGACATATGAATTAAGCATTGTCAGCCCCAAGTAGTTTGTATTACTAAATACTACACAATAATCGATACTCAGTAAAAGGTTTTATTCTTCAAATGTTATATCAAGAACGCGTTTAAATTTTCATATTTAATTTGTTTGAAAATGTAATTTTTAAATTGGTTTCAAAACTTACACACGCACATAACTACAATTTAACAATGTTTATTCAATTTCATTGAAATATTAATATACTAAACAAATAAATAAACAGAAACCAATAATTTCTGTAAAAACTCAATGTCCTTTATATTTTATAAAGAGAACAGTTCTCTTATCTTAATATATTATCTCACTTAAGATAAAACTTAAACAAGTAATTTTAATTACTTTATTTTAAACAAAAATTGTTTCAATACACATTTTAAATTTCATATTCCACCCGCATTTGTGAGCACGATGGCTAATGCTTCAATCTTGTCTGATCTTGTATACTGCTGATAATGAAGTCAGGGTTTCACATCCCTGCATTGTATAATTAGGGCTATTTTTATGAATACTTTTTTAGTCTATCTCCACTCAAATTCGGTTATATTAACTCAAAATATAACCTTCCTCAAATCTACCTGTTTAGTACAACTATGTGACTGGCCTGGAATGGAAGTAAATCGTCCTATTCCAAATTATGTTTTCACATTAATAGTACCAACTGTCATAAATATAAAATTTTACCATGTTCATATTAATTTAGTTTAGCTACGAATTTAATATTTGTTTGAGGTTTTTGAAATTTGTTTTATCCTGACCCTATTAAAAAAAACTTAACACTATAAATTAAACTTAAATACGGGGGGTAGGGGGTGAGATAAAGGTTTGGAGCTCGATTGAATTTATAGGAGACCTCAACTCAATCCTTAATGAGATTTGAGGATGAAATGTTCGTGTTTATATACTTGTCAAGTATCAGATAAGTTCTTGGCGCTAATGTTTGGTATTAGTGAATTTCTGTTAGTTGTAGTTCGTAAGTCGTATTCAACTCAGTGTTGAGAAAGTGAATTTCAAACTCTATAACTATTTTTTTTACTGTACCTTCAAATATATATATAAAAAAACTATATTGTACTGGTGGCCATGTTATCTAAATAATCAGCCTCGTAAAAGACTGGATTGCTGGTATTGGACAAGTAGTCGAGGATTTACTCCCGACCAAGTTCTTTGGTAGTGTATGGATATGATACATCACTGTGGTTCTCACCATTCTCTTTAGCACTAAGGAAAGTGCACTTTCTAAAAAAAATACCATAATTATCCCTTTCTCTTATAATATTCTTTAAATTGAAAAATAACACCTGGACACGGAAATGGGACTTTGCCTTAAAATATGAGTTAAGAATGACCCTGGATAGCTCAGTGGTAAGAGCATTGGCGTATCAAGACAAAGACCCCGGATTCTATTCCCATGTCCAGGTGTCATTCTTAAATTTTCAGAATATTATATCGAGATGGAGTAATCCTCACTAAAAGCATAAATAATAGCTTTGGATATTTGATTCTTATTTCTTATAGATATCAATAATTATAGATATTGAATAATTTAATAAACTCCTTAACGCTATTGTATGTATTAGTATTAAGTAATTAGTAATATTTTTCGCACACACCTTAGTGCTCCCATGATCTAACACGTTAGGCTTGCAAACGACTGAACTGTCCTCTTGGGAGGTAAGAGATCGAATCTCATTTGAGTTGTCCCCACATATGGTTTATCTCTGTGGTTTGCTCATCACCACTATACGCTAATATGGGTACACTTTCTCTAAAACAAAGCTTTAGATTAAGCATTTGACAACCCTTAAGATGGATTCAATTTATTGTTTTATTTCTCTCAACTTTCCTTTATTAAAATGCTAGGCAACAGTATAAAAATCTAACAGGCTAATAATAATAATAATTTAAAATTTCAATTTTTATTATAGTGCTGGCCAACAGTCGTAAGACCTATAACAGGCCAGCACTGAAAAGTACACATGTACATACCTTATAATACATATATTTACACAAGAAAAAATGATAGACAAAAAATGGCTAAATAATGTTATATACTTATGAATAGTTATGAGATAAAAAGTAGTTAATAATAAGAAAGAATAAAAAGTAACATTAAAAACAAGTAACTAAATAGTAAGCAGTAAACATTATGCAAAAAATAGATCATAATATTGTAAGTTTAAATAATATAAGCAGAACCTCTACATGATAAATTATTGATATGTGACATCCTTAAATAACTCTCTGAGTTTAGCTTTCCTTTTATGATAAAAGTCGAATTCGACAAATCTAGAATTGGCGCTATGGATACAACGACCTATAGGGATCGTCTTATAAGAGCTATCGAGAAAAAATAATTTAGGATTACGAGAAGCCCGAGAAGAGATATGAACTCCTACATGATCAAGGGCAAATTTTCAATAAATATTGTTATTGAAAATATAATATATATATTATATATATTATAATAATAATAATAATAATAGTACAAATATGACACAATTTTTATAGAATTAATAATATTTAACGAAACTGTTGATACACAAGTTTACAACGTGTTTAACCAAACTGGCAGCCGCTCCAATGACCACATGGCCTAAGGCATTACTCTCGCAGTATCCTAGACTGCCGAGACTGCCGGTAGTGTGAAGATCGAGGTTCAAATCTCGGTAGGCTGTACTGAAAGTAGTTTTTCCAAAAATTTATCCACTATCCGTCCACATAAATGCGGGTACACTTCCAGAAAAATATAGCCGTTTGCATCACGAAAATCCATTAGATTAATTAATTATTACATAAGCGTATAGCCCTAACGAGTAGTAAGAAGCATTGCTAAATAACTGATTTCTAGAAATACTTCCTCTCTATTTTCTACCTATGGTATAAGCTATATAATATTTTAATAGTTTCCTATCTAATCAAAAACTATGTACGCACTTTATATTGGCTCATTTTAGGACTTTATCTAACATCTGATAGACATACTCCTTGAAGAACGGGTTTAGAACTTGTTTTTTTTTCAATTCAAATTTTAAGGTATAACAAAATATAGAAGACCTGATTAATTTTTTAACGATTTAATAATAACTTATAAATGTAACACACATACATACATACCTGTATAATCACACCGTTCTTTTACGGGGTAAACAAAAACTATTATTGGAGCTGAAATAACAACTCCGAACATAATCCATCCGTAGCAACTTTCGCCACGCTTCCCTATCCTTATATACTCCATTCATTCAACAATATACATACACTGAGTCATATGTTGTCCCAACAAATGGTACTATAAACATTTCGTAACACCCTACCTGAAAAGGGTCTAATAACGACATCAAAATATTTATGATGCAACAAATGGCATCAATTATCTCTATTTAGCCTGAAAAAAAGATCTAAAATGTGCAAGCAAGGTTCATTACTAGTCAACATTTCAATTAGTGTAAGTTAAATAGTGAGCTATGTTAGATAATGTTAGGTTGTGCCAGGTTAGACTAGGTTTGGCTAGGTTAGGTTAAGCTTGATTTCAAATACTTGAAACGCTCCATTACCATTTACATTCTCTTTTGAGACCTGATCTTGCATATCAGAGGCATATTACACATTCATAAAGCTAAATTCCAAAAAATTAATCTAAAACTGAAGCCTGGTGCAGCTTCCCGTAAGGTGGTGTCATTTGTTGCATCGTAAATATTTTAAAAGTCTTTAGTAGAACCTTCTCAGGTAGCCATCCCCCTGATTGGTATGTAATGTCGCTGGCACCATTTGTCGCTTATACGAGTCACACATGCTATCTTATTCTTAAAGCCCTAAATTTATGATGACACGACCGTACCTACATGTATTTGTATATATTTGATGTAATACACATGCTTAAGTAAATATGTATCTACTTACCTAAGGTCCTCAATGAATCACGGCTGTACCCGTAGTGTAGAACAGCATAAACTATGTTAAACACCAATGATAATTACAACAGCAAAGCGTCTATTATTTATGTCATTTTTATAATGTTATATAGGATTTTTTTTAGATAAAATCACGAACACATACAAAAACACTTGAATTTATAATACTTCTGAAAAACTATTTATTTTTATATCATCACGTTTGTAACAAGCTATTGTAAGCTCAAATCTTAAACAACCAATGTTGACTTGTTTAAATAGGTATTTTTTTCAATAAGTTATTATTATCAATACTATATGATTCAAATTATAAATGGTTTGCGAGAAAATCCTTGAAAATGTTTTAAAGTTTATATAAAAACTATTATTTTAAAATATATTTAAATTTATGCAAAATATATTTGTATTAATTGGACTTTTCATATTTGATCATCACATAGAAAAGCAGAATATTAAGTTTCAGAATCAAAAATAAATTTATTATTTGGTATAAAATAGTAATTTAAGGACTATTTTTTTAAATTAAAAAAAGAATATATATTTTTTTAAATGCCAAAAAACTATACATATATAATATAAATGTACTTATATTCTATATATATATTTATTATATAGAAACATATATGTGTTAAGAGAGTAACTTAAAGCATCTAGATATTTCTCTACCCAAATCGGTGGTCATGTCAAGCTCGTATATCTCTGGTTATTGGGTAGCAAGGAGGTTGTAAATCGATCCTGACTGGATTAACTGAAGGTGTTTCCCCCCCAGACAGTTTTTTTTCTTTTTCCACCATACAAATATGGGTAAACTTCCTCTAAATTTTATTTTTATAATTACTACATTATTGGTGTAAGTATTTTGACAGCACAGACTAATAGACAAATGACATTTCTTGGGTTCAACTTATTTTATCACAACCAAGTGTACTGTACATTCGAGATAAAGATAGAAATAACGCTGCGTGAATTTCACTGTGGAAATGCATACACTTTTAGTAGGGACTAGAAGTAAAAGTCCACCCGGCAAACGAAATATTTTAAGAGTAGAAGTCGTAGGTTTTGCAGAATTTATAATGCCTTTGCTATTTGAAAGGTAAGGGTTCCCTTGAAATATGAAATTCCTTTTATTTTATACATCCATATTACAATGAATTCTTTCATTACCTATGCTGTTTGTATATCACTCCAAAAGAAATTGAAACAAAAAAGGAAAGTATTAATATTAAATCAGCACTTGGATATCTAGCTAGTGGAATTCTTATGAATATGTATGCAATTATTATAATGATAATTTCTCTAAGCTATTAATTAAAATGGTTATTATTGGCAAAATAATTTACTAAAAATATAGCTTATTATTTGTTTATTCTTTGTGAAAATACTTAATCTGGTTTTACTATAGCTTTAGGTTGGATTTATTTCCCAAATTAATAACAATCTAATAATTTAAATACAAAAATTTTCTTATTTATGTTATATAATATATAGTCTATATCTTAAACACAAAAATTTGGAAAAAGTCTTGAAAATAAATTTAAAACATTATTATTATTATATTTGGCACCATTGTTATAAACATGACCCTATATACTTTAAAGTTGCTGAGAGTACCAGACGTTCCCCGGCTTAGCTCGTGATTTTTTTAAAGGTTTCTTTGTATTTAAGATTTAAAATTACTATAGGAAGTTAATTTCAATATAAATTGTTCACCGCCACAGCACATACTGAGAGTGAACACACTACGGGTACCTTACTAACACCAAAACTGATGAACATAAGATTGAAAACTTCAGGTTCGGGTTCGTAAAAATACCCAGATATCCACACCCTCAGTTCTCCCTCATTACGTATGAAAAGTGTCACTCTTCTAAAGGAATTAGTTTTGTAGTCAACCCCTTAAAGAATCAAGTGGTCTAAGGCACGCAGCTCGCCATAAATATTCATGAATAAAAATAAGTGTCCTAGTTGTGCAAACAACAGTTTAGTCAAGTATTTTTAACAAGGTTCAGATGTTTATGTTTCCTCGCTTGGAAGCCACCCACAACAATAAGCAGCTTGCTTAAGACGTCACACTTACAATTTGTGTAAAATAAGAAACTAGGATTGCTCAAATTACCAAATATACTATTTATTCCTGTTTTTATAGTTGCCCGAAACGTTGTTCGCGATATTTAATTCATCATCAAATTCTTATTTTAATAATTTTAAAGTTCACATCTTAAAAAGTCTTTAGTATGTATTAAATTTAAGCTTTATTGGTCTAAGGTATAAGCACAAAATAGGGGGCCTATATATGTATTTAAAAAATAAGTCTGAGCGTCACTTAGCTTATATTTAATGTTTCAGTTTTGGTTTTTAGTATTCCTATTTACACACACATACACACAAGTGACTTACACACATACACGTGCAAATATTTGACACATATAAGTACATACACAAATTAACTCACGTATTTTATCTTAATCTTGTGATAAGCAACGTAATAGAGTAAGACGAGCTAATATAACATATTATTGCTTATTTATTACTATATTAAACATATGAAAAATAGTTTATAAAAATTAATATTGCATTGAGACATTTAAGGAAGGTTAGTGATAAAGCAGGGATAAATCCTAGTTTTTGATGGGAGGCAACGTTGTTGAGTTCATTTTCCTATAAAATGTTATCATTTATGCAAAAAAGAAATTTTAAATGTGACATGAGCTACAAACATATACAAAAACACACCTAATCACACCATTCCCTGTGCACATAGCTGAATAAAACCAAATCCGTGTTTAATCCTTCCTCACTAACTTTCTCCACACTTCTCTATCCTTGTATACTTTCTTTGCTTCGAAAACATTAATACACCAAGTCATAAATGCTCCTTTATCAAAACTTCCAATGTTTCTCTTTTCCACACAATGTCCAGAACATTTAGCCACGTCTTACATGGCCTATACCTTCCTTTTTATCCACACACTCTACCTTCATATATTTGTTTCATATTCGATCGCAATTCATCTTTTCATCATGCCCAAACTAACGTAAGACACTTCTTTCACATTAACCTATAGGATTTCCTTTCAAACCACAATCCTTCAGCACCAATTCTTGACTGACTGTACATACGAGTTTTCCCACATACATTTCCTAGGTATCTCATTCCGACCGCATCTACCTTGCTCTTATGTTTTGTATGAAAAATTCACTCTTCACATTCATAAGACAATGTTAGCGCTAACCCAATTCTATATTATTTCATATTTGCCTCTTGCGATAGTATGTACAGTACAGTACCTGGAGCTAAAGCAAATAAAAAAAATCGATAAATTTCGTTCACACTTTATATTCATATGTTATACTAGATGAAGTGGTAGGCGTTTTCCGGGAGAAATGTTTTTTGTCAGTGATGGTATGTTTAGGTGTTGTAAGTAACTTTAAACTTTAAAATCCCGGTTTCTAGGTGCACATATTCGTGTAGCAGTTCAAATATTTTTTTTAAATTTCAGGTCATTTCGCTCGGTAGATATTGCTCAATGCTCATGACAGACAAACAAACTCTTCTTTTTATTAATATAGATGGCCACATCTAGGGCTAAATGGCTAAATCGTGATTTAGATTCTAGCTCTATAAATAAGTATAGTTTAAGATTCAAATATCCTAAGCTATTATTTATGATTTTAAGTGAAGAATTCTCTATTTGAATATCATATTATGAAAATTGAAAAATGGCACCTGGACACGGGAATCGAACTCGGGACCTTTGGCTTAGTACGCTAAAGCTCTAACCACTGAGCTATTAAGGAATCGTCCCATACTCAGAGCCAATCCTCACTCATATTTTAAGGCAAAGTCTATGATGGACGCGCGGAAATCGTTGGCTACAAAGGTGTGATTTTATTAAGATCACGATCTAGCAGATGATGCAGCCACCTTCGACTCGGTAGTTTGCCGATGATTTCCTCACGTCCATCATAGACTCTGTCTTAAAATATGAGTGAAGAATGACCCTGAGCACGGGACGATTCATGGATAGCTCAGTGCTTAGAGAATTGGCATACTAAGTCAAATCTACCGGGTACGTTTCCCGTGTCCAAGTGATTTTTATCTTTTCAGAAGAAGTATAGTTTAATAATAACTGATTTTTTTTTCTAATTTAAAATTTAAAAAAATGGCTTAGACAGTTTGGTATAATTTGGATATAATTAGAGTGTTCTAGGTAATAAATATCACTGCATTTTGTTTTTCAAGGAAAATTTATATTAGGATCGTTTACGGACTACTGATTTTGAAATATTTAAAATTCTCAATGTCTTTAACTATTTAGTTAAAAATTGGTAGGCCTATCTGAGGAGTGCTTACATAATGTGTAATGATGAATGTTTGTTTAAAAATTCAAAATATAGTGATACAAAGGTAGTTTGATAATGACTGTTTATTTTTAATTTTTTTAAGTTTAAAATTTTTGGAAAAAATACTTTTACGATTTTGTTCCAACTGTATATCTGAAGAATGCTTTGTGTTATAAATAACAGAGAGTATCTTTTTTATAAGAAAAAATATTTACAAAGTCTGAAATTTTTTATAATCTACCAATTATTTAATTAATATTTTAATATTGCTCATTTGGAATGTAGCTCAAAATAATTAATTCATATTCATAATAGTTATGACATTGACTCCAGTTATTTGAATTATATCGTTTATTTTAAACAAATATGATTTAAAATTAGTTTGATTGGCCCTTATCATTATATAATTAGAAATCATGATTCAAATAGTGACCGATTCCCTGTGAGTGGCTTTAGTTCGAGTTAGGGTGAGGTAAAAATATAGTCTGCGTTGTGCTGGGTAAGACAGGGGAGCTATAACTGATTTTTATATCACCCCTCGTATTTTGAATATTATTTTTTTTTATGAAATGACCGACTACTTTTAAATTAATGAGGAGGGTAAATGCAACCGTATTCACTTAAAAAGACAAATGTAAACCAGTTTGTGTGTGTGCGTGTTTTTGTTGGGGGGGGGGAGGCTGAGAGAGGTGATGGTAGTATACACTTAGTTAAATTGAAAGCATCTAGGATATAACCCCGATCTTCGGGGTCAGAGTCAGGGAAAGTGCAGTCAACCATGTTGTTACTAATCGATAGTCTATATTTGGAGATTTAAAGTGCACTAAATAAATCTTACATTGATATATTGTCAACCTCGATGGTCAGGGGGTAAAATGTGATCCTCAAGACCCGATATTCATAGGTTAAATTTCAGCTAGGTTCAATGGATTTTTCTTGAGATAAAAAATCGGTAGTACAACTTCCTTCGGAGGGTAAGTAAAGCCGATGGTCTCATGTCTATTGTGGTGTTTAAAATAACCCTGGAAGATATGTGAAAATACCTTCTTTATTTCAGACCCCTTTTTATAAGACCAAATTACTAGCAACCCCGAGCAGTTATGGTAATGCTAAGTTCTTATTTTATATTCTAGTTTTGATTATTGAGCACTTTTGGATAAATTATTATTATTATTATTATTATTAGCACCGCGTCTTACTACCCATTCGGGTTTTACGCACTTACGCTAATGTGTAATGGTAGGGTGATTGTGAGATGAAATGGAAGACCACAGTTTAACGTGGAATTCGAACCACGGTGGAGGCCTGGCTTTCCCCACTTTCACTAGATATCTTGTCAGAGGTGAAGGAACTGTTTGGTAATCAGATAAATCTGTGCTGGGACCGAGGATTGAACCCCGGCCGCCAGCATAGAAGTCTGACACCTTACCCCTAGACCTCCAGGTCACCTTTTTGGATAAAATGAGAAACACAAATAAACTTAATAGTTAAAGCATGAAAGATTGCAATGTATTATAATTTCAAATTTTCTATAGTACATTTTTATTTTTTTTGCATTTGTATGATTGCTGTGACCCCCAAAAGCAATATCATGACCCCCGTATGTGTCGCAATCCACAGTTTAAGAACCTGTGACATAGATAACACAAACAACCTCATTTAATTGATAATACATCTTTAATTCAATCAGAAACCATAAGATATATTTTTAGATCGTATTGGAGTCGCACCAATGACTGAGCAAAGTGTTGTATTCTTTAATATGATTGAAAAATTTAATTAAATTTATATAAATACATGCTTCGGTGGCTACATGGTCTAAGGCATCTGTATCGTATTAGACTATACTGCCGATAGCAAAGAAATTGACGTTAGAATCCCGGTCGTGTGTATTGAGGATGGTTTTTCCTAAATACTTTTTCACTCTCTCTCCTCATAAATGCGGGTACACCTTTTTTAAAACTAAACTTTCCTCATCCCTAACTCATTAGCGTATTTAGTAAATAAATATTTAGATAAAAAGGTCTCAAATCCCCTGAATATCTTATATCCTTATTTTGACACAGTGGTAGCAGAGCAGTCTGATAAGCTAGACTAATATATTATTTGACTGCCTATGTTGTGGAGGCTGGGGTTCTAATCTTGAGTAGGTTCACTGAGTATGAGTTTCTAATTTGTAAATGTCAATGTTTGTTTTTCTTATCCTCTATGCAGTCCAACTGAGGTGCATTTTTAAAATAAAATGCCCTATTGTCTACCATTATATTGTCCTTTGTGTTATTCTGGTTTCATGAAAAATTTAACTTTACTTATCGTCCACAAAACGTAAAGTTTCTCCTCTTGTTTATAATACAAACCATATCTGGTCCCGTGGTGTAGTGGTCAGTGTATCTGGCTACAAACATAGTGGTCCCGGGTTGGATTCTATGTTGGTACCTTGGATATCTTTCTCTTAAGGGGAATTATCCCAATGGTCACCAGGGGTTGGTCAATTAGGCCTAAGTTCGGTTTATGACTCCCACTGGCCACGCCTCCCTATTCACTATCATCATTAGATCTTATTACGGGTACGGAGCGTAGACAACCTCCATAGGTGTACCCTGGGCAAAGCTCTGTGTCAACAGAGTGGTGAATAGTATAGATACAGGCCCGAACTGAAAGTCATATCCCTCCCGGTCACTAATGCCATACGCTAAGTAAAAACAAAACAAAAAAAACTGTAAACCATAACTATGCATTTACTTAACAATGACGTGATTTTAATTTAAAGTAATGGTTCGTCGGGTGATAGCTTTCACGTGAGCTTACGTTACGTGATTTGTAACACTTGGTCCCCGTCAGTCAATAATATTGCGAGCAAAGGCATCACGGATATTAAGTACTGTACGTTATTAATTGTTTGCCTTTGGTGTTCTGACGATCTCCTCACTATTGTTTGTTTATCCACGTTTCGCGAACACAAAAAGATAGTAGCTTCTTTTTTTCTTGTAATTTTGTAGCTCTTGTAAGATTCTATTTCAAGTACTTAAAGCTTAAACCAATTTAAAAGCTAAGCTAAGTGTAAGTGAACAGTTTGTTTTCAAACAGTTTAAAATCATCGTCCATGTTTTGTTACTTAAAGTAAATTCAGATCTCATACGATGCTTATCTAAATTACGTGTACAATAAGTCAACTTTACGTTACATGAACTTTAAGTTTATCGTTATCTTGAAATTATAGCTACCTCTATCAAAATATTACTTGTTTTAGACAATAGTGCACTGGACAAGATCCTAAATCAAAATAATGTTCAGGTACCCCTGTAAACTATTCCTTAAAGCTCATTTTACGATATTAAATTATTTCTGAAATTAAAATTACTAAAAAAAAGTGTTATCAACATAAACTATTTATTATTACCTCTGCGACCTTCTCACTACGCGTTAGGGATTCAAGCATGGCTTTTAACAATGGGGTAGTGATTAGTAAATATACCCACATTCAACTAAATAGAGAGCGGTAAACCATTCAAGAAGAGTCTTATTGTTAGGCCCAGTTGAAATTTAAATTCCGGCCTCCCCATCAACCACCATTTAGTCAGTAATTTTAAAGAATAACAATATAAACATCGTGACCATTCATGTGTGTCGAAGGTTTTAATGCTGGGAAATTTTCCAACACCTGTATGATTTAATTTCCATCTAGAGGACTGGAATTTAAAATTATAATCATACAAAATATTGTATTAGTTCTCTTGAATTTATTAGATAAAAAATATTCATACCAAATATCATGGTCAGTATGTGAGGGTAAAATTTGTTTCCTCTCCCCTCGCCCCCCCCCCCACCACACATACAAGTAAAAATAGGATTACAGAATAAACCACGCATCCTGTTTTGAAAAGGTCTCCCTCGTTTTTGCGTTCCAATTAACTTATTTGCTCTTTCATTGCCGTTGATACAAGTGGGCATATTTATACCAGCGTTAGCCAACATTACTCTGTGATGTGCTACAGTCAGGGTTGCCATAAATCCACTTTTCCCCTTACATATCCTCGTTTTGGGACATCAATATAATGTCCATGTGAATTTGGTTTTCATGCAAAGTTTTCTGGGTTTCTTACCAACAATATTGCCTAGAAGAAATAAAAATAATCAGTTCACTGAATAGATCATATTTCTTTTAAACACCACGTCCTGTTCGCGTCATATGTTTATGTATTAATAGTTTTATGGGTTAGGAAGGATGTTTACCCAAATTTTCGTGCAGGGAGAGTATAAAATCAATTTGGATAAACCATCCTCAGTACACCCGACCGAGATTCGAACCTCGATCTCCTCGTCATCGGTAGTCTAGTCTTCGGGGTTAGACCAGGTGGATACTAAAGTGGGTAATATTTAAGATTAAATAGACTCCTGTTTAGTAAATTTAAAAAATGTCTTTGTCATCTGTAGGTGAACCTGAATTTTGTATAAAATTGCCAATGTATCATTTCAAATTTTTGAACAGGCTTCAAAAAAATATTTGTGTTTTCAGAGTTATCAACGGAAAAATTAGAGAAAGGGTTAGTATTCTGAATTTATAAAGGGGTTTTGAAGGATGAAATATATTTTAAAATTTGAACGATTTTATAATTAAGTTAATGGTATTCTGAATATTTGTTAAAAATTGCAACATTTAAAAAATACATTTGGGAATAAACAATGTTTTTTCTCTCACGGCGTCTTACTAACTGTTCCAGTTATCCACATGGATATAATAATTACTTTAATGAAATACAGATGAAAGGAACCATTTTAGTGTAATCTAATGGCACTAGCACGGCAGGATAGTGCAAACTATTTAGGGGAAAACCACCCTCAATAGAACCAAACAGGATTCAAACCTCAATCTTCCCGTCATCAGCAGGCAAGACTAACGCAAGCCTAAGATCATGAGGCCACTTAAACAGTTATATTTTATTTTTCCAAAATGTCTTTAAGTGTTATTTATTAATTTAAAATGCTTGTTTGGTCAATTTTTTTTCTTAATTCTATATAACTATGAAATCATTATATTTCTATACCGTGTTTAAAAAGTATTCTCTTTGTTTGCTCACAAAGACGTGTTAACTTTGGCCTACAGTTTGTGTTCGTCTTATTGCACATGACCTATCCAACCGAACGTCTGAGTGGCTAAAGAGAGCTCTTTACATATGTAAGGGAGTGGGATTTAATATAATTTGGGGACTCGAATGAATTTAGTGTCGGCTCTGAACGTTTGATTTATTACACAAATATTAAAAAGCATTAGATTGGCAGTAGATATCTTTTTACTCATTGCATGGACCTCAGTAAAGGAACTCAACTCCCTCAAGTAGAGGAACTCGACCACCCTCCAAAGAAGTATCTTGATCCCTAAGTGGAGGAACTTGACCCCATGGAATATTTTAATCCTTCTCACCAGTAGAGGAGCCCAGTGGAGGAGCTTGAACTCCCAGAGGAGAAACTTGACCTCCAAGGAGTAACTAAATCCCTCTCCCCAGTGTAGGAGCTTGAGCCTGTGAAGAACTCAACCCCCTCCCTAGTGTAGGATATTGAACTCTCAAGAAGGAATTCAACTGCTCCCGTTAGAAATACCCACATCAATACTAATATTAATATTTTAAGCTAATTTAATATCACAGGATGAGATGTCAAGGTGTAAGAATTTATAGAAACGATACAAGAATGTTCACGAGTGAAGAACTAGTCGAAAATGTTTCTCAACTTTGAAAATAAATCTCAGACAGTCCGATTCAGTATGCAGATGTTAAAAAGTGTTTCAAACCCACATACGTGGGTGCAGGGACGTAAAGGTGACAGCTTTGTCCTATTTATATTTTGGTGAGAATAGGGGAAGTCATTATTCAAACCTCGGCTGGATATACGATCGTGTTTTTTTTTTAAAAGCACTCCCCCTCTTCTTCAATATAAATTCTTGTACAATACCGTTAAAATATATCTTCTTAATTCCTCTCAAAATAGTGTAAATATGGGATAGTCCCGTATGTATTCAAACGTAGTGTACGGATAAAAACTAATGTTTCTGTAAATTGTAGTTGTATACAATTAAATACAGCTACATACAGTGAAAGTGTATTATACATTTTAGGGGTGCATCCTAATTGTGAACAGTACAGATTGCGAACACACTCAAAATGTTAATGGCCACATAAATATCCATAGTCCTGATTGCAAACAAGTAAATGAGCAGCTCGGTGGAATTTCTGCGTGAGGGTAGTGAAACGGGTAGAAGGTATTGCTGGCAAAGCCCGTCGGCCACCAAAGCTTCCCCCTTAGCCTAGCCTAACCTAACCTAACCTATCCTAGCTTAACTTAATCTATAAATACTTGTGTACCTATGTAATTTAGTTAGATATGTACTGACAAGGCTGAAAGGCCTCATGACTGCTAGGCACACGTGGGCCACCTCTATTGTCAAATTAAGGAGTGGGATAGCATAGTAAACACGGCGTGTCCGCAATATAGACTCCTTCTCATCGTCAAAAGCATATAATTATCTCCATTTACCCACTTGTTCACAAACAGAACGACACCTTTCTAGTAACATTAACTGTGGATTAACAGGTTCGCCCAAAAACAAGTGCAGAAAAGAAGGGTGGTCACGTTATGAGCTCTAATCCAATCACAAAATGTCTGTCTCATCTGCGCGAGATGATCCGCTGAGATCCAACTTATCTCTTTACTATGTTCGCTCTGCCTGAGATCTTCACCACGGGAGATTCAATCAAATATCAAAACTAGCCATCTCAAATCAATGGACATGTGCAAATGACAGCGCTTGCGATGTGGAGCTAACAGCGAACAGACAGATTCGTTGGCCCTGTGAGGAGATTTGAAATAGTCTGTTAATGTAGAGTGTGTTTATCAATGTATTGGGTTTTGCCGCGACACAGCGTTATAATTTGAAAACATCTATAGGGATAGTGATCTAAAATATATGTTCATACCCTAGAAATTAAAATATCTTGATAATTAGCTGTTTTAAGCTAGCGTTGCAATGCACCGTGGGTTAACATACAGCGTGTGAAATGCTGAGCCATTCAAGCAGATTCGGCTCTTTATTTTCGGTGAACGTGTGAATCAAGCTTAAGTGTGAACTAAAGTAATAAATTGTCTGACACCTTAGATCATAGATCTGTCTTAACACGTTTTCTTGTGAGTCAAATATTCTGCGCCTGATTCCCAGCATGGACGAAAAAATATTATAATTGGTCAAATTTATGTTTCCTGTGACACTGTGATGAATTATTACTCCGAGGACTGCGTGCTATATGTTTGTTCTATACTCAAGTAAGTGATTAAGACGTGTAATGATTGAATCATTTTGCTTATATCTTTTATTATTAATATTTATTTGAGATATTTACCGTGCACTCTTTGAACCAACTCATTATATCAGAACACGAGAATTTCTACGAGTAATGTTGAAAGGACCTTCCAATTTTGCCGGGAAAGATACTGTCACGTACTTTTCAGGGTTCCTTTACATGCCCGATCGACATAGAACCAATGGGTTTATATCCTCTACGAAGGAAGTTGGGCTACGGATTTTTATCGCTAAAGAAATATCTTTCAGCCTCGTTTGGGTTTGAACTCATGAAAACTGGGTCCTTAGCTGAGAGCTTTATCCTAAAACCACCAAGATCGACAAGTTTTAGAAAAAGGATCTTTAAACATCTTCGATAAAAAATGGCAGCTAACGTTGGTGTTATTATAAATTGTAGTAATTGAGCCTACTAAAGTTATAGACCCACTTCTGTGGCCGCATCACTCTCACAATACACTAGATATTGACAATGATGGGGAGATCGAGGCTCGATCTCAGTCGGGTGTATTAAGTGGGTCTTTTTCCTAAATGATTTTCCACTCTCCCTCCACGAAAAACTGGAAACACTTTCTAGAACACTAGAACACTAGAACACTAAAACATTAGAGTAATTAGTACACAGGCGTATGTCCCAAATGGTTCGTAAGACACTGTGATAAAATAATACACTGCGGTTATAAAATTTAATCTAACCAAGATACTTAAGTCGTGTAAACATGGTGACCTGGCGGTCTAGGGGTAAGGTGTCAGACTTCTGTGCTGGCAGCCGGGGTTCAATCCTCGGTCCGGGCACAGATCTATCTGATTGCCAAACCCTTCCTTCACCTCTGACAAGACATCATGTGAATGTGGGGAATGCCAGACCTCCACCGTGGTTCGGATTCCACGTTAAACTGTAGGTCCTCCATTTCATCTCACAATCGCCCCACCATTACATATTATCGTAAGTGGGTGACCTGGTGGTCTAGGGGTAAGGTGTCAGACTTCTGTGCTGGCGGCGGGGGTTCAATCACCGGTCCCGGCACAGATCTATCTGATTACCAAACCCTTCCTTCACCTCTGACGAGACATCTTGTGAATGTGGGGAATGCCAGGCCTCCACCGTGGTTCGGATTCCACGTTAAACTGTAGGTCCTCCATTTCATCTCACAATCACCCTACCATTACACATTAGCGTAAGTGCGTATAACCCGAACGGGTAGTAAGACGCGGTGCTAATAATAATAATA
>CABFVX010000632.1:97413-231355 GCA_902151425.1 Timema shepardi
CCGTAACGAATTTTTTTTCAAGAATAGCTAAATAGAAAAAGTTTCGAGATTGTGTCACGTAAACGACCAATCTCGCAATGGAATCAACTCGAAACATCTCGGGGATAGGCCCACAGGCCTATCTAATTTAACTCTCCTGTGACTGAGAGGCTAGAGTTGAAATTACATCACAGGGTACTGGAGAGGATGGTGTTTATTAATGGTTTCCCACGCTCCCTGCATACAAATGCTGGTACATTTCATCTATATTTAGAACCAAACGTTCAATCTTCTTATTTATATCATGTATAATAATTAATATATATTCAGTATTGGTGGTAAATTTAAAAAAATATGTTTTCTATTATGTAATAGAGCTTATTAATTTATATTGTGATTGCTTTTAGTGCATGGGTGTAAGTATATGTTTTATATTATATTATATTATACTTTCACATGTGGGCTAGGCCTATATATGTTTGAACCTTAGGACCGTCCTACTGAATACATGTAACCGATTTTTATCTATTTCTATTTGATTTTTCTTACTTAAAATCTTCATAGTTTTTTGTGTGCATACAATGTGTTGATAATTCTTATTTTTATATATATCTTGATAACATATTTTTATGTACACTCTGTATTAATTAAAATATATAATTCCTACTCTGATTACATTTTATAATAAGCTTATATAGGCCTACTCATAATAGTGTTGTTTAAGTGTAAGACAAGAAATTGTATATAGCTTCACCCATTGCAAAAAATCTATTGTCACTACAGAATTATTATTTTATCAGTTTTACACATTTTATTCGGTAAAGTTTATACGTATGGACTTAAGGAAGAATGAAAAAGGAATGTAAATGTCACTCATCGTTTTACACTTACGCTATAGACGTAACTATATAATTCAAACTATCTGCAATCTGCATTAGGTAGCAGTGACATTTATTATACTTGAGTCGTTCTACTATGTAAGAAACACCAAAATATCCCTAAATTACTTACTTATTGTATGACATTAGGAGTTCCAAAGTTCTTTGCTGCACTTACAAAAGTACGCCATCCAGCCCTAAATTGAGCTAGCTATATCCAGTCCACCTCATTACACCTCATTAGCTCTTTCACGCCCATTCTATTGCTGTGCCCCTATCTGCGTCTAGATCTTTCCACGAGATTCTAGTTTATTCCATTCGTGTTGAATATCCACCCCACAGTAACCTGCGATATTTACTACCCTAACAATTATAAGTACAAACTATATAGCTAATCTTTATATAACACTCTCCACTCTCCACTATATCCATCCCTCTAAGGAACAAATGTTTTCTTAGGTACTTTGTTTTAAAACACCTTAAACTTCTTCTCATTATGTAATGTAAAAACTGTGTTTCAAAACCATAATGAATGACAGGTAAAGCTACTGTTTTGTATATTCCTAAAAAAAAATTAAAGGAAAGAACTATCTTAACATATTACTTTGATCTATTTAAAACGAGAAATGAATAAAACTTCACAATTATATGTATACCTTATTCGTTTATCTCGCGTTTGCAGTTCATCGGGTGTTACAGTCCCTTACCATGATTTAAACCGTATTGGTTAATATAATCTGTTTCGTCAATGATGTGGAGGTTGGCATTCAAATATCAGCAAATTGTACTGAACAGTTTGTTTCTTGAATGTTTTCCCTCCCTCCTTCAACGCCAATTATGATACATTTCATCTATATTCTACCTCTTTCCTCCTGAACATTATGGTGAAACAAATATATATGTTTATAAGCCGAACGAGCAGTGATTTTTGTGGGGGGTAAATGCAAAAAAACTTATATAAACTAATTATTTCAAGTGATAATAATATGTAGCATTGGATTATTGCTAGCAGATAATTAGTGTATTAATTTAATATAGTTTATTCTAGATTTAGGGTAAAATCACGGTTTTATATTTGATAACAAGTAATAAAGATACATTTGTGGAATGGATGATATTATTAGTACGAAAACTTTTTCCATTCTCCCTACTGTTAAATTGTTATTTGTGAACAATAAACAATTCATGTCGCAAAATCTCCAAGTTTGGCTAACCTACAAATTGTAGTAGTCGTGGAATTAACTAATTCCAAACATACAAATTGTTGTATTCTTTAATAAGAAAATATGAGCATTCTTAACTTTTTTTTAAATGAGTATTTAATAAGTGGTTGGAAATTTACAATAGGTACCATCTCATAAACTAATAAACACACTTCCGGTAGGCTTGCACTAAATAACGATGATTAAATACATATTTGAACATCTAAATACACCCAACATCACTATTTAGTCTTAACGCATCAATGACAAAAAATATTCTGGGATAGTTTCAGGAGCGTAATTATGTCAATTAGTATAATTAAGTTCAAATCAGCATTCGACCATCAAAAAATAGTGTTGAGGTCAAAGGATTGGACTAATATTTTTGGCAGCTAGTATAATATATTTTAAATTTTAAATGTCGCCGGTATTTATTAGATATTCCTGAATTTAATAGAGTATATTTTGTAGTAACTTTAAGTTTTTCTCTATTTGGTTAATTCATTATAAAACATTTGGAATATTAACATATTTTAAAGGAAATAACATTTATTTTTATCTCAATTCAAAGCAATGAAAATAAAAATAAATTCACGTTATGGTAAAATAAAAATAATATTTTATAAAACTTTACTACCAATAATGAGAAAATATATTATATACATAGATTATGCTTGAATGAAAAGAATTAATCTTTATTTTTGTATAACCTACTTAATAATGTATTTGTTTGTGCTCTTTAAAAATAAAAATTATGCAAATCGTCAATTCAATATGGATATGTGGTGTGTCCTCTTTAAGCGAACGATCCCTATTCAACCTCTTCACGTCCCCGACTGTAGTCCATAATTTCGAGTAGTGAGCTATGTAAAACCATATACCCCCCACATTAATGCTTATAGAATGTAAAAAAAATTAATGAGAAATCACTGTTACCTAAACCAAAGAAAGTATGCGGCCTCTACTAAACACGCAATTATTTCATTTTGTAATGCCAGGGTAAAACATTTTTCCAGTACAATTGATATCACAATATTAACTTGGGCATAAGTTTGTGGTCGTTAGTTTAGTTTAACCTTTGTTCCAGAAATTCTTTTAAAGTCTCGTAATTCAGCCCGACAAAAATGTAATTGTGTAAATTGCTCTATTAAGTAACATTTAATTTGTCACAACGATGATGACCTAATTATTTTAATTTATTTTTATCCTGACCATTTTGGCACTTGGGAAACGTAAATGAAAAAAAAATATTATTGAGGAGAATACTCTTATATGGTTTAGAACTAGTTTAAACTTTGTTGGTGTTAGTAGGATTATCGCTCTTTATAAACAAATCCCGCTCTTATGAAAACAATAGAAACGTATGCACCACAGACAAACGGACTGCGCAATCCTATCCATTACTTGTAGATTATTTTGGTAAACTAAGCTTTCCATCATATAATCAGTAAAATGTTTGAATTAAGAATATAATCAGGACTAGACTTTATGAATCAGTGTGTGCATACTTAAGATTATGTACAAAATCTTTATACTTTTAAATTGAGTAAATATTTATATGTTTATGTGTTACACACATACATTGGTGATGTGTTTATTATCGTTAATCATAAATCATTCAAACAGCCTTTATTTGTTATAAAAAAAATTAATCAGTTTTGGATGCGAGAGCTAACATTTTGAAACAATGGCTAAAGTCCTGACCATAAAAGTAATACAATTGAAGTTTTTCCACTGTAAAACACTTGCACACACATGCACACCACACTAATCATAAACGGTTCAACGCACTCTTGTTTGCTGATATTTGCAATTATATTCTGCATGACTCAATAAAAACACAGGATTATATTCAGTGTGCATACAAGTTAATAGGTTATTCGATAAGTAGGGGGATTCAGGGATAAGGGGGGTTGAAACGCATTTATTGCTCAATAAAACAAGTGAATTATGATCTTCCCCCTTTAAAAAAAAAGAAATACACAAATTAATAAAATTATGGATTAAAAAGAGTAGAATCATAAGTAGCGCGGGACAGAAGATTAAATACATTTAAATTTGCACTTTAATTGAATTTAACATTTTAGTTTTATGTGAATTATTTTAATAGTCAATGTAGATTAGAGTTATTATTATTAATTTAGAATAAAGTTTAGTTTAAATATTTTTTTATATTCAAAACATTGTTTACCCAACCCATTTTAAGTTATCTAATACGTAACTTATTTACCCAGAATAATGATACACTCAATAAAATATATTCCAAAACGGTAGCGTCAGGGAGACACCCAAATAATTAATCCTATAAGACTCACTTAGGCGTATAAATAGACCAAAGTTAACTATTGTGGAGTATACGTCAATCACACGCTCACATAAATATCCTCAAAACGTACGAACAGCCGATCAGCCACGGTGATCTAGAAAGATGCCGCGACGGAGAAACCAGACGACGTGAATAACCGGACAGTTTTGAAATAGCGCGCGGAGTTCCTGCGGAGCTATCACTGAACTGAAAAGAGGTATCACCCTCCCCTCCCGCTGAGTTCGTGTTAAGTAGACGCACGCCACTGAGCATGCCCGCGCTCAGTAGCCAAGGCGCAAGGCGTCCCGACGGTCCCGTCCCGAAGTCATCACAGTAACACAGAAGTAGAGGGGAACGCGTTATGTCCAAATTCTTATTTCCGGTTTTAATGGGCACCATTTTAATCGAGTTGTTTGCACATTTGCATTAGTAAAGGACACGTTTTTCTACCAGGATGATGGCAGTCACTGAGTGTTTTTATAAAATAGGCTTTGGGTGAATATTTTAAAGTAGATTCGCCTTTGAAAACCATTTATGGGGGCAGTGAGGGAGGGTAACAGTATTTACATCCAGAGATCTAGTCCCAATCTTTTTATTTAAAGCCCCACATTGGTATACAAGTGGTCTAAGTCCAAGCTTATTTAATCCTGTTTCTGGTGACAAGGAGGTCATAGCTCTAATCCGAGCTAAGTTTATTTCTTTTTACAGCGCGTCTTATTACCAGTTCAAGTGATATGAATAGAGGAATGCCAGGCCTCCACCGTGGTTCGGATTCCACGTTAAACTGTAGGTCCTTCATTTCATCTCACAATCACCCTACCATTACACATTAGCGTAAGTGCGTATAACCCGAACGGGTAGTAAGACGGGGTGCTAATAATAATAATAATAATAATAATAATAATAATAATAATAATAACAATAATAATAATAATAATTATTATTATTATATGCATATTCTTATATTAACTAGCCCAACGTACCCGGGTTTGACCGGGAGAGATAGTTTAGAGTAAAATAGTTAAAAGATTAAAAATTAAATTATTCAGATTTTGTAAAATCATTAGTAATATTGGTAAAAAGTGTAATAAATATTAAAAGCGTAAAAAGGGCAAACAAGGTAAAAAAATCTTTTTTGTTGCATTTCTTATCTTTTTAATTTATTCCCTTTAACCCGATAACTCATTTTACGCTTTTGGCACAATATGCCCTTTTAATATTTTAAAAATTTTCACAATTTCACACTCAATACCCCTTCTACACTTTTTGCCCTTTAGACACATTTGGCCCTTTTTTTATATAATTTTGGCCTTTCGGTACTTGTTACACCTTTTGTACTTTTTATACACTTTGAAAGTTTTGCCCTTTTTACGCTTGTTTACTGTTTTCCCTTAATATATCTTTTTGCCTGTTTAATCTGTTCAACCCTTTTTTACACTCATTACTCTTGGATTGGATTTATTTTTAATTTTTTTGCGCTATAGCTCCTTTTTGACATGAAGTACCTTGCTTTGTCTGAGAGAAATATCTTAGGATATAAACGTTTAAAAAGGGCAAAAAGATAACCTTTAACTCTAATTAAAAGATTTTAACACTAGGTTGAGCTTTAAAGGAAAAATGGATAATAAGAGAAAAGGTAGAAAATCTCTCTATATATAAAAGCGAGAGCCCTAACTGACTGACTCACTCACTCATAACTAATTATCACACTTCCTACCATGGTAGAGGCCTGAAATTTAGCACAGGTGTACTTTATAAGCTACTTAGGAAAAGTAAAGATTCTTCATTTTGATGTTTTGTGATTATGGGGGTGAAATCAGGGTATCCACCCTAAACAACAATATTGCTTTATAACATCTTTCTAAGCGTTCAGAGGTTATTAATCCAATAAGTTTGTTCTAATAATACTTTAGAAATAAATGTTACGGAGCTCCGCATGGACTTTCTCGATCTAATGTTTAAAAATGGAGATATTTACTCAAAACTCGTAATATATGTTAAACCAAATAATATACACTAGCAAACCCAAAAATAAATTTTACTATCCTTATGTAAAACATTTTTTGAGTAATAGTTATTAATTTGTTAATTTTATTTTTAAAGAATTAATGTTCTCATTTGTATGTTTGGACCAATCAATATTGGGTTCACAGGGGTCTACACTTTGTATTAAAATTTCAACTTACGGTTAAAATTGTTGACATTTTATTAGGCGTTGCAAATCTTCATGTCATCGCATTGCAATTAAATTCCTCATTTATAAATTTTTACCAGTAAAAAATGTAAATATTGACTAATGAGTCTAAAATGGAGATAAATTACGGTTGTACAAACATTTCTCCTAAGAGGTTTAAGGAAAAACAACATAAACATTTTGAGAAACCTGCTTATATTTAATTACTCTTATATCTTTGGAGAATTATTGCATTAAAATTTAAGTTGTATCTCTTTACAACTTAAGCTCATCATATTGTATTAATATATTTGCCAATATCTCAGAAACTGATGGTTTTATAAAAATATATTTTATATAAAGGTTTTTTTATTTTTAATAGTGCTACAATTTTCCAATGAAAAGTTATTTAGTATCTCAAATAGTTGCGGATATACGGAAGATTCTACTTCTGTAACGTACCCTTAAACTCATTTTAATGGGAAAATGAAAATAGCCAGTTTATTTATAATCTTAATTAATGCCTAGATACTAGTTTTAATCAAAATCATTGGAGACAATTTTGAGTAAATAGATTTTTCTCGTTTCACCCTTTCTTAATTTTAATTTTAAACAGATAAACAAAGAGACGGCATTGTAAAGACCACTTTTTAAGGTCTGAGCTACATGAGATGTCTACATCCATCAATATTTCAGGTAAGATTTTTTTACAGTCACAATAATTTACCTTAGGTTTTCAAAAAGTTAAAAAATACATATATTTTCGTTTAGCTTGAAAGTTATTGGTTTTATTAAAATATACTTCAATTCAAATATTTGTATTATAAATAGATATACATATTAGTAATGATAAGTAATTTTATTACTCAAATAGTTTCGGAGATATGATAAAAAATGAGAATTTACGCGTCAGACCGGAGCCCTTAAAGTCATTTTGACGAAATATTGAAAGTAGCCATTCTGTTTAGAATATTTGTTAATGTTTAAACATGAAATTTAATTAAAATCTTTCAAGCTGATTTTGGGAAAATTTACTTTTTTCTTTTTTTCCTTCAGTAAACTACCCTTAATTTTAAGGATCGATATTCATTTCCAAAAATACCTCGGGGAAACCCTATGAAAACTCTAGATACCAAGTTTTAGCCAAATCAGTAAAGTAGTTTAGGCTTTATCTAGAGGTACAGACAGACAAACGGAAACTCAAAAACAACTTTTTTTTTTATTAGCTGGGTCATAAAAGGTCGAGATTCAACAAAATCTTGAGTTAAATTCTTTTGACGATCACAACACTTTATTTACCTGTAAGATAGCGAGAAAATAAAATTATAGCAATTCTTTTTAGACCCATAGATGCTTCTAGGGGGTGGAAAATAATGAATAAAGACAATTAATTAAAATATGTAATTATGTTTTAATATGCATCGCTTACAGGCGGTAGAAGTCTGTATTTTATATGTTGCTGAATTTGGTGGTGTTTGTAGTGTCTGTATGAGTGAAAGGGCCCGGCCCAAGGCGCTGTGTGGTTGGAAGGGGGTGAGGGGAGGGGGGGTATTTCCCAGCCATGCTGAGCTGATAACGCCTCAGGCAGTAGGCAAGGGGGCCTATCGAAAATAAAACTCCCCATAAGAAGCGATAAATGGTCATCTTCTCGAGTTGTTTCTTGGGTATCACTAAGATAAGAACCATTCTATTAAGCTTACAGAAAAATTCCTCATTTTCATCCAAAAATAAATAATAACACAATTTACTGTGCGAAGAAAGAGTATTCAGTTAGTTGGTAATATGGACCAAAAGTAAATCTAATAAAAATAAAAATTGTAAACAATTAAAATTGACAATACCACATATACAAGTAGTGTTAGATAGTAGTTTTATCCATTTCAGAAATCATATACAAAATCAATCCAATTTTCTTAGAACCTAATCTTAGGTTCAGATTATCCAAAACAAAAATCAATCCAATATAAAAAAATTGTATATTGCCCATCACAGAATTATTCTGTCTTTTATCTAATTGAAACAAAATAATATACAATGTTGCGAAAACACACTAACATCTTTTAAGAAATCATATTTCTTACTTTGATTTGTATTTGTCTTGTTTGTTAGGTGTAATATTCTTATATTCTAAATAAATAAAAATTAATAGTTAAATGTGTTGATAAGCGCAAAACTTGAGAAAGGCTGGACCAACTAGGCTATTTTTTTAAAATATTCGTTGAAGTCCGAGGAAGGTTCTTATGAAGAGAAAAATTGGAAAAATTGAACTGAAAAACGTAAAAACCAAATTTTTCTTTTTCCCATTCAAACTGTTCCTAGCTGTCAATTCTAGGGATTGTGATCTGAGATAGATTAATTGAAGACTCGATTTTTTGGGGTCATAAAGATCGATTTTAGCAATGAATCGACACCCTTAAATCGACTTTTGATTCATTTACTTACTGTTTCATTTTATTCAAATAAAACAAAAGAGTACCAAACCAAAATATAAAGAAAAAACATTTGAAATTTAATTAGTAACTTTATAATTATGAACGTAACCTTAAAATTAATATTAAAAACTTGATTGCATCCGTAGACTTGCCACTTTCTCTTTCTACTAGAAACAGTTTTAATTTGACAGTTTTTCAGTATATTCTCAATTAGTGCGTGTTATTTTCTTGAATGTTTTTAAAATATTCGCTTCTCAATCAAAACATATACTTACTGTTTCGTTTTATTCAAATAAAACAAAAGAGTACAAACCATAATATAAAGAAAAAATATTTGAAATTTAACTAGCAAATTTATAATTATGAACGTAACCTTAAAATTAATATAAACTACTTGAATGCATCCCTATATTTGACACTTTCTCTTTCTAAGATATACAGTGTGACTTTGACTGTTTTTCAGTAAGTTATCAATTAGTGCGTGTTGTTTTCTTGAATGTTTTTAAAATATCCGTTTCTCAATCGACAAACAAGCTCCTCTATTTATCTTTGCTTAATTGGTTTATTTTGTGTTTGTTTCCATTTATACTCAGTGCAAGACTCATGCCGACTATAAGACGCGGATGGAGAAATTTGTGTCAAAGAACTCGAAGTGCTATATTCCAAGCTAATTTTCACTCTAATCGAACTGCACAGCAACTTTAAGAGCGAAATGAAATTGAAAGGACTAGGATATCACAAACCCATGCAGCTAATAATCTTTCAGGTTTGAAACGAGCTGCTTTCAGTTACGATGTTTCAATTGACTAAGGTGCCTACCAATGTGTTGCTATTGGATCTATGAACTCAGTTTACCTACATTGTAAGGCATTGCAATTCAAAAATGAAGCTGCTGGGTTGTGTTTCGAAAATAGCAAAGTGAAATTAATGCTTTAGTTCCACCACCAGAGCCCTTATACTCTTTGGTTTCAGGAACAGGAACGGATTCCATACATTTCCTTAGTAATATCCAAAAATATTACAACTGGTTCCAAATTGACAACAATTGATGAAATTGCCGTTGTTATAGTTAGAGAAAATTAGGAAGCCCATGATATTGTTTTACATCGCAGGAATGATCAGTTACAGCTTGTGTATGAAACACACCGCTCATATGATGCACTATAATATCCCATCATATTTCGACAAGGTGAAGATGGTTATCACTTCTCAATCAAGATGGTAGATCCCCTTACAGGTAGTTAAAGTTTGTGTTTATCAATGGAGATTTTGTATCAGCTACTATAATATATATTGTATGCAAGTTAGATCACTGTCATTAAAATAATAATTATTTTACAGGTGCCGAAACCAACAAAAAAGTCAGTTCAATGAGCTATTATTCATACCGCCTGATGGCTCGTGAAAATGAAGGCAATAATATCTTGAAATGTCGGTGATTATTTCACCAATATTCTGTTGATATGTATGTCAAAATTGAAACAGAGTGATTAACACTCATCAGGTTGAACCAGACCAAATTCCGTTTTGAAGATTATATTCACCTTCGAGATGCAATTAATACTGATGGAAATGCAGAGAATGTCGGCCGGATGACAATTCTTCCAGAAACATAACCCGGAAGTCCTCTACGTATGCATGAATATGCTCAAGATGCCATTTAATATGTTCGTCATTATGACACAGCAGATTTATTTATCACATTCACGTGCAATCCGCAGTGGATAGAAATCAAACGTGAATTATTCCCTGGCCAATCACTCATTGATCGCCATGAAATTACAGCAAGAGTCTTCAAACTAAATTTGAAATCTTTAATGGATTTAATTGTGAAACATAGCGTGTTTGGCGAGACACGATGCTTGATGTATGCTGTAGAGTGGCAGAAAAGTGGAATGCCTCATGCACATATTCTGATTTGGTTGGTTGAGAAGATAAGACAAAATTAAGTTGAGGAAGTAATGTTAGCTGAAATCCCTGATGTGCAAGTAGATCAAGGCTTGCTTGAGGTTGTTATTAAAAACATGATTCATGATCCCTGTGAATCCCTTTATAAAAAATCACCGTGTATGATGGAGGGTAAATGTTCGAACCGTTATCTATGGGCATTAGTAGCAGAAACAATTACCGGAAATGATGTTTATCCTCTATATTGTCGCCAATCGACTGCAGACAACGGGAGATCAACAATTGTCAAAGTAAATCAACAATACATCGAGATTGATAATCATTGGATGGTTCCATATTCATCTATCCTATCAAAGACTTTCAAGGTGCACATCAATGTTGAATCTTGCCATTCTGTGAAATATATCAAATACATTTGTAAATATGAAACAAAAGGAAGTGACATGGCTGTGTTTGGAGTTGGTGTAGATAATTCCAATGACGAAGTTACTCAATACCAAATGGGCCAGTATATTAGCAGTAATAAAACAATTTGGCGATTTTTTTTTCTTTTCCCATTCATGAAAGATACCCCACTGTTGTTCACTTAGCCATACACTTAGAAAATGGTCAAAGAGTATATTTCATGGCACATAACCCATTAAAATGAGCTGTTAAGCCACTATCTACAACCTTTACCAGTTTTTTTAAATGTGTAATAATGATGATTATTTCGCCTGAACACTTTAGATACTCCGAAATGCCAAAATATTATACTTGGAATCAAGCCTTAAAGAAATTTCAACGACGGAAACCAGGAAAACCAGTTCCAGGTTTCCCAAATGTATATTCCACCGATGCAAGAGGTCGAATTTATTCAGTCCAACCAAGAAACAATGAATGTTTTTATTTGAAATTGCTATTAGTCAATGTTCGAGGCCCAACATTATTCCAACATTTACGAACTATTAATGGTTAATTGTGTGGCTCTTACAGAGAAGCCTGTCAACGTTTGCAACTGTTAGAAAATTACGAACATTGGGATCAAACTCTATGATTATATCAACATGCTTTCCATAAAAACCAATTGATTTATGGATCAAATACTAAGATCAAATGTATGACTATATCTTTCATCAAATGCGCTCTAGAACAGGCGATCCAAGTTTACAAGTCAGTGAAGTAATTTACAACAAGCCTTTAATATCAATTGAGGACATGTGCTTGATGATATCAAACAGAGTATTATCTCAATTAGGCATGGCCGCGCCCAATCGCCCGATGCACGACGCTTTTAATCAAAAGTTGCAACGCGAAAAACTGTACGATCTCGATGCTTTAAGAGAATCAGTTCGAATAAATCTTCCGCTGTTGAACCAACAACAATTGTATGTATTTGCTACTCTTATGAAAATTGTACATGATGGAACTGGAGGTATTTACTTCTTGGACGCTCCCGGTGTTACAGGAACAACTTTTTCAATTTCATTAATTCTAGCAACAATTCGCTCACACAATGAAATTGCACTCGCACTTGCATCATTAGGCATTGCAGCTACATTGTTAGAAGTTGGTCGAACATCCCATTCAGCGCTAAAATTGCCAGTGAATAAGCAAAGCAACGAAACTCCGATCTGCAACATTTAGAAGAACTCTGCAATGGCAAAGGTTTTGCAGCAATGTGAATTGATAGTGTGGGATTAATGCACGATGGAACATAAAACGTATTTGGAGGCATTATATTGAATCATGCAAGATTTGCGAAACAATCAAAACCGATTTAGTGGTGCGATGATTTTGTTATCAGAAGATTTTCGTCAAACATTACCATTAATTTCACAGTCAACGCCAGCTGATGAACTTAATGCATGTTTAAGGCCGTCCGTTTTGTGGAAACACGTAAAGATACTAAATTTAAGCAAGTATATGCGTATCGGGTTGCAAAATGATCGATCTGGAGAAATATTTTCAAAACAATTCATTGAATTAGGTAATTGAAACTTCGCTTTAGACGTTTTGATTGGCTGCGTTACCTTTCCTGACAATTTTTGTCAGTTTACTGAATAAAAAACTGAACTCATTCAAAAGGTGTTTCCAAACGTTGCTCAAAATTACAGAGATCATATTTGGTAGAGTGAACGAGCTATATTGGCTGCCAAAAACATGGATGTAAATTAATTAAATTTTAAAATTCAAAATGAAATTGCCGGTGAATTGAGGACATACATATCAGTTGATTCCGCTACTAACCAAGATGCTGTCGTCAACTATTCACCCGAATTTTTGAACTCTCTGGATTTTCCAGGATTTCCACCCCACACTCTTCAATTAAAGGTCGGATCGATGTTCATAAGTTTGCAAAATATCAACCAAACGCGTCTTTGTAACGGCACACGGATAGTGGTGAAAAAATTACTTAACAACTTGATCGAAGCAACCATTCTAAAGGGAAAGTAAAAAGGAGAAGGCTTTTTTATACCATGCATCCCAATGATTCCGACTGACATACCTTTTGAATTTAAACGACTGAAGTTTCCAGTGTAGCTTGCTTTTGCTATGAGCATAAATATATCCCAGGGGCAGTCATTGAGTGTTTGCAGCATTAATCTTGAAAATCCATGTTTCTAGAATGTAAAATTGTATGTTGCCTATTCCCGTGTTGTAAAACCATCAGCTTTGTTTGTTTACGCGCCAAGTAATCAAACAAAAAATATCGTATACCATAAAGCATTACAATGAAAATATCATTTAACACAATATTACTAAAGTATTGTAGTGTACGAAATAGGAAACTGAATTTTTAAGTAGTTGTTGTTTATGATTATGACATTAAAAATAGATAGAAAAGTATATTAACATTATGCAAATCTATTGTTGATATCACGGTAATCATTTGATAGTCTATAAATAAAGTGTTCGATCTGAAATACGTTTATATTCCATTTTTTGTTTAATTTACACATTTGTGACTGTATAGTATCACAAACTCATCTTTTCTGGTGACCATTACCGAAAACTAAAGATGTCATCACGACATATACACTTTGTAAGCGACGCCATCACCAGAACTTGACCTGAAAAGATAAGTTCGTGGGACTGCCAGAGTCCAATAGCTTTTGACAGAACGACGTCTCTTGGGTGAGCTAGTTATTAATATATGCTGTTCTATTACGACTAGTTTTATTTCGTACAGAGAAAAATGGATTGTATTAAGTTTAATAATATGATTAAATAATATCAAGTCAGTGCTTAGTAATGAGATTTATTACAATTATTTGCAATTGCATACTAAAAAATTGTGTTCCCTTTGTCCTTTGTTACGCTATTTCATTATCCGAGATTTGTTTAACCTTTGTAATGATATTTCACTATCCGGGATTATTTTTAAGAACTTCAAGTTAGTGTGCCTTAGCAAAACATACTAAAAATTAGTTAGCCGTGGGTTTCCTAAGGTTAGGAACCACTGCTCTAAAGCATGCCATTATCGTCACCAGCCTACAATAACAAATATTATATTCAGAGGGAATGAATTCTATTAAACATTAATATTTCCTATTTCATTAAGTGAAACGTTTCAAATGAAAGATTCAAGCTCAATCAAGGGCTTTGTGATAAATAGTTACAGTAAAAAAATATATTCATAAATATTTAAATAGAAAGAGAATGTAAAATCACTTATTTTTGCAACGCGCCCTACTACCCGTACGCGCTGTGCATAATTTAACAATGATTGTGTCGTACTAGTGAATAACGTAGAACCTAGAGGAAATCTACCTTTATTTCAATTATGAAATAGTATAAAATAATTTAAGAAAAAAATACCCATGGAAGTTTGAACCCATAGAACCTTCCACAGGACCATCGAATGCGCACATGAAGGAGAAACCTCGTATGAAAAGTGCACGAAGATGTGGATCAAAAGCGAACCTAGACTTGTATTAAAAGCGCAAAAAACAACAACTGCATAACGTGGCAATATGGCAAACATGAACAGTACTGTACCTATTGTAAACAACCTCTTTACTCTTTACAATAATTATAATTATCAAATAACCATATATATAACAACCACCACGTCCATAGCTCACAGCTGTTGAGGGAATTATTAGGAAATAAGTAAGTAACAATTGGTGTTGCCATATGGGCTCACATACTATAAAAATAACTTTAAGTTTTTGATACACCTACTGTAACTTGTACGCTTGTGACATTTTACTAAGCAGATACACAAATTTGTCTATCTCTTCCTCATTTGTACTGATTTTTTTGTCACATGTGATATTAGCAAGTTGATCAGTATTTGGGTTAGTTTGATAGAAAGTGAACCTGTATTGGTGGAGGGAGAAAATGGGAAAACAACAGTAATAATCTCTTGTCATAAAAAATCTTGAATGCACCCTTTAGAGATATGAGCCATGACCTCCACATCAAATAACGACTAAGATAAATGTGGGTATAACTTCTTGGACTACTAGGCCATAATCTAGTTATGAGCAAGGGCTCACGCAGGATGCAAATGGCAATATTTAAGCTAGTTTGTAAAAAAATTGGATTCTCGGCCCATCCTCTGTCACTGTATACGCCAATGGTTAACAGGTCTGTGTTTACACATTCCTCTTCACATCCAGGATTTGCAGTTGGTGGGGGGTAGGGGCATATATTAAAATAAACTACCCCTTCCTCTCTTCCTGATACATTAGTGTTCAAATAATTTATCTAAAATAATAATTTAAATTACTATACACACTTCAAAACTTTATGTAAAAAGAGTACAGACTTTAACCATTTATAGAAAATATTATGATATCACATACTCAATTTTAATTTAAGTGCAAATTTACAGTAAAATTAAAAATCAACATAAAAAGGTATTTCTTTGAAAACCCCTAATATCTGAACATATTATTTGTGTTATATTAAATATAATTAATCAAAATATAATTGACTAATAAACAGAATATGGTGCTAATACTACTTTTGTAATATTCTTAATTTTCTTGGTGAAGGCCTTACGCTGGGGGAGGGGGGGGGCTCCAGCCTTCGTGGGTGTGCCCCTAATTTAAAGAATGGGCATTTTTAGAATGTATGTAGTACATACAATGTATTATATTATAGGATAATCTAAGAATAAAGCAATTGTAAACATGAATTCAATCAATGACATATTTATAATGATCAAATATACATTTTATTGTAATTAAAACAACTATTTAAAGATATTGATAAATAGTAAATCTACCAACATTTAATCCAATTAAAGTTTTGAAATATTACCATTTGGATAAAATATGAAAATACTCAAGCACCAACAAACAATACACGGGTTGTGAACTAAAACTAACACATAAATTAATGTATTAGTTTTCAAATCCATCCAGAGAATAAGGATATAAATACAATAATAAAATCTGGTTATCCGACAAAATCACCAACACATAAATTATTTCTTATTAAAAACAAAATCCTGATATATGGCTGACCTAGCCAACCAAATCTTGCCAAAACAATCGAACCTGTGTAAGCTTCCAATAACGGAGGTTTGGCATGACATACTCTATCTGTTTAAATATAACAAAAAGATCAAACACAAAAATTAACAAACATATTGTTTCCAAATATGCTACAAATTAATACATTAGACATTTAGGTTATCATTAATAACTCTGTAAATATCTCAAATGTCTATGCCTTGCTATGTTCGATAGTGATTCTACCATTTTCGTTGTTATATGTTCTTTTGATGTGAAAAAATCACAAAATCACTACTGATTCGATTAAATCACTGGTCAAAAGACACACGGCCACAGTAAAACCAACTTTAAGGGGAATCGTTTATCGGTACCTTTTTGAAAATAAAAGAAGTTTTCATTCAACAAAACTGATTCAAATTAATTGTGCTCCGATTTAAAAAAATATTTTTTAGTTTACATTTTATTTTTCTTAAAGTTGTTTTAACAAATGAAAATAGATAGATGTATAATATTTTCCAAACCTATTAACTGAAATTGTTTAATTTTTAATATTTTACTTAATAGCTTGGTAAAGAGATAAACGTGTAAATATTTCAATTTGGTCGAAAGAATACTTTTTACACTACTAGATATTTAATATTTCGAATAAAAATTACATTATATATAGAAGTTGTTTTTGTTTATTTACTTTTTATCTTACTGTGATAAGGCTTCAAATGTGTTTTAAATTATTGGTAGATGAGTTATATTTTATTTTTGACTTTAGGAGGTCAGATTTTTAAAATATATTGACGCGCGTCTCATGGTGTTCTTAGTTTTTAAACGTCACTTCACATAAGATGATTATGCGTGTATATACTATATCTGACTTGCATGACTACGGGAAATTATAGCGTTCACCTTAACTAAATAACGTTTTATCTCATTTTTAAGCCCACACAAATACCCCTCACTATCATTTATAGCACTCGAACACTACCACCAATTAAGAGTATGTGTTTCACTAAGGTCACATGTCGTGGGAAAATATGGAAGCTTGCCTAGTTTTACTCTCCCCAATTGGTCTAATTTACTTTGCTGGCGAGGTTTTGAATCCTGGTAATAAGTTTTGAGGGTATTTATTCCTACATTAATTCTAGCTGTAGGTGACCTGGCGGTCTAGGGGTAAGGTGTCAGACTTCTGTGCTGACGGCCGGGGTTCAATCCTCGGTCCCGGCATAGATTTATCTGATTACCAGACCCTTACTTCACCTCTGACAATACATCTTGTAAATGTGGGGAGTGCCAGGCCTCCATCGTGGTTCGGATTCCACGTTAAACTGTAGGTCCTCCATTTCATCTCACAATCACCCTACCAATTACACATTAGCGTAAGTGCGTATAACCCAAACGGGTAGTAAGAAGCGGTGCTAATAATAATAATAATACTTCTAGCTCTTCCTCCACATAAATAAGGGTACATTCTTAATATTATCTTCATACCAGCACCATTCAAGTGCTTGGGTATTATGACACAATGAAAAAATTATATATATATTTAAAATAAGTGTTTGTTTAGCTTTCTAACCTACCCTGTGATATAGTGGTCAGTGCAACTGGCTACGAATCTAGTTGTCCCGGGTTCCATTACCAGCTGTTACCATGGATATGTTTCCCGTATGAATACCTAGCCCAACTGTCACCAGGGTGTGTTTGTTAGGGTTAGGTTAAGTTTAAGATCACTCCTGGTTCCACAACTTCATAATCACTACCATCACATCATTTCATTGCCGGTATGACGTATAGATGACCTCCATAGGTGTATCCTGGACAACGTTATGTGCCACCAAAGCGACTAATATTCTAGATATACAGGCGACCGAACTAGATAATATAATATATATCCCTACCAGACACAGATGCCATACGCTAAAGGAAAAAAAGTGCTGGCTAGTCGTATATTTACGTAAATGAGAAAAAATGATGAAAGTATAATATGGAGGAAGCGTATCCTCATTTGCACGAATTATGTTAAAAGTCCTCTAATTGGCTTTAGTGTACAGTATAATATAAACACATTATAAAATTAGAACTTTAGTTTAATTAAAGACTTTATGTTTTATTGTACGTGTGTTAAGTGTAAAAATGGGTCTCTTCTTCATTGGATCTCTTTATACTAATATTTATTCTCGCTGGACACGGCTGAGCAATCAACATTTAATTACGCTAGTGGGGAAGGAATGAGGAAGCGGCATTGATAGGGAATATATCCGGATTAGTGTAGAGGGAGAGTGAAAAACCAATTAATTAAAAACACTCGGTTTTCACGGCTGGAATTCACACACCAGCCACCAGTCACAGGTGAACGACAAAAAGTTAGATTGATGCTTAGTCCACACCCCCAACAAACTTTTAGTTTCTATATTACATACATAATTATTTATATTTGGTGTGGCATGGGATTATATATTTATAATACATGTATGTTAATTGAGCTTAATGTGTGTAGTTTGTATAATAATGACATAGCTATTGTATAATTCATATATGTTGTATATAATTTATTTTTAAAAATAGTCCCAAAACCCACATTATTGCCCGGTGGTCTTTTATAAAGGGTTATCTACCTTCCCTCCTTGCAAATTCGTGTGCATTCCCTATAAAATTATATCTTACTCATCCCCATTCAATTAGATAAATTAATATATCAGTATAACCCGAATGGGTACTTAAAATCGTCAAATATTTATATTTAAAACAGAAGAAAGTAAGTTTGTGTGTTTTCAGAAAAAGATAAGGCACATACAGTCAACTCTCGATACTACGACCCCGGGAATAGCGTCCCTCTCGAAGTAACGACCCTTTTTTGGGGAACCGTGAAAAATGTGGGAAAAAAGGTTGAAAAGTTTAAGGAAATCGGCTGTAAAATGTGTTTGTGGCATTTATTTAGGTCGCTGCGTTGCAATTATCTTTGTGAGCGCTGTATTACTAGTAACTGGGGTGGGTCAGGTATAAAAAAAGACACCACCTCATTAATGCCAGCCAATATCACTTGACTCTGTCCACCCCCTCCCACAAGCAAGACAATGTTTCCCCGCGCGCGACTGCCGCTACATCACGCGCCAGGCTTGCTTTTGCCATTGTTATTTCGATTCTTGATTTGGTTACTATTTTGGTTTGATTTTGTGAACAATTTTTGATGACCCATGCTATTGTTTAACATTGTTATTTTGATTTGGTTATGCTTTTGGTTGGATTTTGTGAACGATTTTTGATGACCCACGCTATTTTTTTTTAATTTGATACGAACTTATAATTTTGACGAAATGAGTGAAAAGAGTACCTTCTTCAAGAAATAGGTAGGTTTTATTTTACTTAATTTTTCACGTATTGTCTAAAAAATGCAATTTTTTCGTATGAAGGTCAGGGGTGGAACAAAATCTGTTAAAATTCCAATAACGACCCCTTCGAAATAACGACCCTTTTCCAGGGAACCGTGAAAGGTCGTAGAATCGAGAGTTGACTGTATAGATAATTCGGAAAGCTGAAATTTCGTGGGAAGGTAGAGGGATTACCTCATACAAACAAAAAAATGAATAAGGATAAGTTCCAAAATGTCTTTCCAGGAAATTTTCGGGGATATTAATAAAACCTTTGAAGATAAGTTTTAAATTAGAATTTGGCAGACAGGTGGAGAGAAAAATCCAGAATTTCTAAGTGTGAGTTGAAGAAAATAGTTTAAAGGGGGTTCAAAATTACCAAAAGTAAAAGAAATAATTATTTATCAGTGTGTTAGAAAATTGAAATTTAGTAGACAGATAAAGGGACAACTATAATATTTTTTAAACTTTAAATTTTTACGTGGGGCCCAAGGAAATAGAGGAGTTAAGTATAACAGAAACAAAACTTTTAGGTGCGGTAATAATTTAAAATATTTAAATGAAGTAGAAGGACAACTCAAGATTAATAAATAGTTCTTAAACGTTAAAATTTCTTAATTGTAGATAAAAATAAAGGGCGTGAGGTCGAGGGTTTTAAAATTTCCAAAACTAATAGAATAAATTCCTTACCACTATCAGTCCATCATAGAAATCGGAGGGAAAGTAAAGGGACTACACTAATAAAATATAATATTCTTAACATTTAAAATTTTAAACAATATATTGGGAAATAGGTGAAGAGAGGTTATAAAAGGAAAAATATAAGTGTGAGGAAAAAAAATCCAAATTTGGCAAGACAATATAAGAATTCCTGAAGATATTCATTTAATTCTTAATATTTGAAATTTAAATGTGGGATCTTAAGAATTAGTGGGGTGACTGTACTCAGTATTTCCAAAACTAATACAATAAACCTACTTATCTGTGTGGTGGGGAACTGAAATTTCTTAAGAAGGTATAGAGAATATTCCAAATAAACATAAATGTCTAAAATTTGTTACTTTTATAATGGAACTCTGGTAAATGGAGGGGGAGTATCTAGGTTTAGAAAATACTTTTAAAATTAGATAGAACAATGTAATTTGGCTAACAGGTAGAGAAAAACTTCAGATAACACAAAGTATATTAGAATTTAAAATTTATCATAGTGATTTTTAAAAAAAGTTAGGGTGTGGAGGGTTCAAAAATATTCAAAACTATAGCTACATATCAATATAATATAGCACTGAAATTTGGCAGGGAAGTAAAGAAAGATACCACTTCAAATAACTATAAAAGTCTGACCATTTTAAAATGTATCTCCAGGAAATATAGAGGGTGGGGTTTATAATAATCTTATAAGAATAGTAGAAAACTAAAATGTGACAAAGAGGTAAAAGTTTAGCCCCAGATAACCAAACAAGTGTACAAACTTGAAATTTCAAAATGGTACCTGGAAAAAGGGGGAAAGTTGTTGAAATGTTCCTAAAATTTCCAAAATTAATAGAAACAATTTATTTTAAGTGTGGTAGAAAACTTAAACTCGTAAGGGAGGTAAAAGGGCCACTTAAAATATCCAGCAGAATCTCAAAATGTTAAATAGAACCTCAAAAAAGGGTATATAAAATTCACTTTTAATTGTGGTAGAAAATTTAAATTTTGCTAGCAAGTAGAAGGACTCCTACAGATAAAAATAGAAATATAGAAAAAAATATTAGAGAATTGACTGGGAGCAATCAGAGGGGTAAAAATTTTGAATATTATACAAAATTTACGTCTTTGTGGCAGAGAACTGAAGCTTATATAGTGGGTTTAGGGAATATTTTAAATAACCATAAATGTCTGAACATTTTACATTGTAAAATGTAACACCACGAGAAGTATAAAAAAACTATCAGAAAATTTAGAATATAAAATTTGCCAGTAATGTAGAGGGAACAATCTAAATAACCAAATTAGTATTAAATATTGTATCTTTATAGGTGGGGGCTGGTAAAATAATTTCCAAAACTAGAAGAATAAACTATTTATCGGTGTGGTGGAAGATTGAAATTGAGGTGGCAAACTGAAATAAAGAAAATTCTTGGATATAAAAATGAATGATAATAAAAAGGAAAGGGCTCCTCTAGAAATTTCCAAATCAATAAAAAGTTTATCCTCTTTAGCTTAACAATATAATTTCAACTAATATTAATATTGGCAGAGCTAACACTATTATATTAAACTAATGATTTCAGCCATTAATTTTGAATCCTGGTAGCGTGCATAGGGGGTAGTATCACAAGAGTATGATTTTCTATACTTTCTTCAGGTAAATGTTGGTGCGATCCCTCCTAATTAAACTCATAGCTCTTGTCAAATTAGGGGCATCTGTTAATATCCTAAACTATTCTTAACCAACAAATATTATCCTTAACTAATCTAACCTAACAAATGTAGATAGCTAGTTTCTGTTAAATTATAATAAAGTATAATGTATTGACCTGTGGATTTATAAATATTATACATTAATTTAAATCTGAAAAGCACCTTACATAGTTCTCTCCCGCCAAAATAATATTTACACAAATTAAACAAAATGTTAACCAATAATGGTTTCTAAAAGTGTCAAAGTATTATGAAGGGATTAGATTAAGCAATGAAAATAATGTGAGTTTGCCAGTATTGGTGCAGTAGTGTACTTGAAACTACACTTCTGTATCATACACGCTATGACGTCAATTCTTGGACAAATCACATGCTTAGCAAGAAAATCAAATCCCCTACTAATCCACTCACACTAATGGCCCAACCAAAATCCGTTCTTGTATTCCGGCCAGACACTTTCATTAAGGTTTACAAGATTAGAGAATTAAATGGAGGAAAATCCATTCTGAAATCAATGGAACTTAATAACGTATTAAAATAAAACAAAATTTTAGATATATAGACACACTTGTTGGGAAAGAATATATTAACGTCAACATTGAAATAATCTTATAGTATAGTGATGATAACACTTATCTAGTCATAAGTATCTAGTAAATTTGTTGAAATGGTCATGCCCGTATTACAACAAACTTACTCTAAGCAATAAATGGTTTAAATCACTGTGAGAGTTAATTACATGTATATTCCTTAGTAGTCCATCTACACTCTTGCTGAGCTCGCTATAAATAACATTAAAATGTGAGAGATATTCCTTAGCAAGTTGTTGGATGAATTTTGAATTGTTAGTAGCTCTATATTCTAAATTTTTCATTACTAAAATATGCCTATTCATATTAGAAACAACATCATCAACATCTTGGTCCAAATATTCAAGTTTTTGATTAATTTCATACAAATCATCAGAATCTAAAGTGCCAAAACAGTTTTGAGAATTTTACCTCCAAAGTAAATCCAAGATATTTTTGGTTTTTTAGGTTTATTAGGTAACAAGTCTGTAAAACTGACTATTTCTTGTTGATACAGTTTATAGGTTTCAGTTACTTGCTCATTGGCAGTTTTACAGTTTTGATACCATGAAGAATTATTTTCTATCATCTCATCCGGCAACTCAACATTAATTATAGAAGTTACTAAATTGAACAGTTTATTGTTTCCTATATTTAATTCCATTAAATCAAAATCTATAACTCTGGTAAAACTGTTATCAGATAAGATTAGGTTTCTTGTCCTTTCAAACAGGACTCCCCTCAATAATTTACTAATTTCTGTCGCTTTACTTAACACATTGGAAAACACACAAAAATAAAACACTAAAGCAACCATTTTAATGGCGCTTTCTGAGGTTATAAGAGTGAGAGGGGTACTCCGAAGACGTTGGAGGGTTGGTGACCTTCTTCCTCCTGGCAGGCTGGTTCTCCAGCGTGACTGGATGGGGTCGACTGGCATCGAACCTCAAACCGCTGCTAGGCCCACCACGTGACTTACTGGCGTCCTCAGGAACCAGTGGCGTCTTCCTCGGACGACCTCTTGGCTGCACCTCCGTGTCACTACTACAAGGTACAGGGAATATCATACCCAAATATGGCTTAACCCTATTTGTGTGAACAATAATAGTGCGAAAGGGAAAATGTACCTTAATGATTACCGGTGACAACACTTCTAACACTAAATTTGGTCCTTTATACTGGAGTTGTAATTTATTTATTTGACCACATTTTAGAACTGGATTAGAAAGATACACAAAGTCCCCAACTCGGTATTTGGGTACAACACTCTTCTTGTTGTACTGAGCCGCCTGTTGTTGGAACGCTAGGTGATTTTTCTTCTTGACATTTTTCAACACACCTTGCAGTTTTTCAGCAAGGTCGCTCACGTGTAAGTTTGAGTTCAGCGGAAGTGTCACTGAATCGAACGGAGTCATCATTGGTCGCCCGTAAACAATTTCATATGGAGTCAATTTTAAGCTGGAATGTAGCTTGGTATTATAAGCGGCAACGACATAAGGCAAAAATACATTCCAATTGTCATGTAGGCTACTATTTACAAAATGACTCAGCATTTTAGAAATCGTTTGGTGTACTCGTTCAACTCGGCCATTTCCCTCAGGATGTGCTGGGGTAGTTCTAAGTTTAGTGACATTGAGCAACTTGCACACTTGCACCACTAGCTCTGACATGAAGTTCGAACCCTGGTCACTAATACGAAATAAGGGTGTCCCGAACTTCAACACCCACTGAAAAATAAACGCCCTCGCTATGGTCTCTGCACTCTGATCCGGTATAGATATCATCACCAAATACCT
Organism: Timema shepardi; assembly: GCA_902151425.1. Taxonomy (NCBI): domain Eukaryota; kingdom Metazoa; phylum Arthropoda; class Insecta; order Phasmatodea; family Timematidae; genus Timema; species Timema shepardi. The sequence goes on from CABFVX010000632.1 coordinate 121,871, forward strand.
AGAAAAATGTTCAATCATCGTTAAAATATACATGTTGTTGTCTTGGGTTTTTCGTATGGGACCGACTATGTCTAAACCAATCCGTTCAAACGGAGTGCTCGTTTTGGGTAGTTCTTGTAGTGGTGCTTTTGTTTTCCCATATTTGTTTCTCTGGTTGCATGAGACGCATAGTTGAACGTAGTTATCTACATCGTGACGTCGATTCGGCCACCAGTACTTTCGTGCCACCCTGTTGTTCGTCGTTCTCTTACCGCTGTGACTGGCTAAAACTGAGTGTTGACATTCCTTTAGCACGTCGTCACGTTTTGACTCAGGTATCACAATGCGCTTTTCATACTTTTTTTCTCGAAAAAGTAAGCCATTAACCTCCTGGAAACTTGGGTTGTTTCTCCAAATTTGACAATCAGCATCCTGGAATTGCTGCTGTATTAGATCCTATTGGGTACTGAGTTCGATGCTTCTTATTTTTCTACTTAGTCCGTCAGCATTTCCGTGAAACTTTCCTGGTCGATGACACACCGTGTATACATATTCACTAAGACCTAAACTCCACCTCATTAAACGACCGCTAGGGTCTTTTAGACCTAATAACCACTTAAGAGCTACATGGTCAGTAATTACTATTGAATGGTTTGCCCAGTAGGTAGCAACGGAATTTAATAACACCCCACAGGACTCCTAGGAGTTCTTTTTCCGTGGTGCTATAATTAATTTCTGATTGGTTCAGTTGGCGGGATTAGAAAGCGACAGGGTGTTCCTTACCCTCAACCTCTTGAGATAACACACAACCAAGTGCATAGTTGCTAGCATCTGTAGACAATATAAATGGATTTTCAATATCAGGGAAAATTAATACTGGAGACGAAGTCAATGCGGTTTTTAAAGCTTCCATAGCGTCACTGCAGTCCGGAGTCCACTCGAACTCTGCTCCCGTTTATAGAAGCTTAGTTAGGGGCTGCGCTTTCCTGGCATAATTTTCAATGAACCTACGATAAAAGTTTGACAACACTAAAAATTATTGAAGTTCCTTGACATTTTTCTGAATGGGGTAATTTCGGACGGCTTTGACTAACTTAGGATCACATTTTAATCCTTCATGACTTATATAATGGCCTAATAACTGTACCTGAGAGGCACGAATAGGCACAGGGTTCATATTGACAACACTTATAGGAACTCTGACCTTGTTCCTAAATCATAAGATCTATGACGAAGGTTCAACTTCCGTTTTTCTACGTTAATAGACGCCTGGTTTTTCAACAAAAAATCTAACCCATGTATGCCCTCATAGCGATGACAACTGGCATTTACAACCTGTACACTTACTACATAATTATCGCGGTTTATCTCGATAATCACAGATTTTTCTCCCAAATTGGAAGTTCTTCATCCTCATAGACCTGCGATTTCGTACTTAGGTTCGGAAATATTCTTATTTTCCCAAAACTTTTTGCCACATTACTGAAACTTAAGCTCCTGTATCGGCTAACAACCTGTATTGTTTTCCCTCGTAGTTTGCAAGAACTATAAGCTTTTCTACACTAGAGTCTTCACTGTCAGTGGAAGTTACAAAGACGAATTCTATTTGGACTGAGAGTTGTGGCTTGGCCCAATCCCTTGATCGTTTGGGGGAGGTTTCCTCCCTTTAAACCTTTTTCTACAAAACTTGGATATATGTCCCTTGGCCTGACAATGGAAACAAACCAACTTATTGATTGGACAAGTTCTAGCTAAATGACCGTATCTCCTACATTTGTGACATTTAACCTCAGCGTAGTTCGTAAAAACACGTTTTTCAGTTCGTCTGTCTTCAACTGGTCAAAGGTCAAATTCTAAAACGTCTACTGCTGATTCTATTGCGTCTGGGAACGATTTAGGTTTGGAAAGCCATGTCAGTCTACCTAACTCCCCAGATAGGCCATTTAGAAAAGCATCTAACGCTCTCTAGTCCACCTCAAACTTTATTACAGCATTGCTCTCTTCACTCTCCCCTAAATCATACGTATTGACGTTGATATTTCTTATTCTATCCGCGAATTGCTCTATAGTTTCATCCGAACATAACTTGCTTCGGGTCAGCTTTTCTCGGTAATACCTTGTAGTATTCTTCCTCTTGAAGCGCTTTACCAGCTCTTGTTTCAGGGATTCATAAGTCGTAGCTTCCTTACATTCACTATGTGACAAGGCAAAATCCTGTGCTTCTCCTGAAACCCATAATTTGGCTATTGCTAATTTTTCACTATCAGTCCACCCGCATAGTTCTGCTGACTGCTCTAACTTTGCGAAAAATGTATTCACACTATCCTCTGCTCTGCCTTGAAATACTGGTATACTAGGAATAAGAGAGAAATTCCTAACATACATGGTGGCTGTTATTGATTTGTTTCCCTGACTCGTATTAGCAGCATGGTTTGTACGTTCTTGCCTTAATGTGTCGTTTTCTAATTTTAAATCACGAATTTGTGTCATTAAAAGATCTATGGCTGTTTGTAGGTTGACGTCTCATCCTTCTAATCTCACTGGAGGAGTAGCCATGATAACAATTTTGCAATTAAATAGTTTAATTTTGGAATTATTTGTCCGAATATAAAAATGAACTTCAGAATTTTAAATACATCCTAAATAATAATTGAACACACAAAATAGGCTAGACCATATCAAAGTGGTACAATTCCCTACCTTGGTGTTGCTGTTGTTGTGGGTGACGTTGGTGACGTCACTACTGACAGTTCCAGGTGGTTGAGATTGCTGACTTATCTTCTTCCTCGATGGTGATTACTTCTGTCCTGGCAACAGCTGATATACGCATACACGCGTTATCACTCCGTTCGTGCCGCGCGGTACAAGGTTTTATCGCTCATATCATATTTCTACCACGTATAGCATAATCAAGCTAGTAGCACGCTTAATGTAACTTCTGACCAACTAATTTTGACATCAGTTTTAGAATGTTTTACTTATGTCCCAACATGTTATCACTTAACATCACTTAATTCATTTTGGTATCACTCGCAAAGTCCCGATCCTCCCATCTGTCATCACTTTATACTTGCAATGTCCCGATCCCCACTTCTGTCACCAATTTATCATGGTCCCTCTTTATTTGGGTGCCCGGTAGCCAACTCTAAATACTATGCTACCGGAGCACCCTAGGGGGTTACATGGGCAGGATGGACCCCAAGCGGTAGGGGTTGGGATTTATGGTCTGTGGGGAATGAGGCTAGCAAGTTAATCCCAAAGATATGTTTATTTCTACGGATAGTTACTAAGCTACTACATAGGTATTAGGAAATTCCCCGCGACGAAGGAGCACACGCGATAATATGACTCGTGAAACTACTTAGAGACCCGGGATCGACTCTCCGGCCGCACAGTGTGATATTTCAGCAATCTAGCTGAAAAAAAAAATCAATTTTTCAATTGAACCAAAAGAGTGAAACTATGTTTGTATTCAATAATAGAACATCCCTAGTGTGTGTGTGTGTGCGTGATTTGGTTCCTCAAGGAGAGCGTGGCATAATGCTGAGACTTGCCCGAACATGTCTATACTCGCACTTGTCTTGCGCAGCCCAAACTCAATCTGTTCAGTACTTTTAGTTCGCTAGACCGGTGTACATCCTCCGTGTTCTCCAGTGCTCTATCTTTATTACAGTTATTATTTTCATTGTTTTAACTTATTATTAAGTGATTTATTTTTTCAAAATTATATTTTATTGACCCGGAGACAGTTTTTGAAAACGTGAGTAGTTTTTGCTTAATATAAAAGCTATTTTTTTTAATTTTAAGTAGGTTTCAGTATATTATACCACTTTATACAGCGTGGCTGCTATACACAAATTAAAGCTAGTTCTTTCATATATTCAAAACACAAAAAAAGTTTTGCGCAAATTTGCGCACTAAATTATTTTTCATTATTTACAGAACGAATCTGCCAATTACTCGTAAATCCTTATTTTACATATGGGTGGAAAATTCGAAGAATTCGAGATTCGAAGCCATTTTATCTTTTATTTTGCAAGAATTGAACAACTCATCGTTTTAAGAAACTGCTCTAAAAAGTATTAAAGCAACAATAAGGAGTTTTTGTCAAAAAATTGAAAAGAGATGGGATAAAGTGGCAAGACATCAAGAGCGGTTCCTGAATGACTATTCATCCTGGCTTCAAGGACATATTACATTTCCTACGGTTGTGTTTCAAGCTTTCCCAAGTACTTCAACACAAGATGGTGCCATTAACAGGCCTGGTAGGCCTAAAAAGTTTTTTAGTAGCTGTGGTCCTAAGGCTAGATCACTAAAAGTAAAAAGACTTCTTGACTCAACCAGCCATGATGAACTGTTGATGGCCACAGAAATGAAACTACGGAAAGAAAGGAAAAGGGAGAAGCTATAGTTAAAGAGTTCTGTTCTGCATCTCCAAAAAGAGGTACAACAATCAAAAAGGGACGCAAGTTTTTAGATCAAAAGATAGCTTTACTATCTGCCGATCAAGCACTTGCTTTAATAGTGGATGCCAATCTTTCAACACGCCAGTACAACCTCATAAGCCAACAAGCCAAAGACTTAAATTGTAAATTATATCCACCTTATTACAAGGTTAAGGAAGCTAAACAGTTATGTTATCCTTCTGGAATTACCCTAACAGAAACATCAGCCGAAATACCACTCCAATCGCTGATTGACCACACAGTATCACGGTTATGTAACGTTAAACAAATAATGGAGAGTTTGTGTTTTCCCGAGAATAGTACTCTCAATATAATAATAAAATGGGGTTGTGATGGGGCAGATCAAAATAGATACTGGCAAAAGTTTTCTGAAGAGCATTTTACCGATGAAAGTTTATTTAGCATTTCTATGGTACCTATACAGATTTACTCAGGTACTGAGGAATCTAATAAAACCATACTTTGGCAAAATCCCGCTCCATCTTTGACCAGACACTGTCGCCCCATCAAATTTATATTTGCCAAGGAATCAGTAGACGTGATATCCACAGAGGTTAGGAAAATTGAGAGACAAATCGCAACAATTTCGTCTTCCAAAATATTTGTTAATGGCACGAATGTTACTGTAAAGTCTACATTGATATTCTGCATGATAGATGGTAAGGTCTGCAATGCAGTCACTTCATGTGCTTCAACACAAACATGTAACTTGTGTGGAGCTAAACCAAGCGAAATGAACATTGTGAATACAATATCAAAAAAGGAAGTGAACAAAGATTTTCTTTCTTTTGGATTATCACCTCTACATTCCTGGATTAGATTATTGGAATGTATTCTTCACATTTCTTATCGTTTAGAAATAAAATCATGGCAAGCTAAAGGATCAGAAAAGAAACAAAAAGTTGCCGAAAAGAAGAAAGAAGTGCAAGAAAGGTTCAAAAGTGAGTTGGGTTTGCTTATAGATATGCCTAAACAGTAAACAGGGAACACTAATGATGGCAACACGGCTCGGAAGTTTTTTAGAAATGCGGAGAAATCTGCAAAATAACCGGGGTGAATTTAGACTTAATCAAAAGATGTCATGTCATTTTAGAAAGTTTAAATTGTGGTTTTAAAATAAATGTGGAATGGTTTGATGCGTACACTAGGGATACGCAAGACTTATACCTCAGAGAGTACTCTTGGTATCCAATGACCGTAAGTCTACACAAAATATTATTCCATGGAAAGGATATTATTGCTTCTTGTGTTTTGCCGATTGGACAATTTTCTGAAGAAGCTCAAGAGGCAAGAAATAAACACAACAAGCAATACAGGGAATTATTTGCAAGAAAAACTTTCAGAATTGATACAAATACTGACTTACTTAATAGGCTACTCATCACCTCAGACCCATTTATTGCTAGTTTGCGTGCAACTCCTAAAACTAAACATGGAAAAATCAGTACTGGAGTGTTAAATTTAATAGAAACCTTAAGTGAAATAAATCCATCACTAATAGAAAGAAATTATGTTTCAGATGACACATCAGAGGACTTATTAGAAGAATGTACTGACAGTAGTGAATCCGAATAAGTCTGTTTTCCTATTACATTTACAATCACCAATTATTCCCCCCTCCCCCCCCCCATATGCTACGTTTCCGCATATAGCTGTCTTTTGATTATTATTTTTTCAATAATTAGGCCCTATCAATAATAATATAAATGTCAAACTGAATGCCAAGTGTTAGCATCTAATTAATCCATGTTTAATCTATTGTAATTTTTAATAAGCAACTGTGTAGTTTAGTAATTATGTATATTTCTATTGTATTATAAAATAGGTACATATACTCACTCTATTTTGTGTATTTTATGAGTAATAAATAGCCCCCAAAAACAATGAAAGATATTATACTTTTAACTAAATAATTTTTTCCTCTTAGATTGCCAAAATACCACACTGTGGGCCGGGGTGAACCGCCAGATCACATGTTAATTCGTCCCTTCTTTACCGACGATTCGACTACACATCTATACAGCATCGCTTCCAACAAACAGCAACGTGTATGTTTCTCACACACCAACATGCCGATCCCGATTCCCACGAGTCCAAAGGTCCATTCGTCGCATCGTACTCGCTCGTCAACAGGATGAAGCTATATGAGCTAGAGGCTGTTCTCAACAGGAAGGCAACTCAATACTCTTAACTTCCAAGGAAATGTATAAGCGTGGGCTAACCTCCTGCAAGAACAAACCTTACATAAATATGCTCTTACAGATCATTAAATATAAAGTTATGATAAATAATATAGTTTATTTTTAGTTGTATTATTAATTTTTAAATGATCTTACAGTGGCTAGTTAATGTGATAGTGTTTTGATTTCCAAAGATATTTTACTCCATAATTGTATGTATGTATTTCATTCAGTGTTTTTGTTATTTACTTATTTCAATTAACTCAATAAGTGATAAAGTTGAAATATTTATTTTAATATAAATAATTATCAAATTAAAAAACTTTACATTTTTACAATTCTCATAAAATAACAGTCAGGATTTTGACCATAAAGTTGAATATGAAACTGAGGAAATGCTAAATTTGAAGCATTGGATTGTATGGAGCAAAAATTTGGACTCTTAGAAATATGCTCAAGCTCACGATTTTTCTGTGCAAACACCTTTTACCATGCAATATTTATGTCGTCCTCTGTATTGTAACGATCATATAATATGACGAACTTTTTCAAGCTTGGAAGATCTTGCCTTACATCTTATACCTCTAGAGTGCATAATAAGACTTGAAGAACTGGGGTAACATAATCATAAGATTTCCAGGCAGCCCGTGCTACCACTATACCTTTACCCACAAATTTAGATGTTGTGTCACTTTCAGTCTATGTATGGAACGTAAGCAATACAGAGAATTATTCACTTTCAAGTTAATCTGATTTTGTTGTGGCATTGATGTAGCGCAAACGTTTCCCGGAGCAATACATTACCATCAATCACATCCCAAATTTTGTATTACTGACAGCCAGCACAACTACATCTTAGTCAACAGTACAAACTTGTATATTTTTATAGCCTTCTACAATACCATCTGCTGCATAATATTATAATATTCTTGTGTAAGCCTCCTCTTGGTATAATGGTGCTATTCAATACAAATTTTCTGGTTGTAAGCAAACAGCGCTGTCTCCCTGGGTGATGACAACTTTCCCTAGATTATCATTATCACATACCAGGTGGCTTAATAAACGGGACGGTTTTGTTATCATTAAATTGGAGAAAATCACGCAAGTTTTTTAAGCACTATTCTCTCTGCATCAACTTTGCTTTGAACACCTTTCCCTCGCTTTTCACGGATACATAACTTCAAGCTATCTGCTTTATAGATGTCAAATACGATGTCAACACGTTTCACCTGTCCCTTAAATTGACTTTTAATTATTTTTATGATTTTTTCGGCATGTTCAGCCAATACAAAAATCTGTAATTTACGGCTTAACGAAGTGAACAATGTCTACACCATCAAAAATAATCATATTGACATAAAGTTCAACTTGATGTGATCCATCATCATGATCACCTTCAGTGCAGTAAATAAGTTTTTCTAGACAGTGTACTATATATGATTTGCCTCCATACCTATTACTTCCATTGCACTCTGCCAATGTTGGAGGAAATGGTTGATGTTCTTGACTTAAAAACTGGTAAAGGTCACCATATCGTACTTGACAGCTTATGTATATTCTTAAGAAAAGACTGCTATCTTGTATAGTTGTTAAAACCTTCTGGATGGTTTTACAATTTGACCTTTTGGTGAAATGAAAAGCGATAGTTAATTCTTTGTTATTGTTTCATCCACATTAACTTACCATTTTACCAGAGAATTTGTAAATAATTTCTGGTTTATATCTCTTCCAAGGGCCTTCATGATTCAGTATGATCTATCACACTTATACCAGCAATCACACGTGAATGAAGCTTAACTAATGCTTGTTTCCTGTCCACGAAAGGGTCACCAATTTCTTTTTTAACTTCTACTAAACTTGTAACATTATTTACAAATCTTATCTAATTTTATGACACTTGGAGCGTTAGATCTGAATATTCTGATAGGCTTATCTGGTGCAATAATTTCTCAACTAATATTGACACCTCTCTCACCGAGACCATCCACCTACGAAATGCCTCAACATTCTCAGTCAATCCTATTGCTTCTCAATCACCCTTTACGAGAGCATTATTGTTTTAATGTGCTTAATCAATAGGGATAAAGGAAAAGGACCTTCCAGTTTTATTGCTGCTGATAGGCTGATATATCTCTCATAGGAAACCCTATGTCCTACTGCAAACACAATATTAACTAAGCGTTTTGATCTTGTGAGAGAGTGCACAAGACAGCTAATAAAAATAGGTAACGGTGTCTCACTATCTTGCAAGTGAAGCAACGTTGTGAGGTATTCCTGATTTGTTTAAAACAATTGAAAGATAAAAGCTCTGCACGAGAGAGAGAGTAGCTTGTGATTTGTAGTCTTATTTTTTTGCAATGTTAGGGCCATAAAATATCATGCCAACAAGAGTCAGCGGCGTCGTAGGAACACTAGCGTGTTGTCAATTTTCCCCAATTTACCTGAGAATGTTATTTTAGAATGTTTCTAAACATCTCTTCTTACAATATTACCAGTATGTGATAAAATGATGGCATCTGACTCAGAATCATAAGAATAGGCTTTCTTGAGACTAGCTCCTACATAATTGTTTCTCACAAGTAAGACTTCTCGACCAGCAGTTTGAGGTCCTAGCTCTGGGAAATAATTAATTATTCTGTTTTAGCCAGGTTGAGTGCACTGTACTAGATTCCTCCTCCCTAGTTGTTAAATTATATGACAGTAAAGTTTCTTGAGCTGGCTCAGATATAGGGGTGGAGAGATTTCATCATCATCAAGGATATTTTCTATTTAGGCTAGTAGCTAAGCAAATTCATTCGTATCGCAGGTATAAATATCTTATTTTTTACCTGTCTCTAATTTTAAATTTCTCTCATGATTGTATAGTGGTACAAGACACTTTACATATTACTACATATTGAGAAAAAATATCACCTGCACTGAGTTTAACAATTAAATTGTGATCTTGAAGGGTAAAAGCACATGATCTTACTCGACTATGTGGAGTGGTCTTGACTTTCGGACAAACTGTGTTTTTATTCACAAGTTGGTCACAAAAGAAGTATAATGTCCTTTGAATGTTTGGAAGTGAGTATTTGGATTTAGTACTTCTCCCATATGATGTTAACGCCTCTGACTTGTAATCTTCAGCTGCATGCTTTTCCTTTTTTTCCTTTCAATTTCCCTGTACAGCTGAGTTTTTTTAAACTTAAAGCTGCAGCTTTTATGAAACTGTACCTTTGTATACACAAACATTTGTTTTAGTCCATTTCTTTCCTATAATCTTTTGATTTTAGTCCCACGAGGAAGAAACTTTATTTCTTCAATATTCATGATATTTTTTGCTATTGTTGAAAATTCAGATGCCTCATTTGGAGAATTACCAGAAAAATCACTAGAGCGGTCATATTTTCCTTTGTCACTTCCTAGGTAAACAAGACAAAGATCCCAGTTTATGGTTTCATCAGGTGGCTTGTAAACCTCTATTTCGTCTATGAGCACGGAATTTAACTTCATTCTAAGTTAAATTTATTCCTGAGACAAAAGAATGTTTGACAGTAAAGAAATATTGCACTCAAATAACTCGAAACAATCAAAAGAAAAAATAATCTGATCTAAATTAGTTCTTTATATGTATTAATCTTCCATATATGATGACTACTGACCACTGTCAAGCAAAATTTTTTTTAAAAAAAACCTAATTTGAGAAAAAGTGAAGTTATATAATTGTAAATACAAGTAATTGTTGTTTTCTATGTGCTTGGTGACCATTTTTGAAAATGGCTTCCATCGCGGTCATGTCATCTGATGTTTAATGTCAACACTCCTGAAATCTTTTTTCACGACCTATTTAAACTGTGCACCAAATTTTACGCTTGTATAATCAAATGAACGATTGTTTGAGATTTATTGACGGATCCTCTGCCCTACTAGTTAAAACAAACAAGTCAAGCTTTCTAACTTTCAGGATAAACGAAGGGTACATCCCATAGACTTGTGCAACAAGCCAATTACTCGGAAGATGCTTGTTTTGTTTTTAACAGTTGAGGTCAGCTGAGAGAGCTGTAGAACAAATATGATAATCTTATGTCGCTGTTGACTACTTTAGATTGCTTTTTAACATTCTGTGACTGGAGCTGATGCATTTCCACAATGCTGTATTTTTTTGGCATTGGTTTTTCTTATTAAAGTATTTAGGTAGGTTTCCCACCAAGTATTCTTCATTTAGTTCCTGCTGCATAGTATGATGTCATCTAAAATTTTTAAAAAAGTTTATTTTGGGCGACACAAGAGTTTTAACTAGCCATACAAGAATGTAGTGAATACGCAATGTCACCAGTCATGAAGTCGTACGTCTGGCTCATTGCTATCTTATGTTTAAAATAAAAAAATAGCGTAAAAATTTTGAAAAAAGTTAACTGTAGTTTTATAATACAGTAAAATATAAAATAATACCTTAACATATTTTGCTATTAAAAAAATAACCTATTTTTTGTAACAATTTAACATTATTGTAATTTTGGCTACTTTATAATAAAATTTATAAAGATAGATTACGCAGATATTAATTTATTTCTTCATTAGTAATATAAAGTATTAAAGTATAAGTTTTTTTATTTGTTATTTAGAACATTGTAGATTGTTGCAAAGTTTTAATGGCACCTGTCGTCATGTTATTATTATAGCTCCAATCCCCCAAGGTTATTATGTCAATCAGATTATAACAACATGTATAGTAGGATTTAGGTAGAAGGGAAAGTATCTGACAGTTTCAAAGAGTTAGTAAAACTACTTTAATATATTCATATCTCAACTCATGTCACTTTTGATATAATGTGTACCGCCAAATATAAGTTATGTTTGTATTTTCTTGGCAGTTATTTCTACCAGTATTCTACAATCTACCAAGCTGGTGCAAGAGAGAGTACTCAGTTAAGGCCCTCTATTTCCCGGCTATATTTATTAAAACGAATACGACCATTCGTCAAAGAGAGTGAGCATTGAACTTGTAAGGCAATGGGTTTCAAACAAAGCCCATCCACTCAAGATCCAATGATAAGGTCAAACAAGCTGACAATTCCGGATTAAAGAGTTCCACACGAAAATGACAACCCCATTCATTCCCTATGATTAATGAAGACTTAATGTCTGGAGAGCTACAATTACGTCAGCTAGGCCTAGAAGAAAAACGAAACAACCTAAGAAACCTTACCTAACGGGTATCGTTTTCGGTTTCTATATTTTTATTATATTTAAGGTATTTAGCGTGCACGTTTTGAAACAATATTATACCAGCACACTGGAATTTCTATAAGTAATAGTGAAAAAGACTAACAATTTAACCGGTAAATGTATTTTTACATAACGTCTAGGATTTCTTTACATACCTATATCAACATGGGACTGACGGCTTTACTTCCACTCCGAAGGATGTTGTGCTACGGAATTTTATTAATTAAGAAAAACCCATCAACCCCGACTTGATTTGAACCTACAATTTTTTAGTCCTGAGGCAAACTCTTTACCCTAGGGCTACTGAGGTAGACTTGGTTTTTATAATTCTGTTATATTATTTTTTTAATAAAACGTGTCTTCCAATAGCAGTATTTAACTAGATTGAGCGTATTTTACTTTATTACAAAATACTGTATTGGAACTCTTTACTCTTCGGTTTGCTAGGCTAGTCAGGGAAATCTCAGCCGGTGAATGATTCACAGTCTAATCTGTCATAAGAACGGCCTTACCCAACAGATTGAAATTAGTTACATCTACTTTAACGTATTTATACGGCAAATCCTATGATTCACAGCTGTTACTATATACCTTTAAAATAAAATTAATAAAAAAGTGTATTTACCACCACGTCTTACCACCCTATCGGGCTAAGAGGCTTGGAATTAGGAATGTTCAATTTAGATAAATATTACCCTCATGTGCGTGGAGAAAGAGTGAGAGATCATTTTGGAAAAAACACCTTCAGTACACCCGACCGGGGAAAAAGCAGAATATCCCCATTATTGGCAGTTTAGTCTATTGCGAGAGTAGTGCCCTAGGCCATGCGGCCATAAAAGCTGGTAATTTTAAAATACTTAAATGATATCGATTTTGATTACCAAACTATATGTTTGTATTTTCTAAAATACATTTTCAACGAAAATTGGACTTTAGCAAGACTTGGTATCGATGCGTGATACACTTTATTTGCGAATCTATACTTCATATTATAATCCGGTCACATAGATTCTTTGGTTCGAATCTCAGTGGGATCAAGGATATAGTCCTTATCTGGCATGTGATCAGTTGATGTGTGGGTTACACCTATTATGTGGTGTGGCCCCATATGCTAATAAACCATTTCAAGTTTAATTACTAAAAACATAAGATCATAGGAATTTCTAAACGTAGATCATTGAGATAATTCTAATAGAGTATATTTTAACATATAATAAACGAATTGATAATCCATTATTCATAGGAAAGGCCTTTTAGAATATAAAAACTTTTCTACAGGCAAAATTAAAATCACTTTACCCTATTGGTAATGTTATTTTATGAGTATTTGTAATATCTATCAAAACTGACATCTGCATATTACAATACTTGATGTATGAATACTTTAAATAATATATACAAACCCTTACTCCACCTCTGACAAGACATCTTGTGAATGTGGGGAATGCCAGGCCTCCACCGTGGTTCGGGTTCCACGTTAAACTGTAGGTCCTTCATTTCATCTCACAATCACCCTACCATTACACATTAGCGTAAGTGCGTATAACCCGAACGGGTAGTAAGACGCGGTGCTAATAATAATAATAATAATAATAATAATAATAAATAAATAAGATATACCTATTTTTATAGCTGTCAGATAAGTCCCTTCCTATAAAAATTGGACTCAATTTAGCATAGACATATAGCAACCCAGGGTGTTACTTTTAGTACTAAAATACTAAGCTATAATGCTTAGATATTGACTACTTGTTTAGAAGAAGTCTGAGGTGTTAGTCTAATCCTGTTTGAATTGCCAACGGCTGTAATATCACGTTTCAGATCCCAGGAATTTGTAGTTGAGTAGATTTCTATGAATTTTATACCAATCTCCTTCCAGAAAAATGGAGGTATACATCCTGATAAATAGTCATAGTGTAAATATACGAATATACCGAACTGATAGTAAAACGAATAAAATGTGTATCAGTTTAAATTTGTACTTAAACTTATATATCTTCGTCAACAGTTACAGTAATTTCCCCCTCCCTCCACGAAAATGCAAATACACGTTCTGTAAAATCCTTCAAAATCAACCTTACTCGTTGCTAGCTCGTTAGTGAAACTAGTATATATGTGAGTATAGCCCTAAAGGCTATTAAGATGCGGGGACAAAAATAAACATAACCTGGAGTCGAATCAGGGTCTTTGTAGCGTGTGGTTTGCCACTTCACCAAGAGGGCGGACTGATTCCAGGTGGGAACCAAACAAAATCCACTCATTTGTTAATAATTCATAGCTTTATTCTCGCATTCCCAAAGAGGGATAGCGTCGCTTATACTGTTATACTGTGTAATGGATATTCGACCAGTCGATGTCACCTGCATTATGGAACATGTATTAATGACTCTGTAGCCAGGCTAATGGTCTGTAATGTCGACTGCAACTTTACTGGGAACTAAAAGTTTCGGGTCGTGCGTTTAAGCACTCAATGGCTCTCTACTTCTCCTACAGTAATATTAATCACTGTTTAGAAAGTAGCCTTTGTTTTGCCTGATAAAGCCTTTCTGGAATCGATGGGACACTAATCCTACATCACATGAAGTTATAAACAAGAATATTTACATGACCGACAAACTGATTGTATACACTTGCGACCAAGGGTTTGGCCTATTGGCTCACACGATTTGCTCTAAAGAGAGAGGCTTGGGTTCGATATCGATCCGAGCCTACACCTAGTTAATCTCAGTTTAACTACAAAGGAATCAAACTTTACTTATTTGGTTCCAATATGCAGTGTTTCTCAAGGATACGCCCTTTCAAGATTTTCATGAGGAGCCCAGGAAATTTCATAGTAAAATAGAATGAAATAATGTCACACAGAATACAAAAAATTGAAATGCCACAAATTATATATTAAATATCCATATTATTATTCTGTTTTATTTCATCCATAGGCATAAATATTAAAAATATCTGAAGTAACAGTTATTAAAACCTATTTATAAAAATATTATGTATTTTAGATTGTTAAAATAGTCAAAAAACTATTTCTTACTAAATCGATATTATTATAAGATATTTTGTTTCAATATTTTATTTAATAATGTATTGCATTTAAAAACTAAATTGGCTATAATAATATTTTTCTTGCATAGCTTTCCACCTTTCCCTGGCCCCTCCGATGTCCTGCACCCCGGTAGTCCCCCAGTGTGCATAACTTCCATTTGGTGGTTCTCCATCATCAAAATCTTGGTGTAGTTTATTATTAGATCAGGCCAGAGAGTAATAAATTAAGGAAGGACTGATACTTTTTGGATAGAAGTAGTGTATGGTAGTTAATTTATAACGTATTTCAATGTTTATTGAGTACAAGTAAGTAGATTTAAAAATACATTTGCTTAGCTACAATATATTTTCTGTTATTTGAATTTTTGGTCCATTTAGCCATTGTTAAATATAAAGCCCTTAGTTTAATTTAATTTTTTGTGAATCTATTCATATTTACAGCACAGCTAATCTCTTTTCCTATGTATAATTTACGTTACTCCGTTAATGAATAGAATATACTATAAAAATATTCTTGGAGTCAGAAAAAACAATAATTTGTTTGGGTCCTCTAAAATTATTCTTAAGGAGTAATTTTGAAAAAGAAAAGAAAAATGTACAAAGCGTCTGAGCTATAAATGGACTTCCCTACAAACCCCATGATTTGGACAAAAAATAAAATTGACCTAAGAAATTTTTCGTTGGATTACGGAAAATGATAATATATTAAAAGTGTTACATACTTCTAACTATGTATACATTGGGATAGAGAAACTTATTTCTCCTTCTTTATGAGAAAAAAATCTGTAATTATGAATATTTATTATAAACATAAAATGAATTTATATTTTATTTACAGATTATATATACGTCATAGCATATCACAAATTTGTTATTAAAATGTTATCTTTTCAATAAATGTATTCTGCTCCTCTTTTAACTGAAAAAGCTTCACTTTGTAACTTAGGTATTTTCTTGATAATACACCAAAAAATTATTATATTTTAAATAAAAATTATTATTTGGATCTAATGTTTCAAATAAAATTGGATGTAATTAAATACAATATAAATATGCATTATATTTATCGAACCAAAACCATGGAGACCGTAAAATCTCTTTCGGTTGTTATTTATATAGTAAAGATGTATTTCACGGTATAATTTACAATTCAACGCACGATGGGTCCAAAACTATAAAAGAAGACAATATATAATACGTAACATAAAATTTAGCGTCCGGCCGGGAATACGATCTATTATTTCAGCCCTTCTTAACGCTCCAGTTCTCATTAAGAAATATTGTAACAGCAAAATAAGTAAAAGATATGTTCCCCAATATGATGGATGCTTCATTGTTAGCAAAAACTGAAACCTTAGTTTAGCTGTTTATTTTATTCTAAAATAGCTTTTAATTCACAGTAGTATATCAATGAAGTAAATGATTGTATACTACTTAGGTTATTATAGTAATGCTATTATTTACTTAATTTAAAATAAATGGTACGGTGCACTGCAGAGACTTTCTCCCTCTTTTATCTAAAATAGACATTTAAGAAAAACTAGTTTGATTTGTAAAACGAAATAATAAGTCTTATATTGTTGTCGAATCATTGCATCAAAGATCATAAATGAAATAATATACACTTAGAAACTAGTCTATTGGTGTTAAATACATTAAAAAAATATTTTTATATTTGATAGTACTACAATTTTATAACGATAAGCTATTTCGCATATCAAATAGTTGCAGAGAAATTATGAAAACTGGAAGATATCCCATATGTAAAATTCCCGAGTACTGCCATCTTGTTTATTATAATAAACAATAGCCAGCTATCAAATTTAATAATAATCGTTAAAGCGAATTTCAATAAAATCAATTTTTCTCTTTTTACCCCTCAGTAAACTACCCTCTAATTTAGGGTTGGCTATATAATTCCAAACCACCTTGGAGGGAGGGGGGAATTTATGCAAACCCTATATACCAAGCCTTAGCCCAATCGGTAAAATAATTTCGGCTCCAGCCCGAGGCGCAGACAGACATACAACATTGGGAACCACTTTCTTAGCTTCAGCGGGTCATGAAACATCAACATTAAAAAAAATCTCAAGTTCAATTTTCTTGACGGTCACAATACTTTCTCTCAGAGGTGTCAAGAGAAAGTAAAATTACATTCATCCCCTATACAGTGAACTTAACCCCAATGGGAGTTAAGTCAGAACTATTCATAAGGTGATGATAAACTTTTGATCATCACAGGGATTCAAAATTGTTACTCTTGAATCAGTAAGCCCGCATCGGTGATTCTACTATCCATAACCTCTCTTTGTCAATAAACCCGATTGATGGTGACAGGGAAGTTTGGGTTTGAATTCCGCTCTGGTGAAAAGGGTTATTACTCAATTTCACTCAACAGGAATGCTTGTGCATTTCCTCCAAGCTGTACCTGCATCTTCCCTGCCCCATTAGTGTAAACATAGTATTTACTGAAGGTGTAGTAGAATGGGCTCCACACACTAATAAATATGCCAATTTAAATTAATAAACAGGTAGATACAACACGTATCCTGATTTGTTGTCAATACAATTATTGGTTTGGTTGAATAAAAAGATGGATTTCGGTTGTTTAAAATGGCGATGAATAAACTTAACTTGAAGTGTTATACTACTAGTAGAAGAAAAATTACTGCTATATTTATTTTTCCTTATATTTAGACACATGAATTTGGTCACAATAATTTATAAAAGCCAGCTTTAGATAGTTCAAGGATTCAAGGACTTGCCTCGGTTCCTTTAGATCCCTTGGAATGGATCAGGCTAAAGGTCTGTAAAGAAGAAAGAAGAAGTCTTTTCAAACATTTATTTTACATATTTCTTTATATAAAGTCTTTAGTCCTGAGCTGAGGGACATTTTCTTGGTTGTTAGAACGTTAAAAGGAAAACTGTAAAATTGTAATTGGTACTTTTTATCTGTAATCTCTGGAGACAAAGATATAGGGCGATGACTTCCACTACGATGAAAATATATATAAACGTGAAGTTTTAATATTTTCTATTTTAATTCATTTTTGCACTGCGTTTGCTACTCATTCAGGTTACATGCTTAGTTTTATATGGGTATTTAGTATTTAAATAAACACAATTGACCATTATTAGCAATTAAAGTTGTCAATTTTCATTAAAATATGTAATTTTGTTTCATTAAGATTAATTACTGTAAATTAAAAATTTTTACACTAAATTTTAAATATGTAATTTTAATATGCTAAATAAAAGATCGTAAAAGCACTTTTTGTGAAATTTCTATGTCTTTAGGTTAATGGCGTTTTATTATATTTATTTACTTAGCACCGCTTCTTACTACCCGTTCGGGCTATGCACTTAAGTACTAATTACGCTAATGGATTAGGAATTGTAAAGGTTGAACATAGATGAAGTGAACCCATATTTTCTTGGAAGGAGAGTGGAAAAACAATTTAGTGAAACCTATCCTCAGTTCACATAAGTGAGATCCGAACCTCGATCTCCCCGTCCTCGGCAGTCTATCTCAACGTGAAACTAGTGCGTCAGCTAACTACGCCACCGTGGTGGATGGCATTTTAGTAAGTTATAACGTTATAATCTTATATTAAAAATATCTACCTGCATCATGAGTTTACAGGTATATTAAATCGATGCCCTTTTTACTTTCTCACATAGTTATATTATTGTAATCGTAAACATTTTCCCTCCTCAAGATTTTGATGAGTCTTGACATTTTATGTACCCCAAAACCCAGAAGAGTGGATCTTACAGTTGGATCTCTCCCTTTGGCCCTGGGCCACAGCCAAAATGGTGGTATGGATTACATTCAAACTTGAATTCAGATTCTACCCTTATAATTAGAGATATACTAATGACAGAATTTTTGAAATTTTCAAACATTCTAAAAATAGATTAAATTTTTTTGTTTAAAACAAATAATCGGGAAGGTAAGATGTTAAAAATAATACAATATACCCTTAACTGGTTTTTTCGGTGAGTAATAGCTTACCGTCGAAGAATCTTTGTGTATTTGAAATTTTTCAAAATGATCATAAGGTTTTTGGTTCAAATTAATATATAGGGAGAGTTTAGGAATAAATTTTCGTTTTTCTAAATATATATTAGCTGATAGAACAATGATTAGATTAAAAAGAAATTGCATTAGACCCAAAATAATAGCTCTATGGCTAAATGGCTAGGATTTAATTATTTAACAATCACTTTTTCTTTGTAAAATCGGTGAAGTTTCAATACCAGGCCAGGTACACTGGAAGTGCTTACCCTTGGGATGTATTTATGTTGTTTTCACATTCTCTCTCTACACTAATTAGTTTACGTATCGTTTAAGATACTCTATAAACCCTTGCTCCTTAGAACGTGTCTTTAATAACTTTAGTGTTGTATATATCAACAAAAATTCTCCTTTACCAAAAAATTACATACGCCCTTATTCCTTTTTAAAGGGGAATCGAGGTTTGGAGATATTTGCATTATATTTAGTGGAGTTGAATATCTCATAGGATTTCATAGACCATTAATAACATTAAAGCTGGAAAGCTACACTCTGAAACCAATAAATACCGGTCAATGCCAATTAATTTCCACAACGGATTATTCTCTATAAACGTATTAATCTATTTACTTTCACAACCTATTAGTTAGTAAGCACGTTTGCAGTAAGTGTCTTAATTTTGAAGGTAATAACACGTTATTTATAGACATCAGCTGAGTTGTTCGAAAGGCAATTTATTCGATGCATTGGTTCATAATCCTATATAATTAGTTATAAAAATAATAGTGACTGGATTTATATGTAGTTTATCTATTTGTTTAGAGATAACTATTTAATTTAATTTTAAAAGGGTTAAGTGTTAAATAATTATAACTATTCTCTGGAATGGATTAGTTTGTAAGCTGTGGACTGGTATGTAATGTATTTGGAATTTAATTCTATTTACCACAAATTAATCAAAAGTAATGATAGTTTTAGAGTATTTGTCATTGAAATATGAAACCAGAATTCTTAGCAAAGTTTTTGCTTTGACACAAATATACACTCAAATATGTTAGTATGAAATTCCTCAACTTACTTTTATTAGTTTCAACCTATATTGTATGAACTTCTATGGAATTTGTAAGCTTTAAACTTCAGAGTAGTATAAGGTGACAGTAACATGAGTATTTAATACACTGATGGGAAAACTATGGCCCACCAGTGGGTTCAATCCAGTTCACGGGATAAATAATGTAAATGTTGCATTGTGTTCCGTTATGTGGCTTCACTGACCCTCAACATTTCCAAAATTGGAAATTCATGTATGCTTCATACTCGATCGAATAAGTTTCTTCAAACATTAATATTAGGAAAAGCGATCTAATAAACAAACTTACTGATGCGATGAACATCTATCCTGTCTCTTAAAAACCACCTCCTCAAAGTTTCACCCAGATTATAAAACAATGGTTGAAGCTCATTCACAGTTTCCCTAATCTTACATACATCCTCAGAACGAATTTAAAAACATAATAAGCCACTAGGGTATTTATGATTGTTATACATTATCAATGTGTTTAAACTTAAAGTCATTATATTTCGTGGGTTTACAATTATTCTTAAATTTAATTTGAAAAAAAAAATTAATGACTACAAATCTTTGGCCCACCAAACATTTTGAAAATGTTGGTTTTACTTTTAAGTAGGTTTTCGCATTTTTGATTTAGTAGCACCAAACTCATAGATGTACGTAAACTCCGCTTAACGTTGACTGCAGCTAAACCTTCTCGGGGAACAACTATTCAGCAGTTTTAGCCTCTCTTGGGAACCACGTGGCTTCGTCTCCGTTTGTTGGTGGACTGAAGTAGGATGTGAATCCCAAAATGGTGACAGGTTGATAATGGCAGTCTCTCTAGAACCACTCTAGGGGAAGAACGCTAAAATGTCTACAGGAATTGTACAATAAACTCTTAGAGAATGAGATAGGCTTTTTTTATTAGCATTGCGTCTTATTACTTGTTTAGGTTGTACGCAAACATACTAATTACGCAAGAGAGCTAGGGAAGGAGAAAGGTTAAATTTATAGTAAGGGTAGCCACAATTGCGTTTAGAGCGAGTGTAAAACCATTATTCAAAAACTAGCCTCAGTACACATGACCCGAAGTTGAACCCCGATGTATATTTTATCGTAAATCTAGTCTAACACGAGAGGGACGTTTTAGAACATGTGGACACCGAAGCAGGCAATGAGCTAAGTGACCAGGGTTAACAAAGTTTTATACATTCTCAGACTCTCTACGTTGAATACCCGCCTCGGTGGCGTAGTTGGCTAACGCGCTTGTCGTGTTGAGCTCGACTGCTGAGGACGGGGAGATCAAGGTTCGAATCTCGGTCGGGTGAACTGAGGGTGGTGTTTCATAAATGGCTTTCCACTCTACCTCCACGTAAATGCGGGTTCCCTTCCTCTAATTCAACCTTTCCAAATCCTAATCCATTAGCGTGATTAGTACTTAAAGCGTATAACCCGAATGGGTAGTAAGACGCCGTGCTAAATATTATTATTATCTACGTTGAAACACTTCCTAATCCTCAATACAACCCGTTCATCCGTTTACTTTGAAATAATACTGACAATAAACCAGTTATCTAAAAGGTAACAAGCTATGTATACGAGACCTTCTGATTTCCGCATCCTTCTGACAAGATTTAAGGGTATATAGGGTGGGCGGTTGGAACCATAATTTTATAAACTACATATTCCTTTATCTACATTCTCTTTAAAAGCAACCTCATTAGCTAAAGGTTAGAGATACTGATAACAATTTATTTCGATCAATGATAATATAAATCGAGATATCTACTAATAGTGTATGGTTTAGTACAACTATCAATTAACATTTATCTAGGTCTGAAAATTGAAACCTGGACAAGTGAATCGAACCCGGGACCATTGGCTTTGCACGTCAATGCTCTAACCAGTGAGCTATCCAGGAATATTCCCGTGCCCAGGGTTAATCTTTACTCATCCATCCCCGTCCATCATAGACTCTGCCTTAAAATATGAGTGAAGTATGACCCTAAACAAGGCACTATTCCTGGATAGCTCAGTAATTAGAGCATTGGCGTACTATGTAAAAGGTCCCAGGTTCGATTCCCTTGTTCAGGTGTGCTTTTTTCAATTTTCAGAATATGATATCTAGATAGGATAATCCTCAGTAAAAGCATAAATAAAATCTTTGGCTATTTGATTCTTAAATATCTAGGTGCTTCGAATGGACCTATCGACAAGCTATAACATTTACTAGAACTACTTTCGCCTATTCATACTACAAGTAATGTGAGCTGAAGCGGTTACTTTTAATAAATATTATCAATGCCTATAAAATGCAGGTGTGCTAAAAGTCACTGTGCACTGAATGTACTAATTGTAACAAATTAATAAGACAGTTAACCGACCATAGCGCGCGCGGCGTGAGGAGAAAGGAACATCACGGCTACCAGAAACACAGACACTACCACGTTGCACATCTAGGCCATTTCATTCCACTTTCATTCAACATTTCTGTATAATTAAATTAATACAATTAATACATTCAATACAAAGTGACTTTTCAGAAAATCTGTACTTTTAATAATATGGTAAAATTTTATCTGTTTTTACCCCAAAACAAGTTTGTATTCTATAAAAAGTTCTTCAAAAGTCAATTCGTAGAAAAGTCTAGGTAGAATATTTGACGTGAAGTATTAATTAAGATAGTTTATATTTATTTGGCTGATAAAACTTATGTTTTAAGAAAGTGCACTTTAAATACCTTAACCGCACCGCTGGTCATGGGATGCAAAGTATATGCCTCACATTAGATTTGATTGCCACTCAGGGACACAGAGGTAACGAATCATGTTTGTGTGCACGGGTGTATTGTCTTAAACATGATGTAATTTATCACTGTTGTATACCCATACACTCTGAATGCTAATGCCGCTTCACTTATTATAAGTTACCTTTATCATCCCTATTTTTTGTTTTGCGCCGTTATCTTACTACCGCCTTTGGCTTATGCGCTTATGTATAAATTACACTAATGTTTTAGGTATTATGAAGGTTATATTTAAAGGAAGTGTATCCACATGTATGTAGAAGGTGAGTGGAAAACCATTCTAAAAAAACCCAACTGAGATTCGAACTCAATCTCCCAATCGTCGGAACTCTAGTCCACTGTGAGAGAGACGCCTTAGACCATATGGCCACCGATGTGAGGTATTCTTAAATTAATATATTAATAACCATGTGTAGCATGTCAATCAGACAGATTGGACAGCTACAATTAAATATCAATATTTTAATAATTTACAAAAGAAAAAAAACAATATTAACATATTTAATTGAGTAATCTACCTCAAAGTTTATTTTCTCTGACTAGATGCAGTCAAATAAAACTACGTATCTCCCCAAAGTGAAACACGTGGTTGTTAAAAATATTGTCTTTTGGTAAATACTGTAGCAGTTATCAAAGAAGAGGTGTTATATTATCATATTTATGAATAAAATACGTTAACGCATACCCTTCGCCAGTGGATGACGTCAGATAAATTTACATACGCTTGCCATGCTGTCTACAAGAAAATATAGTAAAGTGCATCTATATCACAAATTCTCATAAAAATAATTACTGATCCTGAATAACATAATTAAAACAAATATATATAGATATAAGATGTTTTGGTGTCTACTCACCATTTAGAGATATCTTTGGATTCACATGTCACACATGTGAAGTA
Organism: Timema shepardi; assembly: GCA_902151425.1. NCBI lineage: Eukaryota > Metazoa > Arthropoda > Insecta > Phasmatodea > Timematidae > Timema > Timema shepardi. The sequence goes on from CABFVX010000632.1 coordinate 145,534, forward strand.
TAAAACAGTTCAATGATGGTGGCCATACCTACTATCGTAACTACAGCAGACGAACAAATGAAGTGTGTATCAAAATTAACCCACTGACCTACAGAGAAGGCAGAGAAGACTGGCGGAGAGTCTACGAAACACGTTTTACAAGCGTCAGTCTCTGGTTCATTCCTTTTTGCCTTCACCTTTATCCGTATTTCTCCTTTCTATATTCCTGTGTTTATCACCCTTTTTGCTTTGTTCCGTTAGTATCAGATTTATCACTATATGAAGACCCCCAGCCAGATCCACATTACAGCCAATTTACTGCAACCCAGCTTTGAAGGAAGAACTTCTGCACTGTGCCGCATCAAAGAACACGACGACCATGAAGTTTGGACCGTCGGATACGCCGGCGCCATGGGTAGGATGACGGGCTTTCAATGAAAACCATCAAATTGGAGCCGTCGGATCCACCGCAGCCATGGATGGGACCATGGACTTCGTTCAATTAATAATCAATAATCAAACGAGTCCTTATGACTTGATATATAGTTTTTGTAGTAAAAATAGGCAATGTCTATTTCCTCCTTGTAATATTATGTATATAGTCGGAGATGATTTTCATTTGTTTTGAGAGTATGTTGAATTTACAATTGATCAACTGCAAGTCTTGTTGACTTCCTAATTTAAAGGTTTATTTTGTTGTTTAAATATTGTGTCCTCCAGAATAAGGGACAGGTCTAATAATTACTTGTTTCATGTATTTTACATCAGTCCTAGATACTATGTTTCGCTGTATATTTACCATACAGTTTTACGATACAAGCCTTGGGCTTGGAATACCGTAATGTCTTAGTTAGAGACTTGCTAAACTTCCACAAGTTCCATTAGTCTAATTTGACCCAATGTTTCTCAAGACGCCGTGAACGTCATGTACACCTGTTTAATTTTTGGATGACTACAACTAGGTTGTCTCTATTGTATTCCATATCTCAGTTGAGTTGATGGAATTCTTTATTTTGTGTTGGTTAAGCAGTCACGCTTCTCGTGTGGTATTAGTTTCGGTGAGAAAATCGGGGAACTGCTATAGAGACATAGTGGGGTTCGCGCAAAATAATACCCTTTTTCTTTGCCCGGTTTTTGGGCTCCTATTGTGTTAGTGTTACTCTTAGTTTTATTGCAACTAGATTTGTGTGTACTATAGAATGCGTTGGCAGTACCGTAAGGGAAAGAGACCAGCCATAGTACTATTTTGTTGACACCATGTTTATTAGCCATCAACCACTATAATCAAGGAAATTTATATTGTTTATCGTTATACAAATTTTTTTAAAGAGTTTAATTTACAACCTAGACTGGCTTAACTGATTTAAAGTTATTAATGTATATATATCTTATTATTATTAGCACCGCGTCTTACTACCCGTTCGGGTTATACGCACTTACAATAATGTTTAATGGTAGGGTGATTGTGAGATGAAATGAAGGACCTACAGTTTAACGTGGAATCCGAACCACGGTGGAGGCCTGGCATATCCCCACATTCACAAGATGTCTTGTCAGATGTGAAGGAAGGATTTGGTAATCAGATAAATTTATGCCGGGACCGGGGATTGAACCCCGGCTGCCAGCATAGAAGTCTGATGCCTTACCCCTAGACCACCAGGTCACCGTTTTATATATATCTTGTTCTATATTTTGTCATTAACTATTTGATTATTTTCTTCTTTAGAGAAATTCATCCAGTAGCCCGGCTCCTGCACAGCCCTGGTAGCTACAGCAAAATAATAAAATTCACAAAGTCTTATTATCTGCACTAAAATTCTAACTATAACCCTTAATATCATTGTAAGCCTTAATATTGTTATATCTGTTTTTTATGTTTAGTAAATCTATTTATTGTTTAAAAATAATTCTTTCAATTATAAATTGTATATCCTGTAGGACAACAATGTGTCACATATTTAACATGTAATAGTTAAAAACCTATGTTTAAAACTAAAAAAATACATACAAGTCCTGCGTTCTTGATAAGTAGTGTAATCTTCCAACTTTTGAGGCAGTTAGCCCCGCTTCTAATAAGTACATACACATGGAACAATCCTTGTCAGCGAGCAAAAAAAGCAGTAGCAAGAACTAAAGCATGAAGAAATAAAGAGAGTGGTCAAATCGATGGAACACTTCAGGGCGGCTGCACCATTAATAATACATGCATCTTTGCTTGAGCCTCGCTCGCTTACCCGCTTTCAATATGTGGACCTACAATACAACGTCACAGCACTATACAGCACTGTATATTTTATTTAGGTACCAAACGTGTGCTCCCTGGACAGAGGGTTTATCAGTAAACAGCTTTCAAACTAACCAAGCATAAGGTCACAAGCAAATATTAAAAACCCAACAGGAAGGAATTGAAATATCTAAGTGATGAGACGAATTCATAATTATATTAAATAATTAAGTCTTTTAGGAATACACAGGGTCAAAACCATCGTCTATCCCAACTAGAGTTAATCTACTTAACTATGCGTCCACGCACGTTGGGGGGATATTTTTCATGTACTTTCTAAATAAATAGCGTACACGAATTTAACACTAACTAAGCATAGCTAGTAAGTTGAATTATGTTCACTCAGCTTCTAGATATTTAATAAAGAATTTCAGGATCAACCCGTGTAATATTAGGGAATTATTTCCTTGGCAGCATCCGGTATAAGACCGGGATATGCTGAACTTTTGTATGATCACTATAAACAGTTATTCACGGTGAGGAGCTTTACTATATTAACCTATATATATATGCATGTATATAGTTATTCGAAGGACTATACTCTTATATAAAGAAAATACAATAATTAATATCTGTAGGTATTGTCTTTGTTATAGACATAGTTCGTTTTATAGACATTGTCCTTGTCCAATACACTGTCCGTGTTATAACAGTGTCTATTGGCTAGCATGCTCCGTATTATAACACAATTCAAGATATATTTTGGTCGTACTATAGCATTGTTCATGTTACAGTATTTTCCATTTTATAAAAATATTATCCATGCAATAGCATATCCATACTAAAACATTGTTCTAGCTATACAAAGTAATATTACCCAAACGCGCACACCTACTCGCAATGCACTGCTGCAATTACGGGCAAGAGCTGTACATGATCTTGCAAATAAAAAATGTTAAATCTTGTGATTCTGGAGGACATGGAATGTCATCAAGTGATGAATCCTGAGAAGAATACATTGATAATCCTTGTCGTGGCATGGATTCCTTTTAAAACCGCACTCCTTTAACGCCCGTTTATTACTGACTCCGTCCATACTAGTTTTACCACACCCATTTCTTAGATCTCGCATTCCAACCGAGTTGAACTTGCTCTTGTGTTTCTCTTAACAAATTCATGATTCACATCTATAAACCAAATTAGGTGGTATCACATTTTTATATGTCACCTTATTTGCCATTTTTAATAGTACACCTAAATCAAACTACTCTCCAAGATGCATTTACCCATCTGTCATTTCACCATCCAGCCTACAGTTTTTATGAAAGATTCTGCTCAGATAAACAACATCATTAACTTGTTCTAACCGTTTTTGATGTATAAAAAACTGAAAATCATTCTCTTGTTCGTCCTTATCAAAAACTAACACGTTGGTTTAGGAGATATTTTGACGAATATCTATTTTGCCTTTCATCACATTCAAACGATTTACTTCATTCTGAAAATAATTTTCATTATCAGCCATTAATACGGAATCAGCTGCATATAACAGCACTCAAATTCACATTGTACAGTTTTACACTAATCACGTCCTCACAAGCAACCTTCATACACTTACTTATGAATATATTAAACAGCCATGGATACATTGCACAACCTTGTCCAACATCCTGTTAAAAGGCAGTCTATTCTCTCATAACTCCACCCACCATAGCGCAAGCTTTACTTCCATTATACACCGCCATAATTGCAATTAATGACCATTCACCATACTCTCTCAGAACATTACATAACATTATCCTATTCACCCGATAGTTCGCTTTCTCCAGAACGAACAATACACTTTTTTTCTTACTGCCATATATTTCTAAATTACTTGCTGCAATGCAAATATTAGGTCCATGAGACCTTTATATGGAGTTAAACTTCATTGCACACCCCAAATCATGTCCGCAGATTTTTCAGGCATCCTGTTAATAATTAATATGACTCTCCCAGAAACTTTGGCTGGAATACTCAACGAACTAATTGCCCTATAATTCTTATATCCACTCTTACTGCCCTTTCCTTTGTACAAAGGTAAAATGGCAAGATTCTTCCAGTCATTAGGAACATTCTCAACCCCAGCACACACATTTAACAACTCACAATTTGGCAAGTAGTACCATGCCCCAACACTTAAGCATTTCACTTGTGAGCCCATCCACGCCCTTCTCCTTTCCATTATTTAACACTTCCATAGCTATTAACACCTCATATTTGTTAGTTCTTACATTCTTATGTTAATTATTACAGTACTGTCCATGTTATAACATTTTTCTTGTTATGACTTTGACCATGTTTTAGCAATTGATAAGTTATATCATCGTCCATGTCAGATCGTTTTAAATGTTATAGCATTGTGCTTGTTATATTATTGACCATATTATAGCATTGGCAATGCTATATTATTGATAAATTTCCACATTAACCATGTTATAGCATTGATCATGAAACAGAATTGACCATGCTACATCATTGAACGTGTTATAGACTAGCTCAATATCCATGTAATGGTTGTGTTATATGATAGATCATGTTATATCATTATCCATGTTATACCATTGGTCGTGTTTCATAATTGTAGCTGTTATAGCACCGCCCATACCATAGAATTGTCAGTGTCACAGTATTTCCAGTTTTATAGCATTGTTCTTGGTATAGAATTATCCGTAATAGAGCAGGGGCTATTTTATGGCTTATTTGTGTTATAGCAATGTCCATGTTATAACATTGATCATGCTACAGAATGTCTGTGTTATCCAGGCTGGGGCAGATACAATTAAACGTTCAGTAAATATTCTCAACTTAATAAAGAAAACTACATACCACCATTTTTCATTTTTTGGATATAGTGTCACTCAGGTGAGCTCCACCGGACGTCAAGCAAACCTCAGCAAGCTGTCCATCACTTGCTTCAGTATAGATCATTTAATTGCTTCTGCCCCACCCTGTACCACAAGCCATAAATACAAACTATTAGTTACAAAAAACCTCAATGAAATCTTCTTTGGTAGGTGAGAATATTGCGAGCATCCTCTACGGTGGTCGAATAGTCTAAGAAGGTATCACTAATAATTATTGTTGTTGGAGCTTAGTTTTAAAAAAACTTTCCAGACTTTCGTGGTTCATCCAACTATAACCGTAACAATCCTACTTACATACACTAATACTTATGATGTTATTTACCTTTTAATTATTTTAATTATTTACTAACAAGCACAAAACAAGGTATTACTGGTAAATAAAATGTGAATTTACTAAATCAAACTTTTTTATTTTGCATTTGTTGTAGTAAGAATCCTTAGGTAATCTAGAGCATTCAAGGATGACGTAAGCCTAAGAACACATACTGTCAATTTGTTCTGAATAAGCAGTTACGTACTTGTACCAGTTCACGTTTTCAAAAACATAGATTGTTTTGCATATTAGCATTAATTTATAGTTTGGCAAAACAATAACTAAGGGAAAACACCCATCCTCTATGGGTATATAACAAAGAGTTTTAGACCTTTTCTGGAGAGGGAGGGAGGGGGGGGGGGTTAGGACGCCAGTTGTTAGGGGAATACTTCAAAGTGCTCTACATATTCAGCTACCGAATTACAACGACTTGTGGGGAGAATATTCTAAAGCTTGAGTCCAGGTTCAGTAAAGAGGAAGATGCTCCAACACATCTTGAAGGTCTGAGTTGGACAACGAATACGTATACCCGGGTGGTCGTGTGTTTGAAACCATTTTGATTTATAACACCGAAAATAGGTGAGGACTCTAAACTGCTGGGTAGGGGCATTGACAGAACGAGTACTCCCTTTTAAACTTTGTTAACTAGTTCTAAGAGATACATTATATATATATGATACAAATTAATTACTCTATATATATATATATACCTGTAGAGTAATTAATTTGTTTCAATAAATAAGATCAAAATGAACCCCACACTTATTTGCCACTGCCTACCCACTCCACTAAACTATACTGATACGTAAGCCCATGGGTTGCGATGAGTAGCGACACTTTTATAATTTACAAGCAACACGAATAGCCATTGAGAAAAATCAGATTATCATACAGTTTAATGAAATTATATTCATTTTTATGTTTAATGTGAGAAATAACTTTTTTACTTTGAACAACCTACTAGAAATTTGGTCACCCACAAATTAGCATAATTTTCTATTTATCACTATCTGGATGTGGTCAATAAAAGATGGGTCTGTGGTCCGGATACCGACATCCAATTTTCCATTTGGTGACCCCTAATCTAAAATGTCACGCTCGAATCCAGGTCGTGTCAACTGAGGGATATTTGTTCTTAAAACTGTTTTACATTCCACCCTCATACAATCGTTGGCATAATTCCAATTAAATAAGACCCCATTCGTAATACACTAGCGTAATTAATTCAGTTGAGTTTAGCCGGATTGGGTAGTGATAAGCAGTGACCAAAAAAAATCTAACAATCCATATTTAGGATAGACATTTAAAGTAATCTAATTAATCTAAAATCGCTTCCCCGAATGGAAATAATTTAATTGTATAAAAAGTGTATTTAGACTTAAGTTCTTAAGCTATGTTAATTAAGTAAAAATTATGAGAGTTAGCAAACTGGTATTGACGAAAACAAATTTAGGGTATTTCTAAACATGGTGCTTAGGCATATATTTCGTCTGAAAAGGGATGAGGCTACCGGGGAGCTTAAGAGGTTATATAATGATGAGTGTCATACCCTCTACTTATAACAAGACATTGTTAGGATAATCGAGTCTCGTAGTTAGCGGTTGGCAGGACATGCATCGTGAATAGGAGATTCTGAACTTTGTTCAGGATACTGACTGGCAAATCAAATGGGAAAAGCCTATTGGGAGAACCTTGACGCAGATGGGAGGATAACATTAGACTGAACCTGAAAGAGATAGGTTGCTATGAGATGGACTGGTTAGAACTAACTCAAAATATGGATGGGGTGAAATGTGGTGTACTGGATAGAACAGCTCAAGATAGGAATAGAGTGTAAAGTGTTGGACGGGATATAAATAGCTCAAAATAATAAAAGGGTGTAATGAGGTGGAGTGGATAGAATTAACTTATGATAGAAAAAGTGTGTAATGAGGTTGACTGGATATAACTAGCTCAAGATAGAGACAGCAGGCGCAAGGTATACTTTTTTAAGCGCGGCAATGAACTACAGAGTTCCTTATACAATAGAGTAAGTAAATATATTTAGTTGAACAATCAATTCATCCCAAAATTAATTAGATTCTTGTTTTATTCCTCTAAAAATGTAAGAGTATGGGTATGGTTGGTGTCATACAATGAAAAGATGGGAGTTTCTTTATGTGTGTTCCATATGGTCTGGCTACGCAACTGTAAAACCCACCGCCACGGAACAAACACATCTCCATAAATTATTCATGCACATGTTGAGCTCCTCCGTGGTGAATATTGAGACCATGAGACCGTGAGACCATTGAGAATATGAGACCACTTCCCTGACTATTTGTAGATGAATATTATCCAAACAATGGGTAGGTATCCCTGAGACCAAGGGTCACAACAATTAATAAATAGACCGTTATAGATAATAGTGCTTTTAAAATAACCTAAAATGAAAATACACATATATTATACTTTTTTAATTAGTGGGATATTGTATATCAAAGTAGTACAAATCATGGCCCACGAGCCGCAAGATACTCTTGGCCTGTTTTATTATTGTCTCAACGGGTTTTTAAATAGATAATAAGAAAATAATAGGGCTAGGCCCTTTTATATTAATTATTTGCCTGTATTATCTAGAAAACTTGGGGATCATAAAGTGATTTATTTATCTCACAAATCACAGGATGATTCTAAACTCTTTGTACAAACATTAATGGGATAAAGGTGAAATTATTATTATTATTATTATTATTATTATCATCACCGCGTCTTACTACCCGTTCGGGTTGTACGCACTTACGCTAAGTGTAATGGTAGGGTGATTGCGATATGAAATGGAGGACCTACAGTTTAACGTGGAATCCGAACCACGGTGGAGGTCTGGCATTCCCCACATTTACAAGTCTTGTCAGAGGTTAAGGAGGGGTTTGGTAAAAAGTAGAATTAAAACCAACCTTGACGAATATATATTTGCCGATATCAGCCTTAGGTTCTACAGGGCAATGTTGATACATAAATGAAAGGCATAATGTGCGAACAATTTTTTTTATTTACAGCAACTTACAGCAGTTCACAGTGGTACCATGCAGGTTTACATGGAATGGTCCAGTTTCATACATTTTCTGGGGCAAACGCGCAACTATTTGGTAGTTCGGTCGACCATCCATGGTACTCTTCCAACAAATCTTTCATTAAAATTGGTAGTCCCATATGCTACATGCATGCTAGCCATCTCAGAATCCTTGAAATTCTGCGGGGTGTGAAGTGTTGCCATGATAGCAAAGCTTGTTGAAACTGTACTCATGAATGTTTTAATTATTCAGTATAACACTCATTGAACAGGTGTCAAAGAAAATACATTAATATATTAAGTATGCAAGTAAGTATTGCTAGGCAAAGTCTATGAATGGCCAAATTTGGAAGGAGTAGTTTAGAATATATAAAAGGTAGAGTTTTTAAGAGTTTTTCTATCCTAAGAAAAAAGTCCACAATACGCAAATAGTATATATAGCTTTTAATACAGTTGACGGAGTCTCTCAAATAATTTAGTACACTCAGTATTTTATAAGAGAATATTTATTTAACATATGCCTGTCTTATGTCGAGTAGTACTTTTTTTTAACAATGAATGCTTCAACTTTATAAATCGTAAGTTTAGTGCCAACAATTTGTAATTCAAAATTAGGCTGTGATCAAAGTTGGCATCTTTGTACTATGATCATAAAACAACTAATATAAAAATTCCAATTTAGAATTTCCTATTTTAAATGTGGAGAAATCTGTAATTAAAGAGAGTCTGACACCTTAACTCAGTTGGTACTGTGTCTATATAATAAACTAAGGGTCCTGAGTTTGATTCCTGGCATCTGATAAAAATTTAACGGTTGTGATGGTTTCCTCCTTTCACAGTGATGAATTAACGGAATGTAATTTATATTCTAGATTAAGTTAGCTTACAAGTAATGTATCGATATAATCATTTGGTTTTGAAAGTGCACGTTATATACCTCAGATAAATTTTAAATGTGTTTAAGGTTGACGAAAACTTTAATTTGTACAATAGGTAAGAGAATTATTATTTATTTGTGATTATTAAATAAATGTCAAGCATTAATTTTAAAAATGTCGTTAAGGATTCAAGATATACTAAAAAAAAATGTATATTGGGATTGAGGGAAGTTATTGATAGCTTTGTTTGAAAAAAAATAACTAGAAATTTTATCTCTATGTTAAGTGAGTAATAATAACACTTGTGTGTTTTTGAACAATATGAAATAATTTTATTTTTATTCAAACCGTGTATTAGAGGTACCGTAATAATTGATGTCTGGTGCATATATACGTTTGTTCGTGGCATTCCTTCTAAACACAATATATTTTTTACAATCATGTAAGTAACCTGATTTCGTGGCCACATGGGCTAAGACATCACTCTCACAATATACTAATTTGCTGATGACAGGGATATTGGGGTTTGAAGCCTGGTTGGGGGTACTAAAATTGGGTTTCACTAAACGTTTTTTCCACCCTCCTCCAGAAAAAATTCAGCTACACGTCCTCTAAATTAAACCTTACCTATCCTTAACTCATTTTTTAGCGTAAACGATCTCATATTTATTATCTAGAATTCGTTTGCCTGTGCTAGTGTGTTTGTGTGTGTGTGTGCGTGCGGGTAGACTTTTAACCACTTAGATGGCTTAGAATATTTCCCGAGGTACACATATGGAGGTTGTCTACAAGTATACCCACAATTAAATAATGTGACGATAGTGATTATGAACGATTGGAGCCAGGAGTGCTGTTAAACCCAAATTAAGTCTAACTAATGAGACACTGATCACCATTAGGATATTTTACCCTTTTAGGAATGAATACACATGGTACCACCTGGGAATTGAACCCGGAACCCTAGATTCGTAGCCAGGTGCATTGACCACAAATACCATACAGTTTAACAAATTATAAAATAATTCTGGAAGGTCATTCATAGTTTTCCTCAAAACACACCATACCACATAAATTTTCTGAATTCTGAACGAACTAACAAAAATACTAAATCAATAAGTTTTTTAAGAATGTAGTGCATTTTGTAGAGTAATAATGATAAGTGTCATAAAAATGCGCAACATTCGTGGGAGCATTACCTCTCCCAACTTCTTTTTTGGAGGTTGAGACCACTGAGGGCCGGTGCCGGTAGATAAAATAAAGGGTACGGTGCACCACACTGTCTTTCCCCCTCAATGATCTTAAAATATACATTCTATAAAAGCTCGTAAGATTTGTGAAACAAAATAATAGGCCTATACATTGTTGTAAAAAAAAATAAACCAAAGATAATAAATTAAATAATATACAATGTTACTTACTTACTTTATGGTATTAGGAACTAAGCATAATGCTACATAAACCTTGAGAAAAGGGAGACATTTTTGTTTACCAAAGAGCACAAGAATAGAATTAATTTCAAAAACTTTAATCAAAAAGTATATAATCATGTTTGCTTCTAGCTCAGAAATAATTTGTTTGGTAAAAATATATTTTAAATAAAATATTTTTATCTTTAATAGTACAACAACTTTACAAAGATAAGCTATTTTGTATTTCAAATATTTGCGCAGAAATGATCAAAATTGGAAACATACCCTAATATAAAATAGCCTCAAAATCATTTTCATGATAAAATTAGAATCTACATCTTGTTTATAATAGTGAACAGTGTCTATATATAAACATTAATCAAAATCGTTAAAGCGAATTTCAAGCAAATCGATCTTTTCTTTTAACCCTTCAGAAAAAACAACTCTTAAATTTAGGGCTACTATCTAATTCCAGCCGCCGCCCCCCCCCCTTTCCCCTGGGGAGATATTATAGACCTCAGATACCAAGTTCAAGCCCAATTGGTAAAATTGTTTCAGCTCTAGTCCGAGGTAGAATCAGACAGACGCTATTAATAAAATATCTTTTTCGGTTTCAGGGGTTTATGAAACGTCAACATTCATCAAAATCCCAAACTCGGTTTTTGTACTATCATAATACTTTCTCTTAAGGGGTTGGAGAAATTAAATAGAGTCGCGCCATTGCTTGTTGGTACGTCAGGGACTGGTATATCGGAGGACGACTGAGACGGACGCTAGGCTGTCTAGAAATTGAATTGTATTGTTAGAGCACCCATTTTACAATCGCTATTTTGTAAGAGGCGGCCCTTAACTCATTTGTGATACTATTAATACTATTGGGTTTATTAAAATAAAATTAACTAATACAATGGTTGTTATAGTGACGAGGGTTGGAGTACACCTGTCTACCGGCTACTTGTAAGCTTAAGTCACAGTTTAGTTTCTGATCTAAGTCCGCAACTCCTCTAAACAGGTGTCACAAATAACACACACATGGCAAGAGCCTATGACACTCTTATGACACTTACTCACTCTCAGGCAACTCCCCACAACCATATTCATCCAATGTCTTAACCATTATCGTACTTATGGGGCTAAAGGCATGCCATCGCAGAGATCAGACAGTTTCCCGACACTGCGCACAAGTAACTCTACAACAACTGTCTAGAACCAGCTCCAGAAACCAACAGCCCAGAATGTTGCTCTAAGATACACAAATTAGTTTCTGATAACTATAGAATATTCCTCTGATGACGATATAAAGCACAAGTCAATGGGATTCTTTCTATCCACATCATAAAATCACAAAATAGCTAAAACAGTGATTCACACAGTTCTATCGAAGCTTCAACTAAACTAACAAAAAATTGACTTACGTGCAGATTAGACCTGAAATGGCTCATATTTTAAACTCATAATTCTTCACTTACAAGCAACTGCTGACGTGACGTTCTTAAAATATATACCAATCTCGTTAAAAGTAACATCATTAAGGTTGAGAACTTGACAGTATCAAGTTTGTGTTATACATTGTGATCCGTACCAATAATTATAATGTGTTAAGTATATGCAACAAATCATTAAATCAGGAAGGCTATATTGTTGAATTGATTATATATTAATTGATTATCACACCAACCATCATGTTCATTATACTGATTCCTAAAGTAAAGATTGGGACTCTAGCCCATGGAAGTTATCAAGTGAAGTTAAGTTAGGCCCAGCACAAACTTGGTAACCAGAGTCATCACATAATATGGCATTCCCATTGAATATCAAAAAATAGCGTTGAAGCGGTACACGGAGCTAAGTGTCGAGCCTTTGCACAACAAGAGTAAATCGCTGTTGACGTAATTATTAGGTATCCTGTCCTACGACAGCTCCATTCCTTTTGTCAGTGAATTACTTCTCCTTCAGGTACCAGAATTTCCCTCTTTCCTTCAAGTAATTCATTAGTTGGCGCGGGGATGCAGCAGTTGGCCTAAAGTCATTTGGTCTAAAAATTAATTTCACTAAAGTCATTTGGCCTAAAGTCGTTTGGCCTAAAGTCATTTGGCATAAAGTCATTTGGCCTAAAATTAACTTCACAAATTCAGTTGGCCCAAAGTCATTTGGCTTAAAATGTAAATTTAAAACCTTCGGTAATCTTTGGAACGTAAAAGTACTGATAGGTGTTTAATCTGAATATAGATAGCCCAACTGATTCGAGATAGTTACAATATTTTTAAAAACATTGGCATATCTCCTACATACAGCTTTACCCCAAAAAACCTATAATCTTAATTCTACAAACAAAAACGATAGATCAGTAGTTCACAAAACACTATACCACCTTTTTTGTATATAAATTTCCGATATTATTTCCTTTTTAGTATATTTCATGGTCATAAAGTTAATAGGAACTAAGATATAAGCGAAAAACGATTAAAAAACACAATTTTCAGCACCGTTTACGAGCGCAACGTTTACAGCGGTAAATTGTATGCGTACTATCGAACTATGGGGACTTGGATACAACTTATTTAGAAAGGCAAAATGAAATTGTAAGCCAATATTCAACACACCCACATTAAATTTGTCTGAAGTCACGCCCGATTTTTGGTTAAAGTTAATGGGCTAAAGCAATGTTAACTCTACTAATATATTTTTTATATATTCTATTAATAATTAATGTATATAATAGTTACGTATGAAATAAGTTTTGCCAGTGAATATCATAATCGCCATATGGCCATATTTTTGGGACTACCCTTTCATATCTAATCATTCAATGACCTGAAACAAAATAAAAACACTTTTTACCTAATCTCGGCTCCTCAGAGAGAAAGTATAGTGATAGTAAGAAAAAAAAGTTTAGATGTAGATTTTTATTAATATCGACGTTTCCTGACCCCCTGAAACCAAAATGATGTTTTCACAATGCCGGTTGTTTGTCTGTGCCTCGGGCCTCGGGATAGGGTTTTTATAAGCTCCTCCTACGGTTTTTGTCAAGGGTGGTAGAATAAAAAGGGAAAAAAACCATTTTCTCAAAATTCGCCCTAGCGATTCTCATTTAATTTCATATCCCTGCACTGTTGATTGTTATAAAAAAGGTGGCAATTATTATTTTCTAGGGGAAATGACGTTTAAAACACTTTTACTTATGGACATTTTCCATTTTTGATAATTTAACAGCAATTAATTGAGATACGGAATAATTTATTATTGTAAAGTTGTAGTACTATTAAGTATTAAATCTTTCATTTGAAATATATATTTTAAGAAAATTAATAGTTTCTGAGCTATAAGCAAATATATATAATTTGTAATCAAGGTATTTCAAAGTGAATTCGATTCTTATGGGCAAATATGTTTAATTTTGTTCAATTTTTCTGTAACACTTTTCCTAGTTCCTCATGCCATAGAGTAAGTATGTAACAGTGTATATTGGTGTAATGTTTCTACAAACATGTATATACCTACTATTTAGATTCACAAATCTTATGAGTTTTTAAAAAATGTTTATTTTGAGCTAAAAGAGGGAAAATGTCTATGTGGTGCACCATAAAAAAAAAAGAATTAGTAAAAGTTTTGGCAGGCCAATTTTTTTCTTTAATTTAGCCCTTTGGTAAGTAAATTTGTACATCCCAGCCTTAGACCATGTGACCACCAAGCAAGTTTAAAATGACTAGTTTATTACACACAAAACTATAATTTATATTGTATTATTTTATATTTAAAGTTAAATACATTTATATGCAAGTATAATACAGAATATAACTTATTGTTACTTTGGAACAAAACTAGCATATTAATATATATACATATATATAATATTTTGCACAAAACTCTTATCAATAAATCCAAGGTTAGTTTTTATATGGTTGCTATAAGAAAGGACTTGTATACTTATATTTTCCATAATTGTGTTGTATTTACTTTTAAATGCCTCTCTTTATTCCAGGGCCATACGTAATAGGGTGTAAAATGGGGGCCTGTTTATGGCCTCGCTCCACCAACCCCTACTCACTCACAATCATCCCACCGAGAACATGATTACTTCTTCTCAATACTTAATTTAAAACTCTTTGGACTATTATAAAATTCACAGTAACTACAGCCACATAGATGTTTAGAAAACATTTTGAATTGAAAAAAGAGAAATTTATTATTAAAAGGTATAGGCATATCTTTGGGGGCTAGATGAGTAGCATGACGCCCCTCAACTCAATTCACCTCACAAAAAAAATGTTATGGCAATAGTTTATTATAAATCCTTATCATGGATATTTTACATGTTTGGCAACACGTATAATAGGTTTTATTTTATTTTTTTAATTTGAGATATTTAATGTGTACTTTCTGAACCGACTGTCACACGAGAGTTTCTATTGATGCGCTAATGGGCCCACCAATTTTTACATAAAGGTATTTTCACATACCTTCCAGGTTTTTTTTACATGATACAATCGACATGGAATTGACGGCCTACTTCCCCTCCAAAAGAAGCTATGCAACGGATGTCTATGGCTCAAGAAAAATCCGCCAACCCCGATCTAAACTGACGAATATTGGGTCATTAGACGAGAACCTTACCCCAATTCCAACGTGGCCAACAGTCTAGTAAGTAAAACGTAATCAGACTAAACAAAGAAATATACATAGAGTAGCCCCATGACTTCTTTGGTGCTGACTGACAGCTTTGAAAAGTTACCAGACAAAATTATGTAACCCTACGCCGAACCATATGATCTGCAAAAACATGTGTTTAGCAGCTGTCACTTCTGACTGTCAAAATTCTGGTGTATACCTAAATGTTGACTGTCAGAAGTCAGCTGTGAGCTGTCAGTCAGCACCAAAGAAGCCATGGGGCTATTGTAGCTTACGTTTAAAATAATAGAGTAAGCAGTCTCTTCATTATATCTCAGTTATTCCCACCAGCAACTAGGTTACCTCAATGTGTTCATTTGTTAGGATGATGCATTTACTGATATAAATTAAAAGATTCATAACGACACACAGTATACATATTATCAAAAGCGAAAACACATTTTTTAATGTATTTGATATTTTAATATACTATCAAATTTGTGTTAAAACTATGAAATTTCTTCATTATTTAAAAGCTATTTGATGGAGCCTAAAACGTTCCAGTAATAAGCTGTTAATAAGGTGACCAAAAAATACATATTAAAGTTAAAAGAGGGTAAGTTTTTGTTTCATCGAGAATACTAATAATGAAGAAAAGATGCGCCCTTATGAAGTATATTTTAATAAAGAAAATGAAGTTTTAATTAAAGTTTATTTTCCTCTTTTTTACATTTCAGTCACTTTGCACTTTTATTTAACAAAAGCATACAAGACAAAGGCGGTTACAATCAGGACTAACACTAAACTATATTTGCACAAAGTAAAATAGAAGCAAAAAAGCTTTCAAAATATTTGACTTAATATTCGGAATGTAATAAATTAACTCATATTTAAATTATAAGGTGGAAAAATATTCTTAGGCGTTTCTCTCACATTAGACTGAACTGAAGATAAAGATCGGGGATCGAATCCTGGTTTAGTGTAATCTGTTTAGCTTTTCCTATATAAACTTTGTCTCTAATTACAAGCAAAGCCGGTACAATTCAGCTAAATTAAAAACCTTGTCCTCCCTAACTCATTAGCTTACTTAGTATAAATGCGTATAACCTGAACGCGTAATAAGACGCGGTACTAAGAAGTAAGATTGTAAGACAGATTTCTACGTCGTGTAAGGTTTATGGTTAAATAACGTATTTGGTTGGGTTTTAAGGTGTTTTTATTTGGTAGGATGTATAAGGGCATGGGTCTCAAATTCAGATGCCTCCAAGGGCCAGGCAGTGAACTTAAATCAGTGTAGCGGGCCAGCGCTGGCGTACATGTTGTCATATCGCATTGGCTCGTAAAATATAGCTGAATGTAGATTTTCAATCGTTCAATACAAAATAATCTAGAAAAGAGATAATTCGATGCTGTAGATAGGTGTAAGTCAGCATAAAAAATATTAATCGAGCTGAAAATATGGTGTGTTATTAATACGCGTGTGCTAAACTTAAGTTTCACTAGTTATATGGGGTTCATTTTTTTTATCACGTCGTTTTACTACATGTTCAGACTATACGCTTATATTATAATTACTATAATATGGGGCAGGGATAAGTAAGGAAGCATTTTAGAGGTTACCACATTCGTATGTAAGAAGAGTGGGAAACCATTTAGGAAAATCCACTCTCCTTAGACTCGACCAGGATTTGAGCCCCAACCTTCCCGTCAATGGCGCACCAACGGAGGGGGGGAGGGGAATGAGGGAGCTCAAGGCCTCCACAAAAAAATAGAAAGAAAGTGAAGAATACATTTAATAAATCACTATGTGTCTGTGTCTTATCATTTTGTAAAGTGGCATTTAAAACAACTAATTTATAAACAACCTATAAATATAAATGGTATCTTAAATACATACTATTATATTTTTCTTTATCTAGAAATTTTGAACAAGTTTATAGTTCTGTAACTCTCTTATTTGGAGCGCTCGCGTCCACCGGCCAATCTTTGGGCCCATGCTTCTTAAACCTTCCACACACTACAGGTGACCAATCACGACGTTCTTTCCTATTCTGGCTTTTATATTTCCAAAGATAATTCATGGTTTCCTTTTTAACGGTCACTATGTCATAGATCATAGCTTCTGGGATTTCATGAGCTGGGAAAGGACTAGCTGAAATCATAAATTTGTTTGTTATCTCTTACTGGTATATATTTTAACAAAATACGGGTGTCGGCACAAACTCTCGTCTATTCAATAAGTTGAATCTATTGTCTAATCAAACCCATTTTTTGCTAGCGTTTTTATTTTCACTTTCTTGCTATCTTACAGGTAGAGAAGGTATTGAGATCGTCGAAAAAAATCTAACTTAAGATTTAGATGAATGTTAACGTTTAATACCCCCCTACCCCGTATCCCCCATCCCCCCGAATCCAAAAAAGTGTTTTTTTAAATTTCGGTTTCTTTGTCTCTCTGTCTGTACCTTGGACTAGAGCCTAAACTATTTTACCAATCGGGATAAAGCTTGGTATTTAGGGGTGCCATAGGAATGACCAGAGGAATTTTTGGAAGTGGATATCTAGGCCTAAAATGAAGGGTAGTTTACTGAGGGGCAAAATAAGTCAAATCGATTTTTATCAAAATCAGCTCAAACGATTTTGATTACATTCCATGATTAAACATTAGTAAGTATTACAAAAAAAAAGGCTACTCTCAATATTTCAGCAAGATTACTTTAAGGGTTCCTCTGATGCTTTTTCTTTTATCATATATCCAAAACTATTTGAGATGTTAAATCAATTAATATCGAAAATATGTAGGGTTATTTATAATACAAATCTTTTATTTGAAACATATTTTTATAAAACCAATAATTGTCAAGCTATACGTAAATATATATGTTTTAACTTTTCGAACACCGTAAAAAAATCTAGCCCGAAAAATGTAAGGATTTCGACCCCTCGAACCCTAAAAAGTTGTTATGGCTATGGCGTCTATCTGTATGTCAGTTTAACTATAAAATTAAGAGTAGTTTAATAAAAAGCGAAAAAATCAATTTTGTCAAAATTGGCTTTGACGATTTTGATAAAAATTCGTATCTAAGCGTTGATTAAGATTATATATAGAATGGCTATTTTCATTTTTCTATGAAAATGAATTTAAGGTACTTTACAGAAGTGGAAATTTCCGTTACTCCGCGACTATTTGAAATCGGAAATAGCTTATCAATGCAAAATTGTAGTACTATTAAAAATAAAAAAACTTTTATTTGAAGTCTATTTTTATAAAACCTACAGTTTCTGAAATATTGGCAAATATATTAATACAATTTTATGAGCTGTAAAAATATACTATTCAAGTTTAAACGCAATAGTTCTTTAACGCCATAGAGTAAGAAATAAGTAAGTATCTCAAAAAGTGTATGTTATCATGATATATAATGATTCCCCGAATCCGAAAAGGTTGTTTTTGCAATACCGTCTCTCTCTCGCTGTATGTCAGTCTGTAGGGATTACCTCCAGCTGCTAAAGCCTAATTTATTTTACCGATTGGGCTAAAACATTGTATCTAGGCTAGTCATAGGCTTGCCTCGGGGATTTCTGGAATTATATATCTAACCCCAAAATTAAGGGTGGCTTACAGAAGAGAAGAAAGAAAAAAAAATCAATTTTCTCATAATTTGTTCTAACAATTTTAAATAAATTTTATTTCTGGACATTGTTTATCATAATTAACAAGATATTAACTCTAATCTTATCATGAAAATGAATTTAAGGGTATATTACTTTGGGTAAGTTTTTCAATATTTCTCCCAACTATTTGAGAAAATTTTAAATAGTTAATCATTATAAAGTTGTAGTACTATTAAATATAAAAATATTTTATTTGAATTACATTTTATAGAATTAATAGTTTTTGAGTTATATGCAAATGTATGTACTTTCTAATTCAGGTCTTTGAAAATGAATTGGTTTCTTAAGCTCTTTGGTGGATATAGATAATTCTCTTTTCTTTTTTCTGTAACAGTTTTCCAAGTTTTCAATGCCATAGAATAAATAAGTGTCTATTATTTTATTTATGAACTTTGGTGAAGTGTTTCTACAACAATATACTTATTATTTGGTTTAACACATCTTAACAAATAGGAAATAGGACTCGAAATATAGTAGTTAAAATTACTTACAGGAAATAAATAATTCTCCTTTTAGCTGGTTTTTTGGAACGTATCTTACTAAACATTCGGGCTGTACGCCTATGCACCAATTAAGATAATTGCTTAAGAACAAGTAAGGTGAATTTAAAGAAGGTTTAACCGCATTTGCACAGCGGACAGAGTGGGAAACCATTTAGGGAAAAATACCCTCACAACACCAAATCGGAATAGAATCCGATGCCATCATCGGCAATCCATACTATTACAAAAGTAACGCATTAGACCATGCGGCCACCAAGGTAGGTTTTCGGATAACTATTGTCAGCTTTAATTCATGATACACCTTCTCTTTTCCAACCTGCTATGCGAGGTATTTGGCTGGCAGTCTTTTTTTAAACTTTTTACGAAAACATCCGTTTGATGATTATTTACAATTGGTGTGAAGCGTCACTTTCACAATAAGCTATAATGCCAGTGACAGTGAGATCGAAGTTCAAATCTAGGTTGGGTATTCTGAGGGCTAGTATTCCATAAATGTCTTTTCCCTATCTATCTCCACACGAATGAGGTTACACTTCATGTAAATTTTACCTGCCTCAAACCCGCATATGCGTATAACACTAACGGGTAGTAAGACGTGATTCTAATAAATATACAAATAAAGAACAGTTTTTAATAGTTTATAGTTTTACTTTGACTACTTTATTAAAATATATATAAAAATAAATATATACATAATATATATTTCCAATGATAACATCTTGTATATTAGAAATATTGTCGATTCATAAACACCACGATACTTTGCGTGTTACTACCCGTCCGAGTTATATGCATTTAACTACACTGATGAGACAAGGATTAGAAAGAATTATACCAGCATTTGCGTAAGTGAAGAGAAGGAACAATTTTAGAACAATCCCTCTTTGTGCACACGGCTGCGATTGGAAATCTTACCTGGGCTTAATGTTCAGTCTATGATACTTATTAATGTGTTTTTAATTAAACTAGAAGGCAATTTTCACTTGCTAATGGTCACGATATTTTATTTTTAAAGAATATAGAAACAAAAAAAAATTATGTATATATATATATATATATATTAGCAATTACAACCTCTATTATTTATACTCTTATGCAAATAGTAATAATATTTAATTACAAGAATATTTAACTAAATTAATGGATACTGATTTATTATTGAAGGGATGGATTACGTCCTCTGTATCTAATTTCGGGTCTTAGTTTGCCTACCATTACTGAAATGGAAGTTTGATATGCCTACTGAGCAATGCTAACAATCATTGGAAGTAGAGATTGTTTTAGAACTTTAACTAGGAACTGTGAGAGTCGATGTGGACCGGGTATTTATTCTTTTTTTACTTTAGGATGGCTTTGACAGCCAAGGGTGCATTTTAAAACATGTTTCTCTTTGCTCTTTCCTCGTATTTGATTAGTACACGCCAGTGTTAGTACTGGGATATTAATTATTTACCTAATCTATGAGTTTAGGATCCCGAATACATATAAATGTAATTTAAAACACACATTAAAACATGTAGCAATTCTAAACTAAATCAAAAGAGCTTCTTTTTAAAATATAAAAATTAAAAAAATATATAGGTACCCTTTAATGAGTTTTTCCCCAAATAACTATTAAACAGTTATTTTAGTCATGTAAAACCCTCCCCAGGCTTACATTTTAAACAAAACTGTTATAGTAATTTTCAATATAATTTAAATTTTCAATAATCACGTATCACGTTTCAAATAATTTTAAACCAAAAATAAATTAGACAGAATTAATTCAAAGGTCAGAAACTCCATAGAGACTCATTTAAAACAATTGTGAATATAGAATTTTAACAGATATAGAATTTAAAAAAATTAATTTACAGTAAACTAACATTAATTTTATGGTATAGGTTCTAAATTAGAAACTTGTTCCAGGATATTGCCCTATTAAACCTTGATATCAAGTTTAACAAATTACATTGAACCATTTTGGATCCGTGGTCAAACGGACAAACTACATACAGATTGGCAAACAGACAAATTGGTATTTTTTTTTTGGACACACATAAAATCTAAAGATTCGTCATAATCTCGAGGTAAAAAAAAAATATTGCAATACTTTTAATTGAAATGAAAAAGTAAAATATTGGTTGGGTAAATTCTGTCCGTCCCTATGTCTTTCAGTCTGTCACTAAGGTTACAGCTGAAAGGGCTTGTAATATTGAGCTAGAAATTGATAGTTAGATGTTATTTTATACTTTCGAAATTCATTTAATATTTTAATACTATCCATAAAATTAAGAATGCTAGTTGATACTCATATTTTAAAAATTAATACTTTTCTAAAATTACTTTAAAACATTGTTCGAATATTGTACGCTCAGGGATTATTTTACATGACAAATAGTCCTTCATACTAGTTTTAATGAGAGAAGAGTGGGGTTCTTGTTTAACGATAGACTACGAGAAACTAATATTGTAAAATGAGAGATTTTTTGAAAATGTCTTTAAATATTTTGTTTACTATAAGTTTATAAAATCTGAATATAAAATAAAAATGCATGTTGAATAGTAATTATATAGCGTAGAGTAGTTAAATGGCGCTTGTCTAAAAATAGGGTTGGATCACATAATTCCCTTTATCAAGTAATGCACTAGCCAAATACTGACAGTTTCAAATTCAGTTTATTATTATTATTTAGCACCGCGTCTTACTACCCGTTCGGGTTATACGCTCTAAATACTAATTACGCTAATGAATTAGGAATTGGGAAGGTTGAATTAAAGAAAGTGAACCCATATTTGCGTGGAGGGAGAGTGGAAAACTATTTAGGAAAAACCAACCCCGGTTCACCCGACCGAGATTCGAACCTTGGTCTCCCTGTCCTCAGCAGTCGAGCTCAACAAGACTAGCGCGTTAGCTAACTACGCCACCGAGTTCAAATGCAGCTAATATCCATACATATTCTAAAAAAATACGTCTTGAAGTAAGCCAACAGTTATTACTCCTTCCAAGATAATTTCAAGAACCAATAAATTATGTATTTTATTTTATGTTAAAATCTCATACGCCACAAATGAGTATTGGTTACATTTATAATATAAAAAATAAAAAAAAAGCTTTCGAAATTATTTATTTTACAAGAAAACTATTTACAGTTTTATTGAATGGTAATATTGTAGGACAGTATAGCTCAAACGATCGTATGTTTATCTACTAGACTAATGTTCCCAGGTTCTATTCCTGACATAGCGAAATATTTATTTTTAGGGAAATGAGTGTTTACTCTTTCAAAGTGATGAGCTAAATGGACGGGGGAGGTTGTGTCTTTTCAAGTTTTAAGATAGTATCAAAGTACGTGTGCTGATTTTATCAGTCGGTTCAGAAAATGCAAGTTAAATACCTCTAATACATTTTTAAAACGAAACCTTGGATGCTACGCGGCTCTCTAAGTGAGATAGTTTATTAATTATTAAATAAAATAAGAAATCGAAGGTGTGCTCATTTATAATTAATATAAATAACTTTATCTGGGAACCAAAATAGTAGGTAAAAAAACTTTCAGCAATATATCTATGACTTAATAATATGCGTTGTTTGGCTAGTTTTCATTCTTTACGCATCTTTAATGTATGCATTGTCATAGTTCAAGTGTGCAATTGGTGCAGGTTATTTGGATTTCATACCTAGGCTAACCATCCTCTTCTCGTTTATGCGGTCTTGCTCCATCGAAAGTTGTCGGCACAGTGTTATTCATGAGAAAAAGTACTTATGTTTTATATACTCATAGTTTCTAAAGATCTTCCCCAACATTTTTAAAATCCCGTTTATGGGACTTTTTGTCAAGATTATATATATATATATATCTAAACATTTTATATTTATAATTAGATAAATATATTTGAAGCGCTCATGGTAAATTTTTTCAAAAATACAACACACATTTGGGTGAAAAAACAAACAAAAAGGTTAACTTACTTTTAATGTCTCACAAATTCCGTTATTCGTATTTTTGCTAAATTGTTTCCAACCCATTTCATGTGGGCACGCTAGCATTTAGCTCCAACTCAAGCTTTGGCTTATATGTCTAGCATTTCATATATTGATATCTGTGTAAGACTGAAACAATCATATAACGTGAGTTTTCATAAGGGTTCTATTATAGGTATGGAACCCAAAAAATTAGTGGTGACTTTTAGTGTAAGTTAGGTGTGTTTATTATTATTAACTCTATCATATTGTTATATCATTATAGTTTAAAAACAATTCCCTGCCAAATACGTTAATTCTCTTGTAGATTGTATTTTTGTCTTTTATCAGTATTTTAAGTTGATTTATAGTAATGACTGAACTAAAACAAGTAGATTGCACGTAGCTATGAATAATTAGTAGCAACATAAAAGATTAATTTTCGTTCATTCTTAAAATAGTCATTTTGGTGGAAATAATGTAAACATATTAAAGGACCTATATATTTTTTATTATTTCAAGTCTAGACATACAATGTGAATTAAAATACAAATTGTCTAAGTAATTAAATCTAAAAATCTTAGATTTACATATTTAAATGTGAGTATTTATTTATTTGTTGATATATATCTTCTTCCATATTTTTATTTAATCAAATACATATTCGATACACATTAATAAGTATATGCCTAAAATCGGTTAGAATAACACTTTTGCAAATATTATAATTATTGTTTGTCAAAAATTTACAAAAATGTTTTGATACACTTTCTTCATAAATACTGATATTTTGGGTCCTATTTTCCTGGCAGTTCTCCCAGTTTAACATCTTGAGAGACTGGTATCGACTGTCATTTAGGGCAGTGATGACCAACCCAAGACACTAATGGTACGCAAAGTAGTTTTAAGTTCCAACATTAAGGTCATCATAGATTTAAAAAAAATCAAATTTATAACATTGTAAAACAAATAAACGAATTATTTCAGCCAACTTCATTTGTCGCTAAAATTTGAATAATTTAGTTTATCCCCTATTTCTCTCTCTAAATAGCCCTATTGTTTTACTGTCCACGATGTAGAAAGGGGGCAGGAGTCCGGTAATGTTTTGGGCGATAGTTACACACACAATGCCAACAGAGTAGAGCCAACAGAGTAGAATGTAGATAGTGGCATGACAGAAAATAATGTTGGCCACCCCTGGAGTAGAATAAAACAAAACTAAAGGACGCGTCTCTCCCTTCGCGTGTGAACTAGAGAATAATTTTGTTGAAAGAAACGTGCCATTTTCAAGTATGTAAGCAAAAGGGGGAAAATAAAATTATTTGAATTCACCAGCAATCCAAGAAATGTGTTTATTTGTATGAAAACAAAAGAAAAATAGATTAAATCTATGCAATAGAGTCCGTAGCGTGAATGTGTAGTAATCCAATGAGCAGACATTGGTCTCACTTGAATTCCCCAGCAATCCATTTTATTTGTGTGAAAACAAAAGTAAAATAGATTAAATCTATGCAATAGAGTCCGTAGCGGGAATGTGTAGTAACTTAATCCAATGAGCAGACATTGGTCTCCAAAGCCTATATAATTATTTTTTACATATGACTAAATAAAATAATTATTTAATTAAGTTGTATTAATAATTGGGTGTTTTTATTTAACATATTTGTCTAAAAACAAATAGGATACCAAATAATTTGCATTTAAAAACAAAGCAAAATTAAAATCTGTAGGGGCCTACATTTACTTTGAGATGTTGTAGGCAGGTGGTTATTTAAAAATAATGTATTTATGAGTTATATATAAAACACCTTTACCTAAAAGGACTTAACTAAATATTTATTATTTGGATTGTAAACATATTATACCTAATAGGTCTGCCTGGCATAGTCAAGGTTTAACAACAACAAAAATCCAAACTATATTTCGTCTGAGTAACACTACTAAATTCATATAGACAAATTTTATTTTATGTAAAAAAAATAATAATTAAAAGTTGAATTTGATCTAGTCTGTGTCCTGTATGAGCAATCTATACACCTATACTAGGTAACTAATGTTTGCTTGTTTGAAACAAGTTAATATTTAAATAATTTCCACAATGTAATATTCTACCAATTTGGTTAAAAGAAAATGAAATGTATATATATATATGATATAGCTAAACAAATCATTATACATGGTGCACTCATTAAAATAATAGTGTTTTCTCTTATTTACGTATACTGCAGAGTGGCACGCCTCAATTCCTTTGGTTTCTTTATTTGATATGTCATTCGGTTTCCAGTGTTGCCGAATTAAACTCTCGGTCGCTAGCAGTAACCGGCACAACAGCTCATAGCAGGATATCAATGTTTTAAAATGAGCGCTTCTTTGTACCAGCCTTTCACACACCCTTTACTGGTTAAGGGCCCGGTCAATGGTCGTTGGAAGTGAAGAGTTGCGTCAGCGCCAGCCCCCAATTAACATTAGCAGAAGAAAGCAATTGAGTTTTACTTTGTCTCGGTGGCTCAGTCAAATCTACAGTGTTGCCAGAGTTGTAGGTACTTTAGAGATTAAATCTATGCAATAGAGTCCGTAGCGTGAATGTGTAGTAATCCAATGAGCAGACATTGGTCTCCAAAGCCTATATAATTATTTTATTAGTATTTATTATTTTTTACATATGCTCCTCTTTTCTCAGTGTGTATTTTAATTTTATGCTCTTTGAGGGAGAGTCTCTGCAACAGTGTATATTATTATGTTTCACAGATTATTCTTGTTTTTAGTAAATGTCTTTATTTTAATATTTAATAGAGAAAGTCTGTGTGGTACACCGTGCAGTTTATTTTTTATCATTTAGTCGTATATTGAGAGACTGACGTCTTAAACCATTGGAACAACGATATTTCTCTATGAATATTGTGTTCTATTCATTGACGTATTATTCCTTTATTTTTTTCTAAATTCATCACCAAATAAAACATTAACTTGAAATCCAAATAGATATCTTAATAGTGTCAAAATGATAAGAGCATACATAGCTCCCAATATGCTGTACATAATAGTTATCAAGGTCTGCTGTTTAGAGAACCACTCGTTTTAGTAGTCTATATTATAACAGAAGAGTTATAAAACTATGTATTTACAGGACAAGGGTGGGGTGGTTAGTTAAGGGAAATGGCATCCATACTATCGTAGGAAGAGGATGAAAAGACCACTGTTATAGATTGTAGGTGGATAACTACCTCCGATACACTAGGTTAAGGTTCAAATTACGACCACTTTATCATTAGCACTATCGCAAACCAGAATCCTATGATCACGTGATAACCGGTGTGGATGTAAATGTAAAAGAACATCTAATATCTTTCTGTTAATTTTTTTTTTGGCGTATACGACCGAATAACCCGGAATACTCTATACACAATCACTCTAGAACCAAAAATTGAGACCACACGATTCTTATATTATTTGCTCGACAACAATGAAATTGGAATCAATAAAATAGACTTTTTTTAATAATTATTTTTCAATTTATATATATATTTTTAAGTATGGTAAAATGATGTTACTAAATTCTATTCTATGGTTTTCCTACGACAACCGAAGAAATCGATGAGATACTTGGATTAAGGTGGTAAGGGAACGCGAGAAAAGAGGCGTGTTTTTACGGTTGTTATGCAAAAAAAAATTGTTTTGGTCAAAATAAATCAAATATTTCTCCACTAGAAACATAAAGAGTTTAATTTTATTCACATGGAGTTATCAAAAGTTGTTGAATATCCGTCAAGTTTGTCCTGGAATTTAACGACAATTTTTATCTCAATTTAAAAGTATGTTATCTATATTCGCTATGCTCACTAAAAATATTCAAAAACTTTTAAGGTCACCATGTGAGGAAAATTAAATTAAATGTTATAGAACTGCTGAAAAAATATTTTATTTATTTTGTCAAAAAATATGTTTAAAACTGCACAAACACCTATTTTCGCTTTTCTTACATCCCCACCTTAAACTGTATTCCCTTTCTAAGTTGCGCGATATCTGTGGTTGGATACGAACAGTTAATATTCACTTTGCAAATATATAAAATATAATCATACTACTTACTTACTAATTCAGCCTAGAATATCATGTTTAATACTACAGTGAGACTTAAGAGCTTGGACAAGATGAATTTCAGGTTTAATTCGTATACAATTATTTAATATATTAATGAGAATTTTTCTGGAAATAAACCCGGTTTACATAGACTTGCAGCTGACTACTCAAACCACTTAACCATGCAGATGGGTATATATTGACGTTGCCAACAAGGAAATTATAATATTAAGTCAGTGTAACATACGCCTACATACCCTACACCAATCACCACTTATTTACCTACCCAAAATCAAATTTAGTATTACTATGAGTCCACTAGGATAATCCATTGAGTGTATTATATAATAAGTAATAACATACACTATTATATATACAATTATATAATAGACACTCAACATATATAAGCTATTTCATAATCTTAGTAGATATACAATTTATTTTTATTTAATATACATTCATAATATATGTCTTATTTTATATTATATACATAATAAATAATCCTAGCATGTCCTACAGTAAAAATGACTTTATTTAATATTTTTTTATTATTTTTGGGCTAATAAATAACGTACTATATCAACACATGACTTACACATATATTTTTAGCACCGCGTCTTATTACCCACTTACAAATTAGCTAAATTGTGTATCAGAGGCAATAAATATCCAGTCTTCCTCTGTCCACTAGGTATACACGCTCCTGACTGAGCTAAGGTGTTAGACTAACATCACTAAGACCTGTCTCAGTGTCTGAACGGGCCAATACTTCATTTTGTGTCAAATAGGCCTGCTGAATATGGGGAGATTGGGGTTAAAATCTCGGTCCGGGTCTATCGTGAAACTTTTTTATAAAGGGTTTACCAATCTTTTTCCACGCAAATGTGGGTATATTGCATCCAACCTTCTTCCTTCATCATCCCTAAGCCACTAAAGTAGTTATATATTATTATTATTATTAGCACCGCGTCTTACTACCCGTTCGGGTTGTACGCAATTACGCTAATGTGCAATGGTAGGGTGATTGTGAGATGAAATGAAGGACCTACAGTCTAACGTGGAATCCGAACCACGGTGGAGACCTGGCGTTCCTCACATTCACAAGATGCCTTGTCGTAGGTGAAGGAAGGGTTTGGTAATCAGATAAATCTTTACCGGGACCGAGGATTGAGCCCCGGACGCAAAATAATTAAAGTAGTTATCATATGAACAGGTAGTAAAACGCGTTGATAAAACATCATTTAAGAATAAAAAAATTGGAACTATTTCAAGAACATTCTATAAATTGTATAAGTCTTCATGGTTGTGATAGTACCAATTTTTTTATACTTATATTATAATTTTTTGGTATTCACACTAGTTAGGTAGGGATAAAAAAAGGTGCAATTTAGATGAAGGTATAATTAATTATTGGCATAAAGAAATATTTGAAACAATTCAGGAAAAACCACGCACCATATATCCAACCGTAATTTTAGCCCCAACGTCATGCATGGTCCCTTACAATCCATTCTAGGTTGTCTTTAAGTTGTCCATAGATGAGAGTACGAACATAATTAATCTTATTTTTCTAACTTAATATACTTGCGTACACTAACAATATCTGGTACCACAAACAGATTTTTCAAGGTTCCAACTAATGTTTATTCAAACATTCCATACATCCCACCAATATGCACCTCAACCCCTTTTTCTGAACGTAGAGGATAAGGATGAATCTTAGTTTGCTCTGTGACGGATTATAAGTGTTATTGGACTTCCGTAGTTTAAGGACATGATATTGAAACTTTGGGGAAGGAAAGCTGAGGGAATGAAGCGAACACGGGAAGTTTGTGTTTGCAAAGTTTGCTGAAGGGATGAAGAGAAAGAGGCGTTGGCAGCCATGTTGTAGTAGTTTCGGGGGAGTGAAATCTGTGGGAATGGCTGAGACATCACAAATGTTGGCTCAATGTAAACCACGTACGTATTTCCCTTTGCCTATACTTGGCGTGTTTGAGTAATTGTTTGGGAAGTAGCGAATCCTTACGAGAATGAAATTCAAAATGATATAAACTCAACTATATTCAAGTTTTCACAATTTAAAACTGAATATAGAATATTCAATCAATATTACATGTTTTTAGGACTCGCAACTAAGCGTAAGGCTCGTGTACACCACATATTGGAAAATAGCCACCTTCAGATATAACTGAGAACGACCAGATTAGGCGACGGTTAACTGATAGTGAAAATAAAGATTTTCCCCATAAGACCTTCAGTTTCTTCAGCCATGATATTGGGCGTGGCCTGGTTTTCCCTTGATGAGGATTTAGGGGTTTGAGCCCCGGCTGGATGTATTGAAGGTATACATTTTTTTTCCACACAAATTTGATTATATTTACATTAAATTATACATTCTTCTCCTCTATATCACTAGTATAGTTAATTATGGGTGTAAGACGCGGTTCGAAAAATAACTGTACTATAAAACTATTTTATTTATTGGACCGTTTCTTGGTCAACTCAAGTTAATAATATGTTAATTATTTATTTTATAAATGTATTAAATGAAAAAATTTATGGAAATAAAATAATATTAATTTTTTTCTGTTTTGTAAATTTAAATTAATTTAATAATTCATACTAATTGACCAATCGTAGTGTGATCTTGGTTATAATCGTCCACATCGAATTCCATCTGTCAGTCCTGTTCTCCAATTAGATGTTTATTCCATGATAGCTACCAAATTCTTGGACCAATTTTTAAAATTTGGCTTATAAATTCTTTGAGCTTATGCCAAACAAAGTAGTGATAATATTATTTGATATGGCCATCGTTTTCAGTATGACGGCCACTCTATAGATTTTTCGTTTAGTAGCTCATCTCAAGAAATTTAAGTTTACAATTCTACGCAATTTATATAGCTTGCGTCTTTACACGCGTGAACAACGCTTTAATCTATGAATATAATGTGTTATAGAATATTATACTAATAGGTTTTTTTGTTTTTTGATAAAGTTAAAATATCAACTTCAAATATTTGAAGAAGTACTAGAAGATCTTCATCTTGAAATCCAAAGTGTAATCTCTCCAAAGAGACATCTTATTACAGTAGCAACGATAAGAACAGACATGACTTTTCAAATGTATGTGTCGAGTCACATTATATTCATCAACAATTTAGTGAGTGTTTACTTACTGAGTAAGCAACCCACCCGGCTTCGGTGGATGCAATGTCTAACGAGTCACTCTTGCAGTAACCAATACGACTGATGACAGGGAGATCGAGGTTCGAATCTCAGTCGGGTGTACTGAGGTTTTATTAAAAATGGTTTTACACTCTCTCACCGCGCAAATGCCAAAACACTTCCTATAAAATACAACCTTCCTTATCACTAAAACCATTAGCGTAGTTAGTACATATGCGTATAACCCAAACGGTTAGTAAGACGTGGTCTTAGAAATAAAATTATCAATCACCATTTAACAAACTTAAAATAAGCTTCAAAATGGTGTAAATCTACATAAATTTACAAGCTCAATTCCTCCCTACCAAGAAGTTCCAAGATATGTAGGCTTACCTTCAAATAGAAAATGTCAGTGTACTGTACGTTATGAGGCACAGTTTTAAAGTGGGACATGGTTGATTATCTATAACTCAACACAAAAATACCAAAATACAAGACTCAACCATGTCCACGCCTTCAAGTTTTAAGGTAAATTAATCTTTTTTTTTTACTCTGATCTTTGACATCTCTTTCAAAGTGAGGTCTATTAAATTCCTTTACGTTAAAATCTCCCTTATGAAAATTAACTATTGAAAGCCAATAGTATTTTTGGAATACTATTGAATTTTAATAGTATTTTAGAATTACTATTGAATTTTAATAGTACTTTAGAATTACTATTGGATTTTTATAGTATTTTAAAAATTACTATTGGATTTTTATAGTATTTTTGAAATTACTATTGAGTTTTAATAATATTTTGTGATTACTATTGAACTTTAATAGTATTTTAAAACCACTCTTGGATTTTAATAGTATTTTATAAATACTTTTGAGTTCTAATAGTAATATAGAATTACTACTGAATTTCAATCGTACTCTAAAATGATCTTAGAGTTTTAATAGTATTTTAAAATTACTATTAGGTTTTAGTAGTATTTTAAAATTACTATTAGGTTTTAATAGTATTTTATTATAACTACTTGGTTATGAAGTAACTATCAAGTTTTAATAGTATTTTCGATTAAATGTTATGTTTCAATACTATTTAAAAATGACTTGACTTTTTGTGGTTTTTTAATACTATTAAAATTTAATAATAGTTTATAATAACGATTAAAATTGTCAATAGTAGAAATAAAAACTAATACTTAGCTCAGAAATAAACAATATTTTAATATCCTATTATTCTTATTATTATTATTGTTATTATTATTATTATTATTATTAGCACCGCGTCTTACTACCCGTTCGGGTTATACGCACTTACGCTAATGTGTAATGGTAGGGTGATTGTGAGATGAAATGGAGGACCTACAGTTTAACGTGGAATCCAAACCATGGTGGAGGCCTGGCATTCCCCACGTTCACCAGATGTCTTGTCAGAGGTGAAGGAAGGGTTTGACAATCAGATAAATCTGTGCCGTGACCTGGGATTGAACCCCGGCCGCCAGCACAGAAGTCTGACACCTTACCCTAGACCACCAGGTCACCCTAATATCCTATTAACTGAGGTGAATATAGTATTTGTGGTAATAATAGAAAAAATAAATAAAACCTAGTGTTGCATATTTCATGATTCACTAGTTTGTTGCATATTTCATTATTCGCTAGTCTCATCTGGTTATTTATAACCCTATTTCCCCTTACTTAACTGCAGATTTCTTGGAATTAGCCACCCCTCTTCCCTCCTAGGCCCAAGAAAACCCACCCACACACACACACACACACACACACACGTGTCGCTGACTCTGTCTCAAACAGTGGTCATTGAATTCCAATCTATTATCACAGCTCGGTGAACCTCTCTGGGTCAGCTTTATTTTGGAAATGAACTCACCAAAAACTCTGTAGAAGGTGATTTTATTGTGCAACTCTTCATAAATGATAAGTTAATGTTCTCTGTGTGTGTTTCTATTTAATATATAATATGTACTTATTAAACGCGAGTGTTTAGGGGAGCTCCTGGCGCAAACTTATATTCGTTAAAAGACCATCGTCGGATCAAGAAGATCAAGACCATCACTTACAGGCATTCTCGGATCTCCAGTCAAGACAACCCTCAAGGTAGTCTCTACACAGTACATCTTTTTATTAAACCTACGTTCAACTCCCGTCTCTGTTTTAGTGTAACTAAAACTGGTCCTCCGAAATCAATTACTTTTTTTTGTTAGTCTTAAATACATTAAACAGACAGATTGCTTATACAAGTAGTATTATGATTTCTGTACTAACTAATGAGGTATTGACATTGTAAGTGCAGGTAGCTGTGTTGTCGAATAGCTACTATTCTTATAATGTCTTTAGTGCATACTATCAGAAATTAAGCAGCAAAGATATTGTATATATACATTAAAAATAAAACATAATATTGAAAAGAGTTGGCGAAAGATTTGATTCTTTATTCGTCTGTTTATGAAAAGATAACCCAATTACTCACCATACATGGACTGGCGGGAGATTATTATTATTTTCACATTAATCTCGATCGCTAATCTTATTTAAGCAGATGGTTTTTTGAGAGTACATCATTTTGGGGATTAAATAAGATTAACATCTACATAACTGTACAATAATTTAATAAGGAACTTTATCATATATTTATTATATTTATATTTTTATATCAATTAATAAGTTCGAATAGTTATTTAAATTGATCTTAAATGCAACTTTATTTCTACTTTTTTTGTTTTGGGGTGTTTTTTTCTACAGATTTTTCCATAATACATTTTTAAAGTTCTCAGAAGTAATTTTTAATAGTTTTTTGCAAACATTAAATTTCTAAAGTTTTTCTCAATAGTAAATTCCTAAAGTTTTTCTCAATAGTAAATTTTTAAAGTATTTCTCAATAGTAAATTTATAAAGTATTTCTCAATAGTAAATTTCTAAAGTATTTCTCAATAGTAAATTTCTTAAGTATTTCTGAATAGTAAATTTCTAAAGTTTTTCTCAATAGTAAATTTCTAAAATTTTTCTCAATATTAAATATCTATAGTTTTTCCCATTAGTATAATTCTAAAGTATTTTTCAATAGTAAATTTCTAAAGTTTTGACTAATAGTATTTGTCCAAATTTACCCATTGAAATATTTCAATAGTTTTTTTAATAGTTTTTTGTATACATTTTCATAAGGGCCCTCACTGTCAATACATGTATGAAGTGAAGTATACTATTTACAGAAATACCAGTACTGCTATCAATTAGAATTTAACTATAATTTCAGCTAAACTTACTCTTGTGTAGGATTGTACTTTAAAATGATATTACATTTGAAAAAATTCTTACAAACTATAATAAAATAATGTTGAGTGATATTTGTTAAAGATTAGAGGATAAATAATTAATAACTACTTTAAAATTTCTTAAATATTATCTTACTATCACCAAATAGTACCCAGAATAAATGTTAATATAACCTAGTATGACTATTCGAGTACGTGGAGGTCAAGGTTTGAATCTCGCTCGGTGTATTGAGGGTTAAATTCCCTAAATTGTTTCTCACAAAAATAAAGGTACATTTACTAAAAATTTGAGCTTACTCATTCTTAGCCAATTAATGTAATTAAACGTATATAGTATGAACTGGTATTGAGAAGAACTGAGACCAAAACCATCTACTATCTTATCTGTACCTCGTATTTAATGTAAACTAAACCATGTTATTTAAATGTTGGTGTGTGTACCTTACTTTTGGGTTAATTAAAGGTAAACTAATCATAATTAGTGTTAACAAATACAGAATCCCCACATGTATACGAATATTTCAACCGAATAAGTGATGTAAATGAGAAACACACTATCTTATAAACTCAATATTTTACTACACCTTAACTCTTATCCAAGAGAAAAATTGACGCCGTGCACATATTCTCAACGGTTAGAATGTGATTTGTGTTGGAAATCCGTCCTATTTATTCAAAGTAAACACTACGTGTGTTCATCTGTACACGTATACACGTCCTACAAATTGTATTAGGTGTCCTCTCTCTGTCACTTTTGTTTCTTTATCCACGTCCATGCTTTACGTAAGATTCTCTTGACAACTCCTCCGGATTTCTGCTTTAATGTGCTCCTTTTAGGTCTTGTGTTTCTACCTCTGGAATGTTCTACCGCTTGTCTGTTGTGTCTAGGGGCTTAGGGTTGGGGGTGGGGGGTCGGGGGGAAGTCATTGACGTAATCCTGTTTGGATCACGTGGCCGTGTCTAAGAAAATGCGTGGTCTGTGTATGGATCGATACCGTGAGACAGATTTCGCGATTCCTAGCGGAAAGGTTCGAGTGCTTAGTGGTATTTGTGCTTGACATTAACACAAGTTTAGTTCAATTAACTAATTTTTACCTGCTTAGGTGCCTGTATGGTCTAAGGTGTAACCATTACACTAGACTATACGGTTGATGACAGGTAGAACGTGATTCGAGACCCGGGCGGATGTGCTGAGGTTATTTGTTCATAAATGATTGTTTACGCCCCTTTCTAAAGAATGTGAGTACAGGTTTTCTAAATGTAACCTTCCCTTATCAGTAGCATATCTTGAAAAAATAGTAAGACGTGGTATATATAAAATAGTTTTTGACATTCACTGCTCTATTTAAACATGTTTATACTTGTTTCGCAGCGATCTTACCTTTCGTCATATATCTCTGTATTTCTTAAGCTGAAATGTGACTTAAAACAATTATCATAAAATAGCTATCCAAAATATATTTTTTCCCCAAACCTATGTGGGTTCTAACCCATTTAGGCTATCTGGCTATTTATACTAGCTAGGGTAACAGATCCGGACAACTGGGCGCTGCCATCTGGGCGCCAAAAATAACCACAATTTTTCCTTTAAAAATTGTTCACTTTTTTAGCATAATGCAATGTACTTTACTGCACTTTTTTAAATCAAAAAGTGATTAGTAACAGAAAAATATGCACTCTTTGATTATGCGCAACTTCATATTTTATTTAAGTGTTCTTAGTATTATTATTATTATTATTATTAGCACCACGTCTTACTACCCGTTCGGGTTGTACGCACTTACGCTCATGTGTAATGGTAAGGTGATTGTGAGATGAAATGGAGGACCTACAGTTTAACGTGAAATCCGAACCACGGTGGAGACCTGTTCTTAGTATTGTATTAATGCATTGCAATAGCTAGATTAGGTTAGATTATGTTAGGTTATGTTAACTTTATAAATACAAATTAATTAAGTTCCCACTACTAAGATTTTTTTAAACAACTCCAAAAATGAATATTTACATATTTTAAAAATAGATGATGTTGCGCTGAAAAATATGATTAGTAAAAAAACACCTCATTTCTAGTTTTTACCCATCACTTTTTAATTATAATTGAGAATATATGAAAAAATGAAGAATTTTTTATATTCTAAAAAAGTGCATTGCATTATACTAGAAAAAAGTTATTTAAAAAAGAAAAAAAGTGTTTTTTAACGTACAGTTGCCCTGGCGCCCAGTTCGTGCGCGCCCATTTGGCCATGCCCGGTTGCCAACCTGCCGGAATTTAAACATCAGCCACACCATCAGCATCAAATAAGTACATACGAGCTTGGCGTCTAGTCTGTGGGCCCATCAATGATTATTTCAAATGTATTAACGTTAAAAGGAGAGTTATCAAATGAGGATAAAACTTTTGGTGTGTTTTCTCCATCTTCCTAACCGTTTGAGCTGTTTAAATATCTACACTATAGAGGTAAGGATGAGGAATTTATAATTGAGAGGGAAACGTAGCCACATATGTGTGAAAATAGAGTAATATACTATTTAAAAAACAACTCTCAGTGGGATTCAAATAATGTTCTTCATATAGCTGGCAATTCTGTCTAATGCGATAGTAAAACATTAGAACATGGGATCAGCAATACGGGTAAGAAAATTGTCAGTCGCTTGGTTGAAATTTTGGGCAGAGATACCTCTCTCAAGGTACTTTGCAAGTAGACATGATGAGATCCAATTACCATAACCTTCATTTAGTTCTGAAGACGTCAGAGGAATTCCAATATAGTTTAATGACTTCATGAAAAAAATACTCGCCTATATTTAATCAATATAAAACTGTTGAGAAGATCATTCAACTTTAATTATAAATATTTAAAATCGTAGACATTCTTTAAATATAAAATTTAGATTATATTTTAGATAATAGTTGTGCTATTGACTTATCTCAGAGATGTTGACTTTTTCAATATGTGGGGGAACTATTTTCATAGCCACGCTACTTACAACTTTATACTTTAAAATACAGTATGATATAAACATCTAGATGTTAGCATTTGTCTTTTACAAAATATATAACATAAATCGGTGACCTGGGGGTCTAAGGGTAAGGTGTCAGACTTCTATGCTGGCGGCCGGGGTTCAATCCTCGGTCCCGGCAAAGATTTATCTGATTATCAAACCCTTCCTTCACCTCTGACAAGACATATTGTGAATGTGGGGAATGCCAGGCCTCCACCGTGGTTTGGATTCCACGTTAAACTGTAGGTCCTCCATTTCATCTCGCAATCACCCTAACATTACACATTAGCGTAAGTGCGTATAACCCGAACGGGAAGTAAGACGCGGTGCTAGTAATAATGATAATAATAATATAATATAAATAATATACCTCTATCATGACCTGGATTATAACTACTAATTATAATTGTAGGCTGTATACCTTCATCACTATATTACGGAATCGAATCAATTACGTAGACTACTCAAAGTCATTAAACCTTAAGAATAAGAAGTTTTATTTTTATTTACGCGTTTAACATAAAGCTATGTACAACCTTAACTAAAGAAAAAGGGTCTTTGAATGGACTCTTCACTCTCACTCACTTCAGTGGCCGCATGGTCTAAGGTGCTACTCTCGCAATAGGCTAGACACCCAAAGAATGGGAGATCCGGAATGGATCCTGGTCTGGTGTTCAGAGTTTGGTTTCCCTAAATGGTTTTCCAATATCGCTCCACGCAAATTAGTCGACACTTACTCTAAGTTCGACCTTTTAAATCATTAACATATTAGTGTAGCTAGTAAATAGGCATATAGCCCGAACTGGTAGTAAGGCGTGGCGCTAGGAAAGAAAAGTCTAAAGTAAATGGAGTCTAGGAATGACCTCTGCTAATGAAAAAAGGGACTATGAACCATTTTATCTGAAGAAAAAGAGAGCTATAAAGGCCCTTTTTAAAATAATAAAGACTTTATGAACGGCCTTATCTAAGGAAAAAGAGGCTAATGAAAGCCCTTATATAATAAAAAAAAAGTTATAAAAGGCTTTATCTAGAGAAGAATAGTTTTATGAACAGATTTGTCTAAAGAATAAAGGGGTTAGTAATGACCTTATATAAATAATAAATATGTTAGGAATGGCCTTATATAAATAATGCTGTTATAAATGCCTTTATTTAAACAATAAAGGTAACTAAAATTAAAGCTGTTATGAATGTATTTTTATAGATAAGGAATGTTTAATAATAGGCCATATTTAACTAATAAAGGATTTATAAAAGCTTTTATATAAAAATACAATGCTATGAAGGTACTACTCTAAAGAATAAATATGCTATGAATGGCCTTATATAAAAAAGAAAGGTGTTTTGAACGATCTAGTCCAATGAAGAAAATGGCTATTAATGGCCTTATTTAAGAATAAAATGTGCTATGAACAGCCTTATCTAACTAATAATAATAATAATAATAATAATAGCACCACATCTTACTACCCGTTCGGGCTATACGCTTTTTAAGTACTAATTACGCTAATGGATTAGGAATTGGGAAGGTTGAATTAAATGAAGTGAACCCGCATTTGCGTGGAGGGAGAGTGGAAAACCACTTAGGAAAAACCACCCTCAGTTCACCCGACCGAGATTCGAACCTCGATCTCCCAGTCCTCAGAAATCTAGCTCAACACGACTAGCGCGTTAGCCAACTACGCCACCGAGGCGGGTCTTATCTAAATAAGAAAGGGCTTATGAACCCTTTTATAAAGAATAAAGGTGTTAGGAAAAAAAAGGCTTTCAAGTTAAATTAATTTATAATTAGCTACAATTTGAGGGTTTGCTCCAAATTACGTGTGAAATAAAATCCCAAAGGTCTCCTACAGTGCGATGTGAGCTTCCATCAAAAATGTCTGATCAAAGATGACCGCCGTACAATAACCGCCTCTACTCAAGTTTTCCCTTTTATCTCTGTTAAAAACCCAGATATTTCAAATCTGAAAAAACATACTTGCTCCATAGATGTCCCTCTTTTGTGGTGTACTATAAATTTACCCATACAATTGGATTAATTTTTTATACAATTTATAAACTTAATTTTTTTAAATCTCAAGACACAATGTTTGCTTATTTGGTCTTATAGCTTCAAAACGACAACGAAATCAATATATATTTATATTGAGTTTATTTTAACGTCTTTTTATAATAAAAAATCATTCAAATCCCTCAGAAATTGACGGAGATATGATTTTTTGTTGTTACATGACCAAACCTAGGGAAATAACTTCTCTCATTTCAAATACTAAATAAGTTTTGTTCACCGTTACTTGATTTTATTTGTTTTATTTATTACTTTTTTATTTGGTGAGTAGATTGGAGAATATTTCTCTGAGTTGGTACCTATTGTAATATGTATTTGGAATTGAATGCAATAAATCAAAGGTTCAAAGTATCAAGCTTCAATAAATGTATGTTATCAAAAGCTATTTTATTAAAATTAAATTAGGTATAATAGATATTTACAAAAAAGTGAGCCACATGAACGATGGGAAAGTTTTAATAGTACAAAGGTATCAATATTTAAGGTCATTCATCATCATTATCTTCAGAGTCCTCAGGAGTTGCCAAATTTTTACATGACACTCCGAGGCGAACAGAACAAGGAACAGTAAAGACCTGCTTGTATGTAATGGCAAGATTCAACATCACAGTACTTGGATGTTTTTATCTTGCATTTACATGAAATCATGTTAAGAATATCTTCCGAATATGATGGTATAGTTGATGGTACAGAACGTAAGATGCCTTCCATCATAATCCATCCCCATGTAGTAGGATTTAAATAGTTTCCAAGCCACCATTGCACTCGAAGTTAAACTCAAATAGAATGCTGGGAAACAGCTGCACTAGTTGGTGTAAGACTCGCCAGATTAAATTTGGAAGAAAGTATTTTCTTGACTTCTCTATTGTAGTGTTTGTGTCATAGCTCATCCAGGGTAGTTATTTTTGGTCCCTCTCCAAAATGTTGTATTAGAAACGCCTCCCCTGTTTTAAAAACTTTTTGAGAGTCAAGAATTGGTGTGTTGAGCCATGATACAGCAGAAAGAAGATCACTCTTTTTTGTAAGTAATTTTAAAGCTGTTTTCTTCCCCTTTCTATAAATTGCTGAAGTTGTATCAACACCAGTGGCTGCGTGCAAAAAGAGAAAGTAATCCTACATTGGTCAAAGAGCTTCTTGTATTTTTGTGATAAGTAAAACTTCCTCCCGTACTTAGAGGTTTGTGGCTGCAGGAATAACAATGACGGATTTAGAATCCCTAGGGCTATTAAGAAAACCATAATATTGGAATTAGTACCCACCACTGCAACTGATCTGCCATCATTCTCATAGCATCAGTTGCAGTTGTGCAGATTAACGCGTCTGCATAGTCCCCTGCCTGTATCACCCGTGCCCCTTCAGAGTTGAAATGCTGCCATGTCATTTGAATCAGCCGTGACATGTTTTCAGAGTTTCGCAAGATACTAGCTTGATTATAAGTAGCCAACATATTTTAGTTGAATGCAATTTTGGATGACATTTTCGAGACCATTCTTCTTTACCTCTCAACACATTTAGTGGATGATACATATGTGTACCCATTGAAACCTGCTGCTACACATTGAGAAAAACATGTTTTGACCAAGTTGACATATTTAAGACATATATTTTTGTATGTTTCAGGCTTTCCCCAAAGTGATGTATGCATGAGGAATCCTCCAACTACTGCATAGAAGCATGTGGATGGTCTTTCGACACACAACTCAACAGATTCAATTATGGTAGCTAGAACTGATTTTTCATTTTTCCTATTGGAAAACTTTTCAAACAGTTAGGGGGGTTGAGGGAATAATTCCTACTTAAGATGTTCTTGAAGCTTTACTTTTTTATTGGTCAGAGGCACAGTTGCAATTCTACGGAACAACTGCAGGGGTTGATCAAATCACTTTCATGTCTGATATTGAATGTATTCCTTGTGGCAGATATAGGAACTGCTCTATTTCTCCTTTAAAGTTTTATTTTGCAAACGAACCATCAGTGACAGAGGAATGCAACTTTTGACCAAATTATTTTGCTTGGTGGCAGTTGGTTTTGTTATCAGCTGCCGGGCTACTAGAAATGTTCATCAGCGCACCTTTTAGAGATGAATCATCAAAGGGATTGTGAAATAACAGCCAATTAGAAAGCATTTTTGAGTCTGAGCCATCTCTAGATTGATTGGATGAGAGAAATTCAACTTGTTGCTCTGATGAAACAAAGATTTTAAATTGAATTTTCCAGCGTTTCTGATATATTCATGTTAATGGGTCATGTTGAAACCCATCTAGATAAAGTTAAGTCAGTCATTCCTTGGCTCTCGGTCACTTCGCCTGACACATTCTTCAATTCAATGAGGGATTGCTCTATTATCATATCTGGAGGCACTCTACTCCATTCCCTCTCTTTCCCACGCATTATAAAGTACCCTTAAGTAATTTTTGCAAACTCAACTCTATCAATTCTCTCCTTAAGTCCTTCCATTTCCTGAACATATAAATGAGCACATTTGACATAAAACAGGTGTCGTGCAGAGTAAAAATAAGGGAGCATAGATTTTATACAATACAAATGTAAATCCTAATCACCGAATATGTACCGATCAACACTTCTTAAAGCTACGCCCACAATAGTCTAAAAGAGGGTGGATGAAAATTATAAGGAATTTAATATTATTAAAATTATGAACATTTATAAGTTTAGGAAAAATTTGAAATATTTATTCAAGGCAAACCGACAGTGGTAAATGAAAAATACATGGCCTCACAAGGCAAGCTGAATAGTGTTGAAAAACATATAAATATGGCAGAGACTGCTCTTGCTCAGTACATTTGAAGATATATTTCACAATCTTAAGGTAAACTATTCATTTATAAGAATTAGTCTGTAAGACACCCAACAACAATCAAAAATCGTTAGTATATTAATAAAGCGCTTTAAGGAACTCCTTTAAATGGTTACGAAAGCGCCTGAATCACCATTGTGAATTCTGACTAAACAAATAGTTTGAACCATTAAACTATTGAATCCTTACTATAATAATAAAGAGCTTAAGGATCCTCTTTTAAACGGCTAAGAACGTGCCTGAATCAACATTGTGAGTTCAGACTAAGCAAATTTAAATTTAAATATCAATTCTGATATATGTAAAATACACAAAGGTTGACTTCCCAACATAATTCAAACTTCTGTGGGACTATTAATTCCACCACCCTTGAAATAATTGAGAAGATTCCGACATGTTAACATTTAACATTATAATATAAAACAAAATAAAATTACATTAGAATACTTGTAATTTCTCACCAAAAGAATCAGTAAATGTTAAAGTTAAAACTTATAATCCAACAAAAATGAATTACTTTGATATTTTCTTCAAATAGAATACATCTAGAAAATATTATCTATAAAAGAAATATAATCAAATTTTAAAGTTCAAACAATTATTAATAACCTCAAGAGAAATAAAAAATATAATTAAACTAAATATTCCAAGATAGAAAAGAATAATAATAGGCTATTTATTATAATCTCTAAAAATTACAAAGAGACTAGGGTCCAAGTGGAAAAAGTAAATATTAAGTAGTGTTTCATAAACAAATTTACTTTCAAAAATAAATATACTATTGAGAAATTACAGATGCCTACACTGAACGAATTCAATTACATAATTAATCCAAGCGTTAAAAACACTCAAGCCCATAAAA
Organism: Timema shepardi; assembly: GCA_902151425.1. NCBI lineage: Eukaryota > Metazoa > Arthropoda > Insecta > Phasmatodea > Timematidae > Timema > Timema shepardi. The sequence goes on from CABFVX010000632.1 coordinate 188,301, forward strand.
GGTCATTTAAATTTTAAATAACCATTTAAAATATATAAAGTTTATATATTGCCGTCCTTGAGTGATTACGGCTAAGTCCAGATAAGGACCTCTTGTCAGATATCGTTGGCCATTATGCTAACTGATTATTTCCAAGTCCAGAACAGGACCTTTCGTGGAAGTTTCGGATGTAGTAGTCAAAAATACTTTGCTGAGTTTTCTCGTTATATAGGTCTAGTTTATTGGTAAAGAGGTGGTATTTTTCATATACATTACTCTCTTGTTAGCAGTTACACCAATTCACGTATACCGGACATCTGGTGAGTAAGCAGTAAAACTTGGCTCGTTCTCAAAACACATACGCCGGACATCTGATGAGTTTGCTGTTGAATCTAAGTACGCCAATCCAGTCACGTTTACCATACACTTGTAGAATTGGCAGTTCAAGATTGTGAGTGGCCCATTTGTAGCCCAGTCGGGCCAATCATTTTATTTCTGGAGCCCTCTATATGAACATGTTGTTCTTGCATCATTCAAAACTTGTTAGGACTTCTTTTCATTTTAGAACTTGGTGCGAATAGGTTGGTCATGGACGTGTGTGAAGCCAGGAGCTACAATATGTGAGTAAAGACCATATATTAGACATAGTAAGTTTTGTAATCTTATATATTGCAGGATGTCTATGGGTATATGTACTATTCAGCATGGGTAGTATTTAAGTAAACTATCTAGTCTTGCTATTGTTATTATTGCAGTATTTCTATATGTATTGGATTATTTGGAGAGGGAAGAAGTAATGTAGCATTAACTAGTATTGCTATTATGACAATTATATCTGCTTGAATGTGCAAAATACAAAGTTTAACCTGTTTCATGTATTGCAACCACAATTTACCAGTTCTGGTAAATTCATAATTTTCTGGTACTTCCTCAATTACTTTAATAAAATGTTGAATATTAGGGTTTGCTTTAAGATCCTCAATGCTGTCTTTCCTTGCAAGCATAACGTCATGAATGAAGTCTAGTATATTACTTTATGTGGAATCATATAATTCTTGAAAATGTTCCAAAACCGTAGCATTGATGGTTATGAACGTCAAAAAATGTGCTTTCAATGCTTTTGAATATGCATACCCACTCATAATATTTACAACAGTATCTTGGGTATACAACACACCGCAAAGTTCCTCGATTCAACTACCTGACATCACGTACCCAATTGTGCCTAGGTAGGATATCAGCAAATGGAAACCAGCAGATATTACTAAATTATTTGACAAATTATTGTTTGGGTCAACTGCAGAAATTATTTCCATAGCTTTCCAATAATGAGGTTGGTTGAAAGTGGCTATACAAGTGTTGTTGTTTTTGTCCCAGGTTGTTACATTCCTCTACCGCTTAAAGGAGAGTTGAATATATTTTGTTTATGTAAAAAGCTGGACTATTTGAGAATGGAACAGGAACAACACTACTTTGATCAAACTTTGAAGTACCACTGTTCTTGTATATGGCATGCATGAAACCATTGCACCAAGGTTCTGGTGAATTTTTCCCGAGGTGTAAACATACATATAAATGTTTTGTGAACACAGCATGTTCAAGATTTGGGATGTACTCTTTGTTAATAGGAATAACACACTTTATTTTAACATTTGAAAGGCCAATATGTGTTCTTTTCTTTTAGATTGCTATTTCTCTTCTAGCCATTGGTGCCACAGACTCTTCTGGCAGATTTGTGAGTCTAGGCACACTAGAATCAGTAACAAATTGTTCAGGTGGAGTACTTACTACCCATATTATGAAACGTATTTTGACCATCTAGAGTTTTGGTATTGAAATCTGAATGATCAAATACCCACCGTGTAAGATGAGATAACGTCTGGGCAAAAGAAAAGCACATGCATTAAAGCTCAAATCTACAAATTTGTATATAGCTAGCGCCTACTCCAAGACTCTGGAGAGTATAAACAAGCTTTCGAGAAGCAAAGTTAAGGAGACAGTACGATCCAGCTGCAAGTTGGATGCGAGAGATAAAACTATTTGGTCTATTCATTGAAATGATCGAATAGCAAACCATGATTTACTTTGGTTCTACCTTTTTCTTGTATTTTCTACTTTTAGTAACTTCTCCTACTAACATTTTTAGTTTCAAGAATGATAGTAATTTGGTTACTAAACATGTTCACAGGTTGCGGATATGTTGGGATTTCATTTTACACGTATTTTGGAGCAAGCCCTCAAATGTATAGCTAATTATGAATTAATTTCACTTGGGCCACTTTTTTGCCTTATTTCTGGGATATTATGAATGTCATTATATAAAGAATAAATATGTTAAGAGTGGCCTTATCTAAATGGTAAGGAGGCTATGAACGATCTTATCTAAGAAATAAAGGTGTTATGAATGGCCATAACTAACTGAGAAAGGAACTAAGAAAGGCCTTATTTATGTAATAAAGCTGAAATGAATGGCATTATCAAAATGAGAAATGATCTATGTATTGTCTTATTTAAGGACTAAAATACTTGTATATTATATATTGGGTATTATATCAGCAGTTTCATGTAGAGGGGCCAGAAATATATGCCTAGGAAAAACAACCTTAGAGAAGCCAATTAGAATTAAAATAGTCTCTCTATATCAATACCCATGAAGTCGCGAAAGGTAGTGCACTTACCTTTGGAGCTTGGGATTCTATGCTCGATTCCCAGCATGGCCAAATTGATAGCATTAGCTAACGGTTAGGCTACGGTTGGTGTATGTTCTAGAATTGTTCTAGAATTAAATTATATCGAAAGTCACCTTTGTCGTGTGTGTCGTGTTGGTTCAAAATGTCTGGTTAAATCTACGAAACATAAAAAAAGATTAAGAACACCGTCATTGAAACAAACCGCACCGTTTTAAAAACGCTGTCACTTATAAAGGTCAACACAAATATAAAGGGCACAAATTATCTTTTATTAATTTATTTTAGGCTAGTCTTCTTCCCAGAAATAAATAAACATGTGTGTATTACTTTTTCTCCGCCTAAAACCTCTTGTGTCCATTTATTTTCGAAACATACAGTTTTTTTACCTTCTCTCAGCCACCTTTACGAGTAATCTTTATCTAAAGAAAAGTACGGGCATTAGGTGTTAGTTCAGGTCAGAATTCAATCTTGTCCGGGTCATCTTGGTCCAATCCTTCTTAACCCCTCTGACACTCCAGCTGGATTTTTCCTGTCACCTTAAGAACGAAGGAAAAAGGTTTCTTTTAAAATAACTTTTTTTATTCAGTGACTTCTAAAATGTTTTTATCGATTTTTCAATAGTGTTTTAGGGAGTGTGTCAATAGGTGAGAAATTGGTTAAATATTTTAATTGGCTTATATCACAGACTTTATCCTAGATCTTGTAAGTAGTGTGATTGTCCTCTATGTTTTTATTACTTGAAACATCACCGCCAGATATATGAGAACCTTCTTCTAATCGAAATGGTGAGGATATTGACTCATTTTCTAATGATCTATCCTGTTAAGTGACAGGACATAAATGGTGAAACATTTCCGACCGGTGTGCCGTTTTAGAGCATCCAGGGTTTGAACTAGTCTAGTGTGCCACAATTTAATTTCGTTTTTTAATGGGTATTCATAAAAAAACTCGTGTACTATTTAGAATTTCTCAAATAAAAGTGTAAATATTTTAATAATGTTTAAATTTTAAAGGAGGAAAATTTAATAAATTCTCAGAGTGAGTTTCTTAGACGATATTAATTTCCATAACAAACACTGAAATAGTCATTTAAAAAATACAGCAGATTATGGTTTTAGACCTTATCTTATTATATGTTCAGGCTATACACATATGTATTAATTACGATAATGATTTAGGGATGAGGAAGGCTGAATTTATAAGTGTACCCACTTATGTGGTAACTGAGATTGGAACACAATTTTGGAAGAACTCATTCTCATTACAACCAACCGGGACTCGAACCCTGATCTTTTGTCTTCGGGAGTCTAATCCAACACAAGAATGACGTCTTAGACCATGCGCTCACCGAAGCAGGTATAAACAAATCAAAAATGTTCATGATATTTTCCATATTATTCTGAAACATGTCATAATTTACCAGCCAATATATTGATATTCGGTTCAAAGCTTGTTGTTTTCGACAGCACACAAGATGTACGAGGATGGGCTATTTTTAAGCATTGACTTCACAAAGTTCATTGAAACATTATATTGAATGACATTGCTGTCGAAATATTATAGACTTGAAAAAATAGTACCACGTTGGAAAAATATTTATTTAGAGTTGTTTTCTTATCATACGGACGTGTCACCTAAGCCATGTCTTACTGGGTGCCATACAAGCCAAATATTTACCAACCCTGAATCTAGGAGATAGGACGTGGTATGAACTATGATCTAGCGTTATGTTATTTGGCAAATCGTGTTCTGATATAGCCTGTGCAGAGAGTGTACGTTTAATATTCTAATAAAATACAATAAAGAGTTGTTTAAATAATTCCACGAGTTATCTTAAGTTCAACACATGAGGTATTAGCGACATAATCTGATGGATAAGAGAATAATAAATAAATATATTAATTATAGTTCCTTCCCTTTTCAAGTGCCCCTACCTGTAATTTGAACCCTGACCCATCAATGACAACAAAGTAACTTATATCTTGACACTCACGACTTAAACCATGTGTTAGCAAACACTGATCGTCTCATTTTTTTTAAGAGTACGTTCAACCTTAAATCTACTCACGAATAGTCAGATTAAGTGGCCGCATAGTATAAGGCGTTATTGGTGTTAGTCTAGATTGCTGATTACAGGGATATCGGGGTTCAAATCCCGGTCAGGTGTATTGAGGGTGTGTTTTTACAAATGGTTTTCTACACTCTCTCCACTCAAATTAGGATACACTTCCACTAAATTAAACCTTCCGCATCCCTAACTCACTAGCGCAATTAGTACATACTATGCGTATAACCTGAACAGGTAATAAGATGCGTTGCACGGAATTTCTTTCTTTATTATTTAAAAATGGAGATATTTACGCAAAACTCGTAATATATGTGAAACGAAATAATATACACTATCAAACCCATCCATTAATTGCAATTTACTTATGTAAAACTTTTTTTGTCCCGGTTTTAAAATTTATAGAGACTTATTTATATTTAATTATCCTATGGCATTAGATAATTATTGGGTTAAAATTAAGTAGTATTTCTTTAAAACTAAAGCTCACAAAACTGTATTAATATATTTGTCAATATCCCAGAAACGGTTGGTTTTATAAAAATATATTTAACATAAAAGTTTTTTATTTTTAATAGTACTACAATTTTTAAATGATAATTTATTTATTCTCTTAAATATTTGCAGAGATATGGATGCTTCTGTAAAGTACCCTAAAATTTATTTTCATGAGAAAATTAAAACAGCCAGTTTATTTATAATCTTAATCAACTCCTAGATACGAATTTTAATCAAAATCGTTCAAGCCAATTTTGAGGAAATCGGTTTTTTTCTTTTCGCCCCTTATTAAACTACTCTTAATTTTAAGTTTAAACAGACACACAGACATACGGCATTGCAAAGACCACTTTTTGGGGTTCGGGGGGCTATGAGACCTTGACATCCATTAAAATTTCAGATGAGATCTTTTTTTAACGGTCGCTACCTTACCTTTTGTGTTCGAAAAGTTAAAAAAAATTATTAGCGTATAACTTGAAAGTGATTGATTTAGTAAAAATATGCTTCAAATAATATGTTTGTATTATAAATAGACCTACATATTTGTGGTGACAAGTAATTTCATATCTCAAATAGTTTAGGAGATATTATTAAAAAAATGTTAATTTACGTATCAGACCGGAGCCCTTAAAGTCATTTTGCCGAAATTTTGGGATTAGCCATTTTGTTTGTGACCGTAAAAAATAAAATAACATGAAATGTTCATGGATGTCGACTTCTCATGACCCTCCGAATCCTAAAATGGGATCTTATCAATGCCGTGTGTCTGATTAAACTTAAAATTAAGAGTAGTTTAATGAAGGAAGAAAAGAGAAAAAAATCGATCTTCCCAAAATTGGCTCTAACGATTTTGATTAAAATTCGTATATAGGCGTTGAATAAGATAATAAATAAACTGGCTTTTTTAATTTTCCCATGGAAATAACTTTTAGGGTATTTAATAAAAGCAGAAACTTTCATATCTCAGCAACTATTTGAGATACTAAATATCTTTTCATTGCAAAATTGTAGTACTATCAAAAATAAAAAACTTTTAAATGAAATATATTTTTTATAAAAACAATAGTTTCTGAGATATTGGCAAATATATTAATACAATTTTGTTAGCTTTGGTTGTAAAGAGATACTACTTGAGTTTTAACGCAATAATTATCAAATGCAATCGAGTAATTTAAATATTAGTAAGTCTTTCAAAAATTTTATTGTTTTTCCTTAAACCTCTTAAAAGAAATGTCTGTACAGTAATAATCTATCTATTTCATTTTAGACTCATTAGTCGAAATTTACATTTTTTATTGGTCAAAATTTATAGATGAGTAATTGAAAAGCAATTCGATAACTTGAAGATGTGAAACACCTAATAAAATGTTAATATTTCAACCTGAATTCGAAATTTTATTACGAATTGTTGACACTTATGTACCCAAAATCGATCATTTTTATTGATCCAACTATAAAATGAAAACATTCTTTAAAAATAAAACTATAAAATTTAAAACCGGGAATTAAAAGGTGTTTTACGTAAGTATAGTGCAATTTATGCTTGGGTTTTCTAGTGTACAGTAGCCCCATGAGTTCTTTGGTGCTGACTGACAGCTCAAAGCTGACGTCTGACAGTCAACATTTAGGTATAAACCTACATTTTGACCATGATAAGTGACAGATGCTAAACACATGTTTTTGCAGATCATATGGTTCGGCGTAGGGATACATAATTTGGTCTGGTAACTTTTCAAAGCATTTAGCTGTCAGCTGTGAGCTGTCAGTCAGCACCAAAGATGTCATGGGGCTACTGTATATTATTTTGTTTCACATATATAAGGAGTTTAGAGTAAATATCTCAATTTTTAGACAATAGAGCAATAAAGTTAGTTTTGGAGTTCCGTATCATTTATTTATGATTATAATAATAATAATTGAGTGTATTTAAATACCGTATTTCATTACATATCTACCTACTATTTTCAAACGACAGCGGATGTTAAAAAAGGATTATTTTCAAACAGAGCAGAAAGCCTTAATATTTGGGATTCAATTTGACATAATAAAAATTTATATTTGTTTAGATGAAGTATTTGTTTTTTAAATATATATTTTAAACTCATTTAAAAAGTATAAACGTAGAATTAAATATAAAAAAGTATAGTTGAAGTTTGTAATTGTTACAAATTTGCAAAGGTCAATCTGGCTCTCGACCAACTCACCTGTGAATGCAACAGCGTATATAAAGGTCAATCAGGACGTCATTTTTCAACTAGGTTTTTTTTAACGCATAAGTAATTTAAACACGATAGAAATAAATCTAAATTCTCAGAACATCTCAAACTATCCGGTCATCAACCCACCCCCATGGAAAAAATGTATGAAGCTTTTATATAAATCTCCTAAAGGTACAACTATGAACACTGCCGAAAATATATTTATTCAAACCGCTATACTTGACAACAGGAACGTTCTCAACAAACAAACCAACTTTGAAAATCAAACACTTATTAATACTCTAAGGAACCTACCCCAACACACCAAAATGAAGTAACATTCCATATGCTCCATGCCCATCCTTCCATAGTAGTAAATGACCTGTTCGGGCCAGTGTCGAGAAGATTAAAACCTTTCTCCATCCCCTTTGCTTGTCATTCTCTTTTTCTCTTCCCTAATTTTTATAAACTTGTCACATATTATTTTTCAACATCTCTCTCTATCTGTCTTGCGCTCTAATATTATTAGTCTCATATCACTGATTGACTTTCAATATCCTTGACTTCTTATTTTCTTTCTAGAACATCTGAGCCCAGTTCATATATATATGGTTGCTTATTACATTCTTTAAGTTCAGTTTCTGTTCTTCATGGCTGATTAATTAACTGGTAAATATGCTATTTTATTATCTATGTTCAACTCCTAATTTAACTTTTGCATATTTGATTTTTATAGTTTAATATTTCACACTGGATTTGTACCATAACTTGTTTTGACTTTTATTCTGTGGCCTGATGATGGCGTTGATATGATACGCCGAAACATGTCGTAACCTTGGGCTGAAATGTACCAGCTTTATGGAAAAGGAACAAGAGCATCAATCAGATAAGATAGAATTCAATATTTCAAATTTACAATTCAATATTATTGTTCAATATTAAAACTTTTATATTCCAATAACCATGCAATGTATCTGTCTACGCCATCTTCACTTAAACTAAACTTGACTTAAACTATTGTGTTTTAATTATTCATTTTAATATGTTATATGTATACGTATTGTATTTAAGATGGACTTGCTGTTTTAATGTTATAATGAATGTTAATCTGTTCTTTTAATCTAATAAATTTATGCTCAATCTAATCCACATATTAATCATGTTATGTTATGATGGTTATATATTAGGATTCTTAATCTAATCAATTTGCACTCAATGTAAAGTTTATGGTTTTATTCAGATTGAACTTTGCGAATTTGTAACAACTCCAAACTTCAACTATACTTATTTTATATTGAATTCTACGTTTATATTATAGATCGTTTCCTTATTACAATACATCATGTTTTTCATGAATCATTTAATAAAGTACGTATCTATCAGATCAAAAGCTGTCCAATAAAAATGGGTGATAACTGATGCGTTCTATTTCTTACATATTATTGAATACAAATGAGATGAGTAAACCAAAATATACGGTAACATTGTGGATAATCACATGGCACAGCCCTGTTTATCCTGAATGGTAGCAGACTAACCTTGGTGGATTATTCTATGACCCGATCATATAAGACCCGCCATAGTGGAAAAATTTAAAGTAAGCTTGTTACCTTCAGGGTAAACAATGGGTAAAAATTATTATTGTATCATGTGGAACACGCCTAAAACAATTTATAAGTTTAATTGTTGGACATTGACTTAGCATTTTGTAATATATGTGTAATTTAGAGTGTACTTCTAAGTAAAATGTAGCAAAACTGTGATATTATTTAATATTATTTTAATCTACAGTATTATAGATTTTTAGTTAATGTTATGTTAACAATCAAAGATTTACAAACAGTATTTTAACATTTTTAAAATTCAAAATGTTGCCTTTAATAGTCATATATATTTTAACCACGTTTACGATAGCCTTGTTTCTTTGAATATATAAAGTAGACTAGTATCTTATTGAGGAAATATTATATAATTTTTATCAAACAATAGAACCAAGTCTTGCACACTATCACATTTATAACTTACATAAAAGAAAGACATGAAACCATTCCTATATACAGCCCGTAATATTTCTGTGTTTATATTCCGGAAACGTTTTCTCTTATCGTGTGATAATTTATAAGGCCCTTTGTCAACATATTACCTCGTAGTACAGAAGCTGCAATGCATGAAATTTAGTGGGGCAAACAACTTGTTATTTGCATTCACAATTTATAGAGGAGTTACTGTATTTTACACTATATAATCACGCACTGGAATTGTCTTGAATTAAGATTATTAGGCATATAAAGTTAACGATAGAGTGTAAAGCATGTATCTTGGTGATCATTTAAATTAATTTATTAAAAAAAAGTTTTATTTTACTTTTAAGTGAAAAGAAATAGTATTATTAAAATTTCTCTTTTAACAAATATTTCCTCCCGACAGTGATACTTGTATGTTTTCCCTAATGAGGTGGGGGTGATAAAGATTAAATTTGATTAAATGTACCTGCATTTAAATTATAGGAAATGGGGAAACCGTGAAGGATAAACATATAAATTAACCGGACAGGGACTCAAACATTTTTATCCCCGTAAAACCAGACTAGATGAGACTGACACCTTTGTCTATATGACTAGTGGCTTAGGTGGGAGAGGACTAATAAATTATTAAAAGATTAAAGCCAATACACTTCTCGCACTTCCTCTTTGTATCATCCCTCTAAAGGCTCTCAATAGAAACAGGGGATGATGTATTTAAGACAAGTCGGGGAGGTTAAATTTACAAAACTATAATTTATCACCCACCTCGGTGGCGTAGTTGGCTAACGCGCTTGTCGTGTAGAGCTCAACTGTTGAGGACGGGGAGATCGAGGTTCGAATATCGGTCGGGTGAACTGGGGGTGGTTTTTCCTAAATGGTTTTCCACTCTTCCTCCACGCAAATGCGGGTTCACTTCCTCTAATTCAAACTTCCCAATTCCTAATACATTAGCGTAATTAGTACTTAAAGCGTATAACCCGAACGGGTAGTAAGACGCGGTGCTAGATATTATTATTATTATTATTATAATTTATCTACAGTATGTGATAGAAACTGTGTGCATTGAATGAGTGATGAAGTTTTGAAGAGATACAGGTCAATGAACTGTATTTTTAATCTATCAATCTGACACACAGGCGAGTTTCATGTTACAAATATCAATATAAACTTATTTTTAAATTTTAATGTCTGTATTTTGTGAACAATATCACACCATCCATTCAGGTTATTCGCATTTTTACAGTATTACGTCCTATAAAATATTTCATAATAATATTAAAACAATACAATACACATTAATTTGCCTCTATCTTATGTTTACGGTAAAAATAAAACAAGCTCTTGTAGGATTAAATTAAATGTTATCTACATTAAACAGATTCGAAGTAAAATATAGAAATAAATATCAATTGGAAAAAAAAACAATCGCTTGAGTAATAAATACGCTTCAAAGAAAGTTGCATGTACAAATATTTCTGATCGCTAGGATATAGATGATGAGTATAATTAGTTAAACATATAATTAAGCACATAGAGATAATTTTATTTTAACTAACTTTGATTTCTAAATAATATGTTAGCAGATATGATAGCAAAATATTTTATATAATTTAAGTAAACACATTTGCATCCATTTTGAAATCTGTGAACAGAAAGTATTATAATTTGTCATTGTCTTCCATGTATCGGTTGCTAATAGAAACAATAAACAATCTTTTCTAAATAAAAATGATTGATAGAGTGTTAACTTACTTTTTTGATGTAAAAGTTATTAGAGAACAATAAAGACAATAGTACTAGTTGTTTTAATATAATTAAAATATATATGAATACAATTTATTTTATATGTATTTAAATAACTAGTAGGGCTTTAACTGAGTTACAAAAAAACATTGTTTTTATTTGAAGAAGAAATATCCATAGTATTTTTATGAACCTAAAAAAATTGAAAATGTTCTCTTTATAAATAAAAAAATTGCTTGTTCCACTAATAAATACCTAGGAATATCTATCTGAATATGTCTGAGTGGCTTCAATTATTACATAACTATCTGTACAAAAATAATAGTTATTAAAAATAAGAGTTATTCCTTTTAACGTTTAGAGAGCGAGTATACTTATCGGTGAAATTATCTGTCCGGTTCTCTAGACAATATTGTGCAATTTTTTCTATATATGTTATATCATGTGCTAGAAAAATTCAGATACTAATTGATTAGAGTGTTTTGCATAGTGTATATGCTCAGATAACCACTAAGACTGTAATATTGTATATTTTATACATGGTGCCTGATATAAAATAATTGGAACATTTCTTAAAGGTAGCAATGGAAGGAAAGTGAGATTAGAATTTTAAAAAATCGGTCTTTAAAATAACTACCAACCTAATTAATAAAATAGTTCTGTAGTAGTTCCGCTTAGTTTAAACTTATACTCAAAACAGTGAGTAAATGGATACAGTCGGGAAATGCATGCTACTACTTAGTCTGTAACTTGTAAATATCTCGACTGTTGTCAAGGAATACAGAATTCAGAATACTACTAATAATAGGTTTACCCTTTGTTCCTCATGGTTGTGAAACCTTACATATCTAGAATAAATTTCGAATGTTTGGAAACAATGCACTTAGGAAAATATTTAGTTCAAAAAGAGATTAAGATAATGGCCAGTGTAAGAGGACTCATAATGTTGAGTTACATAACTCCTACCCATACCTTTTACTTCTCACCAGATATTGTCAGAGTAATCAAATCATTGGACACGACATATAGCACAAAAAAAGAGTATCTAGAACCTTGTTCAGTGTACTAACTGGTAAGACCAATGGAAAAAGACTATTGAGAAGTCCTAGACGCAGATGGAAGGAAAACACTAAAATTGACCTGAAGGATATAGGGTGTAGTTAGGTGGACTGGATGGAAATAGCTCAATCTAGGGTTAGGGTATAGTGAGATGGGTTGTGTATAACAAGCTCAAGTTAGGAATATGGTGTAATGAGAAGGACTAGATATAACTAGCTCAAAAAGGGGTATGGTGTAATGAGGTGGATTTGATAGAACTATCTCAAGATAAGAAAAGGTGACGCACTTTTTTAATACAGCAGTGAATCTTCGAGTTCTAATGCCTTAGAAAAAATAAATAACATCAAAATTTATTGGATATCTGTCTGATAGTAACGTTTAATGATAAATGTTTCACTCGAGAGAGGACGCTATCACCAAATTCCAGGATGTTCGTGAAATTTTTTAAAGAAATGTTAAGATTACTATTTGTAACGAACCTATAACTTGTTATATACTTTCTAACACTTACAATTAATGAAGCCCTATAATAGGTTTAAAACTATTACTACTAGATCTAATAAGTTCTGTCAATGCGTGGCAGATATAGACTCACTGCGGTATCATAAACGGGAGACGCCCAATTCTCTTCAAAAATACCCCAGTGAACGATGCAATTCGGCTTTGAAGACCAACACACAAACATCTAACACCTGGGCCAGACGACGAGTAAATGAGAGAGGCGTCATTCGGGGTGTTCCCAACCACCATCGTTGAGTGCTAGGGGTCGGGTAGCGTGATTCGTGAATATTACCACCCATATTCGTACTTGGAGATAACCCTGTCAAATTGTATTAGTCCCACTGGTGTGTAAAGGCCTGCCCTTGGTTCACGCACATCTACTCTATTGTAACTACTCATTGGCGGAACTGCTGGACGATATTTACGAGCATCTGCTAAGACTACGTACTGAAAACCACGATGGTTGAGGCGTCTGTGTCACTTCCTCACCGCAAAGCAAGCTACGACGGATACTATAAGTAGTATGGCATGTTGTAATCTTCATTGAGCTTTGAGCTCTATTATTCTATGCCCATATAACGTAGTTTTTGTATTCCAGATCTACTGACTTCAGTGGCGTCGCGTCGGGGAAAGCAAGGCAAGCACTGCTTGCCTTTGCTTGAAGACAATTAATTATTTTATTTGATTTAATGTTTAAAAAATAGTCTTCAAGCACCCATGTGTTTGAAAGAAATTTTCTCGCACATGCCAGTGACCATAACATGCATGCAAGACGTGCACTTGTCCATTATATCGTGGTTGAAAGTCTATATTTTTCCGTCTTTCCCCCCATAGCTCTATCTAGTGTATTTCTTATTTGTGACGTCATAGATCTCGGAGGGGAAGAAGGGGAAATGCTGTGGGACTGCAGTAAGAATGCAAGCAACCAAGTTGAGACTTTTCAACAACCGAAGCTATGCCCAACTATAATCGAAGAAACTGAAAGATACCATCGCATACCCCTCACTTTCCCTTTCATAACACAGAAATGACAAAAGTAAAATTTAAGGTGTTGGGAAGAGAATTAGGGGAGTTTGGCGTGAAAGGGGAAAAATGGACAAATTACTGACCCCTGACACATCTGTTAGGGAGTTTGTTGCAGCAGGTGTTTTGACAGGAGTTTAAAAAACGGTGTGGGCTTGTGACAACGATCCTGGCAACATCAATAAATCAATTGAGAGATCATTTTCAACATTAAAAAGATTAAAAACATATTCAAGAAATACTATGGGACAAAATAAACTTTCTGGAGTGGCACTCCTTTCAATTGAAAAGGGTCTGCTTTTTAAATTGAAGGAGGAGACTTCCAGGAAAGAGTCTAAGCAGAGTTAATCAAAAAAGGAAAGGAGGGTGGACTTTATTTACAAGTAACATATAAATGAACACGTATTTAAAAATTAATTTAATATCTAAAAGTAATCAAATATACCATATATGCTGCAGGTTGCAATATAAGTGAAAATTAAAAAATAACTATAATTTTTTATCGCTTACATATAAATTTAACGTAGTTAATTAACACAAACTTTAGTTGCTTTACATTTAAATATAAAAAAACACGTTTTAATGTATACTTAATTTATAAATTGACAGCTTTAGGGGAGGCGGAACCAAGTTGGAAGATACAGAATGAATTTCTATTCACTTGTTAAAATAAAGGGGGGGGGAGATATGTTCTAACCCTTACCCCCACATCCTCTTGGATTTGCGTTATATATATTCTAGTGTGTCTTATGTAAATCATGGAACAGAAGGACGTACGAACCCACAATTAACATTAAAAATACCTCCAAATAGCTTCTTCTTGAATCATATAACTATGTTTTTTTAATCCTGAGAGGGACCCTGGAACCCCTCCAAACCCCCCTTCCCCGCTTACCAAAGAATTTTGTTCACGAGATGCTACTGACTGACTTGTTTTCTATGCCCTTATAGCCTTTATTTATTTTGTTGAGCTTTGAGCTCTATTATTCTAAGTCATATGACTTAGTTATTGTATATCAGTACTACCGACTTATTTCCCCATGCCCAGAAGGCATAGCTTATAGCTTGCTTTATGCACGTGTTTATTAGGCTTAGTCACAAATATTAGGGTCAATATTAAACTCTTTAGACTATATGACCATGCTGCTGCTAGTTTAAAGAATATAATTAAATACTGGAGGATACCAGGTTATCTATTCCTTTGTCTCCAGACCTATCTGGTTCTGTATTTGACACTTGTCTCTGGTGTGTCTAACTGTGTACTGCTATGTGGTGCGCAACCTGTGGAATTGCTACTTGTCCATAATAGTGGCCCGTGTAGTTTTGTCTGTTTTGTACGAACCCCTTGTGGCGGCTTTAGCGTTAGTCTAAAATGATCACTATTTTATATAGCATTATTGTCCCCTTTTTAGGGTAACAGAAGAAATATACTGTTGATTGCTCAGGCAGTACCAATTAGGAATTTAGCGGTCATAGTATTTGTATCGTTTAGATTCCTGGTAGTTCGCCGTTTACTAGGTGTAAGATTAAAGTATCTCTTCTAGCAGCTTATGACATAGTAATGTCTAACTCTCTATGGAGTTAGCCCAAGATAGCTAGCTCTTACTAGTTATCGCCCTTGTAGCTCCTTAAACTGGGACTAGATTTTTCTTGTTTAGTTTATTATATTTAAAATTATGAGTTGTAGTTGGGAGCCTCAAACTTATTTGACAGGAGTAGAATCATCTATGATTATTTTGCAACTAGATTTGATTAACGCCACTTATATATATTGCTTTAGAGTTACTGCTTTCACACTATTTGATAACTTAATAACTGTCCTGATTTAACGAGTTACAAGCATTTCTTATTTACACCTATGACCAATATGTGTGTGTTATAGGGTGTACCTATGTGCTTCTCACCTGATGCTTCTTTGTCAAGCTATTTATATTATTGTAACCGTTTATACTCTCGTGTTTAAACAATGGATGCTTTGAATAATTTCTACCTATAATTCTATGTACTTCCTTTTAGTTTGTTTGAATATTAATAAACTGATTGGTTAAACTTGTAAATCATTATTATACTTTGTTCCTTATAACCAACATTTATAACTTCACGAATTTTGTAAATCAAAGTAAACATACATAGTAAGTATATGTTTAATTTTTTGTGTCAAAACAAATTTAGTATAAAAACTTAATAAAGTACTTGCCCTCAATTGTATTCTATCCCGATCCACCTAGAACGGTGTGGTGCATCCTCTGAATTGAACCTCCATTTGTACTCGTCAACTGATGGTTAAGGACGGCTGTTGGGATTAATTAGGCAGAGAGTATGAATAAGGTTTTGAAAAATAACTAAATAGATTTTATTCCACTTTTAAATTATTCATGGATTTATCATCCATGTTTGACTACTATTGTGCCCTTTGGATACTTAGTTTGTATTTCAAAGAAAATATTTCTTTTCGAGGAGCAATCACAGTTGTTTTATTATTTTATAAAGCATTACCATTTTATCAGGGTAGAAAAGGCTTTTTAATGCCAATAAAAAATATAGAAATACGGCATAAACAATGAATACCACTGCTAAAGAGAAGTTTTGGATGAGAATCCCAAACGAGTACACTAAGGTAATTTTACTGAATGAATTCCTACTCTTCTTTATGAAAATGGAGGTATATAAATTCTAAATGTGTGCCTTTCTCATACCTAATTCTGTAGTGTATTAATACTCTGGATGGCTAGTAAGACGTGGCATACACAGCAACGAAGACGTGAATTATTAATTGAAGGAATACTTGATGGCAAATTAAATAAATCATCGTAAAACACGTCTTGGTGAGAGAGATCACCAGTATTATTATTTTTGCTGAAATCTGTAACCCTATTACATGCAAATGTAATTGACAATTATTTAAAAACATATTCATGAAAATTGTCTAGAGTTTCTATAATTTGTTGATCAACCATGCGTTATTATTTATCCAACGGGTATGAAAATAGATTTATTTCCTATTTTTTGGCCAATCTCTTGTAAATTTGAAGTCTTCCTAGAATAGTCAACGCAGCAATAGAAATAAATTGGTCTCTAATTTATTTTAAGTAAGAATAGAAAACATTCAAAAGTATGCCAAAGTTCTTGGATATGTCTATAAGATCTTTCAATTTTTCTAATATTCTCGATTTTCTTGCTTTCTCCAAGGCCAAGTATGTTGAAAAGCCTCATAAATAAAGAGGGTGAGAATCATTAAATCATTTGGAACTAACCTACAAGTTGGTGAAAAGCCTGAGCTACTTCCTTGTCTATTTATGGAGGGTAGTGGTGATTTTATCCACTTTACGAGTAAAATACTTAGTAAAATTTTAATGCAACCCCTCAATAAAAAAATGTGTATGGCATTTTTTATCTGAATCTATTTTCTTTCTGTTAAGAAATGAAATACGCTCCTTTCTGTACTTGGACAGAAAAACTCAGTGACACGTTAACATTTCAGCCTTTTTGAAAAATAATTTATCAATTTAATCAGTTTACGTGTGTTCTTAAAATTATATATAGTATTTAACCGTTGCACCCTTACTCCTGAATTCTAAATTATAATAAACTTGTTCTATGGAACCTAGCAATCATGTTTGGTCTTTTTGGCCACGTCCACTATAGCATTGTTTGGCTGCTTAAAGTTCTGCTCAGTAACTTACTTTCTGCCCGTATAGAACATAATTTACATTATTTTGTCAGTTGATTAGGATCCAACCCGCCACGGTGGCGTAGTTGGCTAACGCGCTTGTCGTGTTGAGATCGGCTGCTGAGGACGGGGAGATCAAGGTTCGAATCTCGGTCAGGTGAACTGGGGGTGATTTTTCCTAAATGGTTTTCCACTCTTCATCCACGCAAATGTGGATTCACTTCCTATAATTCAACCTTCCGAATTCCTAATCCATTAGAGTAGTTAGTACTTAAAGCGTATAACCCGAACGGGTAATAAGACGCGGTGCTAAATATTATTATTATTATTATTATTATTATTATTATTAGGATCTAACCCACCTCGGTGGCGTAGTTGGATAACGCGCTAGTCGTGTTGAGCTTGACTGCTGAGGACGGGTAGATCGAGGTTCGAATCTCGGTCGGGTGAACTGGAGGTGGTTTTTCCTTAACGGTTTTCCACTCTCCCTCCACGCAAGTGTGGGTTCACTTCCTCTAATTCAACCGTCCCAATTCCTAATTAATTAACGTAATTAGTACTTAAAGTATATAACCCGAACGGGTAGTAAGACGCGGTGCTAAATATTAGTATTATTATTAGGATATATTTGTACCCTATTACTAGTTAATTGTCCTATAGGCTTGCCATAAGTTTGTCAACTTAAAGGGACCAATGTTAGTTGATTTGGCTTTCACCAGATGAAATTGTTTGTTTATGGCTATGTTTAGTTATTTCTATCCTAGGTGTTTTGCCTCCTATCCGATTATAAGTTAATTTTGTAGGCCCACTGGCTCAGGTATTATTGTAAATATTAACGTAATAGAATTTATTGGAAATGTTATATTACAAGTCCTTCGCTAGTATAGATATAACTAATGCATTACTTTATAACTAAATGAAATTTAACTTTAGCAACCACTTTTACTTGCTCTATCTCTACTCGTGCTTTCTATAAATATCTATTGTTGTGTTTATATTTAATACATGTTAATATTGCTACCCACTGTCAATCATTACTTCTGAAAAGATTCAGACCTGGGGGTTTCATGTAATATAGAAATATATAATGTAATTTGTAGAAGTGTTATTATGAAACACAATTTATTTTTTAATATCAGCATCATCATTTAAGATCCAGGCTCATTACAGTTGGGCTACGGGATCCTTGTTCCAAAAGCGTTCTCGCTCAGTTGAGCTAAGCTCACCGACTTGGAAGATTATCGTCAGAGCTAAGTTAGTCCGCGGTCAAAGCTAAGCTAGGCTATGTTCACTGGTCGTGAGTACTATAAAAGGTAGTATACCTGTGGCTAAATACGACTTTGGCACAACCAATATTATTTTGTCTTATATCAGACTAGGCTAGTCTATGCTATGATAATGTTGTGCCATAAGCTAAATTGGGTTGAGTTGGGCTGTGTTTGGTACGGGCTAGGCCAAGCTCGGTTTGATTAGCATTTTGTTCTGTGTTACTATTCATAGCTTGCTGTCGTTTGTTCCGCTTGATAAAATATTTTACATCCATCCTAAATGGAGCACCCTAACAGCCGTGGCTGAGTTAGTACATCAGTACGGCTTGTTTGTTTACAATTCACAATAATGAGCTCGTGGGTCAACTGTAATGTGAGATAACGCTATCCTTTTAAACGAAGGTGAATTCGTAGCCCAACTAAAGAAATATTGTATGCTACATACCATAGTTAGTACACTACCTCTACTCACCAAATTCTATCCTTTGTTAAAGCAGTGCTGTGTTAGCGTGTCCTATTAAACCTAGCCTCACCTACTTCAAAACAAAATCACGTCAAGAAACTTATTATTATTAATAATTTTATTATTATTAGCACCGCGTCTTACTACCCGTTCGGGTTATACGCACTTACGCTAATGTGTAATGGTAGGGTGATTATGAGATGAAATGGAGGACCTACAGTTTAACGTGGAATCCAAACCACGGTGGAGGCCTGGCATTCCCCACATTCACAAGATGTCTTGTCAGAGGTGAAGGAAGGGTTTGGTAATCAGATAAATCTTTGCCTAGACAGAGGATTGAACCCCGGCCGCCAGCACAAAAGTCTGACACCTTAGCCCTAGACCGCCAGGTCACCGTCTAGAAACTTGAAATGTACACTGGTGGTATGCAACTAACATAAGCGAATCTGACATTTGGGGCTTGGCCACGCATGCGCTGGTCCACCAATTGCTTGCTACACTTACCTAAGTTGGGATGATGCATAGCGTCACGTGTTCTGCACCCTCTAAGGAAATATAGTTCTAGCATATTAGGGAGAGCTCGCCTTCCCACCCACCCTCTGCCTGCCAGTCTGCACTATTAGAAATAAATTTAGTCTACTCCGTGTACTATCTGACAATTTATACTTGATCTAAAAGCTAGGGGTTTTCCACGTCAAAATTGCTGTACGAAGCGCCCTAGTCGGGCTGAACATGTTGACCTCAATACGATAGCTGTCCCCTACAAGAACAAGGCTTATTTAGAAAGATGTAGTTTTAATATCAACTAAGTGGGGATAGCTTCTTGGCCCTAATATATAACAAGCTCAAATGTATATAGCCATAGATTGGAGTTGAATAAATTAATTTATTTCGTTATTTATTTCTGATCTTTAATATGTATCGCGTCATTATGTTTATATATTTTATATAGTTATTTAGTATAGAAAATGGACATATGTGTCATCCTACGATATATTACAAACTGCTTATTTTGTTTTATATATTATGTTCGCTTGAGTGTTGTTCCTGATTGGTCAATGGAGGTGATATTTACGGTCCAGGTCTAGTGGGGGTCACTTGGCTTGTAAGGATTGTTTGCTAATTTAAGGTTCCATTTGTAAATGTGCTTAGTCGGAGGTCCCTTGCTTTTGATGATATCTAGATTTGACTATTTTTCATCTTATATCTTTGTTTTCTCCCTTGTCCTTAAGACCTTGTTTATTGAATGGGCCAGCCAGTTTACAATTTGTGGTGTTGTCACCTAACATATAACTTAGTTCGTCTATTCCATCAACCACTGAGGGCACATACCTAGACTCAAGTATAACTTAATAATTCTGTTTCAATAATAGTTATGCCAATTAAAATACAAATTATTCTTTCAGTATTATCATATTCTGAAAATTGAAAAACTACACCTGGACACGAGAATTGAACCCGGGACCTTTGGCTTAGTACGCCAATAACCTTACCACTGAGATATCCAGGAATCGTCCTATGCCTATGGGCTTTGACTATTTGATTGTTAAATTTGCAATCCCTTAACAATTATAATAATTGTACAAGTGGCATCATTAAGCCAACTACCGAGTCGAAGGTGGCTGCGTTATCTGATATCGTAATCTTAATAAAATCACACATTTGTAGCCGACGATTTCCACACGTCCATCACAGACTTTGCCTTAAAATATGAGTGAAGAACGACCCTAGGCACGGGACGATTCCTGGATAAACTAGTTAGTAGAGCATTGGTAACCTAATCCAAAGGTCCCAGGTTCGATTCGCGTGTCCAGGCGTAAATTTTCAATTTTCAAAATATGATATATAGATGCAGTAATCCTCACTAAAAGCATAAATAGTAGCTTTGACTATTTGATTGTTTCAGTATTATGCTAATCAATACTACCACTACTACAATACGACACTCTAGCTCAGTCAGTTGCATGTCTGCCTACTGAGTTAAGGGTCCCGGTTTCAATACCCGAAATATCCGAAAAATGTTAATTGATAAAAATATGGGTTTATTCTTTCACACTGATAAATTAACGGCCGTAAACTGGATGCCGTGCCTGTACAAGTCTTACGTTATAATAAGACATACCAAGCTACTTCAGGCCTAGCTAATTGGTGGTGGAAAATATTTGGCTTGACTAAAAGACGGACCCAACCCAAAGACTGGAAATATTAATGGATGATGATAAGCTGACTAAGACTACTATGAAGTAGTATGAGCTAGTTATTTTCTGTATAGCTAAAGTTATTCCTCTATTCTATTAATTTAGTTTAGATGTCATCAACTATTTTCCTTATGGTCTTTAGTGGCAATTGCTAAAATATTATCAACCATTTACCTTATGATTTGTAGTATTCAAGGAGATATCTCAATTTGACCTACTCTCTTTGTATTTGCTGCCTATATAATAATTGATGTGCCTAGTAGAATCTTCCCCGTTAAAATATTTATTGTTGACTGTTTCAAACGCTTATGTGTCCTATAAATTAACCATCTTCATTTTCACTTCCTTTGTGTAATTACCTGACTTTTGGGAGGTCTTCAAGTCTCAATTAACTAAATGCCATCGATGTCGGTGCTTAAATGTGAGGGTCCACCTGCTCTGTTTCTCCCGAGTAATGGCTCACAAATGTATGTGGGCTTAATCCTAACCTTTTAGACTATGGTGAGTTCGTGACTCAACTGAAATGGGGGATTAACGCTAACATTTTAGACTATGGCATACTCGTAGTTGAACTGCAATGTGGGATTAGCTCTCCCGGCAAAATTTGGGTGAACTAGTAGCCTAAATGTAATGTGGGATTAGCTTTCCCCTTTAAACTATGGTGAACTAGTAGCCCAATTTTAATGAGGAATTATCTCTTCCGTTTAAACGATGGTTGATTAGTAACCTAGTTGTAATGTGGGATTAACTCTCTCGTTTAAACTACGGTGAACTAGTAGCCCAATTTTAATGAGGAATTAGCTCTTCCTTTTAAACGATGGTTGATTAGTAACCTAATTGTAATGTTGGATTAACTCTTTCGTTTAAACTATGGCGAACTAATAGCCCAATTTTAATGAGGAATTAGCTCTTCCTTTTAAACGATGGTTGATTAGTAACCTAATTGTAATGTGGGATTAACTCTCTCGTTTAAACTATGGCGAACTAATAGCCCAATTTTAATGAGGAATTAGCTCTTCCTTTTAAACGATGGTTGATTAGTAACCTAATTGTAATGTGGGATTAACTCTCTCGTTTAAACTATGGTGAAATAGTATCCCCATTTTAATGATGGATTAGCTATCCCCTTTAAACGATGGTTAACTAGTAGCCAAACTGTAATGTGGTACTAGCTCTCACGTTTAAACGATGGTGAACTAGTATCCCAACTGTAATGTGAGACTAGTTCTCACGTTTAAACGATGGTGAACTACTAGCCCAACTGTAATGTGGTATTATCTCTCACGTTTAAACGAGGATGAACTATTAGCCTAAATGTAATGTGAGATTAGCTTTCCCGTTTAAACGATGGTGAACTAGTAGTTTAACTGAAGTGTGTGATTAACTCTCTTGTTTAAACGATAGTGAACTATTAGCCCAACTCTAATTTGGAGCTAATTCTATCATTTTAAACGTAGGACATAGCAGATGTTATACGTGGCTCAACTGTAATGTGCCCTTATTTCCTTTCTTTTGATCAATACCAAATCAAATTGATGACATTAATTGTTATATTCTATCATTTGTCAACATAATGCATTTCTTTAGAGAGGATTGGTATTTCAAGAATTTCATGGATGGAAAAAATATCTAATTAGTTTATGTAATATTATATTATTTCTAATATTGTATTCAATTTACTGTAAGATTGTTAAAAACAGGAAAATTAATTCAATAGAATTTCCATCAAATATTTTTAAAAGGAAATTATTTTACATCAAGCTTAATGGGTTTTCTTAACTTCTTCAGCCTATGGTGATATTTTCAACTATGACTAATGTAGAGCTGATTCCTTAAATAGCCCTATCCATATTATTTTTAGCTTTATGGCTTTTAGTGCTGGCGGCAGCTGTAAGGACATATTAATAGTATTAGTATTAGTAAGGTGAGTTTAACGGTACAGCATCAGTTAGAGGATGGTCACTAAAGTGGATTATCAACCATATTCTTATAAAATTGTTTTGATTAAACTAAAGAGTTCAATGTCCAAATAAAGCGTTCTATACGCACTCCTTATACTACTTTTACTATTATATCTTTTTCAATTATATCTGTAAATATTTTATTTTTCTAATTATTTAATTAGTTGTATTCACTAGAGCTGATACAGTTTTATTTCTAGAATTTCACCATTCTCTATTGATGGTAAAACCAATCATTTAAATTAAAAGGAAATGTTTACAAACAGGACAAGACAATTATAATAACGCTTGTTCTATGTAGAGAGTAGTTCAAACGCAATCGGCATTTTAGTGAGTAGAGGGGATATTTTTAAATACATGTTTTTGATTACAAGTTAAAATTCATACTACCACTTAGCATTCGAGAGAAAAAAATATTCTCACTCCTGGCATAGATGGACGTGTGAGGCAGTTAAATACATATTCTTCGTTGATAATATAAACTATTTTAACTCTTTTTCATTTTTGTTAAACATCTTTGTTATTTACCCTAAAGTTTGCCTATTTTTATTATTCAGAGTTTGTAAATAATTAAATTTAATCTACTACTCTTTTCCTTGTTACTAAGATCTTGATGTACACTTAATGCAATGAGAAAGTTAAATCCTTGAAAAAGAAAAGGAAAGGTGTTAAATAAATTCTAACAGAATCTTTACAGAAAGGATGGGAGAGATATTTTAGTGTAACAACTAGTTTCCCATTCCCCTTGACCCTGGACATAATTTAATGTGCAGTGATATTTATATAGTTTATTAGTCAGGCTTTCAAAAAACATGTATTCTTGTCGTGAACTATTTTAAGCATTTGTATATTATGAGGTTGCTTAATAGACAGAACCACCATAATTATAGTTTGTGTAGGCATGTAGAGTAGTATAATATTAGAAATAAAACAAAGATACGAGGACAATCATAAATCAATGTTTCATTTTTTTTATCTTTAACTAAACATTTGTATTATGATGATACAACGATAGTAGATTTATTTTAATGAACAAATAATATAAATTGATATTAATTGTAAAATAATTATTACTACAATAATAGTAGATTTAATTTAATAAACAAGGCAACAATATATTAATTATATAATTACTAGTAAGAGCCTCTTTTTTGCGTAAAAAAATGCATTTATTGACTTACGCTTGTGAGTGTAAAAAAAACAAAATATCAAATGATATAAAAAATATTTACATATATAATTTGATTAAACTGCTATTTTCCTAAGACTTTATAGGCCAGGTATTTTGGATGTACACGTCATAGAGTTCTTCTTTGGTGAACTTCTTGAGATACGGAACAACTGTGAGGATCGCGTTCTTGTATTTGGGTGCCAGCTTATCCCAACTAATCAAGTAGTCAAAGAAATTTAACGTATTATTAAATATATCCTCATCCTCAGCTTTTCCGAGATACTCTCCCCCGAAACGACACAAGGAATGCGTGTGTTTGGTCACAAGATCTTTAAATATTCTGAAATCTTCACACTTCTCTGAATCGGGGTCCACGCAAATATCTTGATCAACGAAATGGTGTAGAGCCGCTATGTATCTCTGTTTCAAAAGCGCATCTTCATCGTCTGTTGGAACCGGAACCAAGTAAGACTCTAATTTAGAAATCAACCCACTATATTTGGGGTGCTTTGATAAACTTCGCAAAAGAGACTTAAACAAATCACTATTTTGATCTAGCTCTGATAAGGAAACATAGAACAGTATGTCAAAGTTCTTTGTGACGTCCAGAGCGTCTTTCAACTCTTTCAAAGTGTCCGTTTTCCCGTCCATTTCCAAAGCAAGAGTATCGAAATTCTCCATAAATATTACGCTATCAAAGTTCGTAGCAGTCTGTAATAACTCGATTAGTTCAAATACGTTTTTGACTCCTTCCAATTTCATTTTGGGTATTAACTCTGTGATTTTGGTTACTTTCTCTTCTTGGGGGAAGAGGTTGGCTAGTTTTAGAGTCTTGGTCACGTCCAGGTTGTTCTTCTTAGCAAGCTCTACAACTTCTTGATCGGCTGTTGTCATACTGAAGGCTTCTTTGCAAACCTGTACATAAACACAATACGTTCATTAACGCTTTTATTCTCCTTAAGATTCCATATAACCTTTAGTGTTGGCGGATCGAGTTTGATCTCGCGTACAAAAACACAGCCGGGGTTCCATATTATCTTCCAGGCAAGTTTTGATACTTCACCCTCCACCCTTATTGATACTGCGGTTGTATCAACTATCCTACACCGAGGGATGAGGTGTCCTAAGCGTCAATACTCGCATACCATTTAGTCACCATTGACGGTGAGGTCAAAGTTTTATTTCATCCAGGGTGTACTGTGATTGGTTTTCCCCAGTTCCTTTATCACCCTCTATTATTTCTGTTAGACCTCCTCCTAGATTACACCAACTATTATTTCCCCTTGACCTTATAGGCCTTGGGTAAGACGTATTAATTGGAAATAATCGTTAGGAATAACCTCTTAGGGCATATTACAAATGCATATAGAGCTCAAATTAAACAAATAAACAATTCCACTAATACCTTACCACATTGGAAAAGTAATAATTTTGTTAAAGTAAAACAAAATAACAAATAAATACTAGGTTTAAACATTAATATTAATTTAAATTAGATCCAACCAAAAAAGAACACAAATAATTTCGTTATTAAAATATTTGATAGGATACACGGTAGAACTGGAATAATTATAAATTAAAATCCTTTAGAAATACGATTTTTCCAAAATAAATTTTAAATTTTTTGTAAAATTAATATATTTATAAAAGTTTTTCAAATCATGCAATGTGTTTTAATTCATAAGACTCATGGACTCCAATTGAATTATGCTTCTATATGATTATCTACATATATATTTTTAATTAGTAAGGACCCACACAAGGGGTATTACCAGGCTTGTTACTATAGTAGATATAATAGTTTATACAGTGTGCTTAAGAATAAGCTTGAAGAGAAGATGGAAAAACCGTGTTGATTCATAACACCCAACTTAGAATGAAACCTTAAACACTTGGTCAGAGGTGATCAAATAAATTGAGAGTCTAGCCACACTTGGATCGCAGAGTTACTGGTGAGATCTATTTGCATTTAGGTGGGAGTGTAGGTATCGTAATAAAAGGACAGCGTTTTTGCATTTATTATAGTGAATTAAAAAAAATCTTCTAGTAGAACCATAGAGCTGAATTTTCTTCACATGGTGGTATCAAAATTTATTGAATATCTTTTAAGTATGTCCTAGATTTAAAGAAAACATTTTCGCTTTTTTTTAATAAGCTTATCATACAATGCTAATATGATCCTGACAGATATTAAATGACTGTTGATGTCGCTCTGCTGAGAGAATATCGAACTCTTTGTTTCCATCAAAGTAATATTTGTGTGTTTGTTTCTTTTTGCCCGGAAAATAATTTTCAATAGAAATTGAAAGACAAAACCATCTATCTTCTCAAATTTCCTACACTCCCACCTTAAGTTAGGGGATATCCATACTATATCTGAACAATTAATTATACTTATCTACGTTAACGTTTCAAGCTCCTAACACAAGCTTAAGTGTAATACATGAGAGAGCACTGAGACGCGTAGTTAATTATAAATACCAGATTAAGAAATGGTTTGATAATTTTAACTACATTATTTTCAACAAAATTAAGGTGAGAGCTTTGACCAGTTAAAACAATTAATTATAATTACAAAATGTTATAAAAAATCTGTGATAGTTTACATAAAATCGTATAAAATAATCCAACATTTTCTTGAATTTTTTTTTATCGTGAGCCTGTCAAAACTTGACTTTATATGGGGAAGACTAGTTATAAGGTTCTATTCTTTTACTTTAATTTCAGAAGTACAAATGTTCATGTAAGGCGACGTTGATATTTTTTTTACAAACATTAAACACAAAATTTAAACTTTTTAACTGGTCAGAATTCTGATGGTAATTTTCGTCTACATTTTTCTCAAAGCTATATTAAAATGCATATAATATAATATATATGTCAAACAACTTCTTAAATAATGGGGGTGTCCTAAAAGGATGCAATGCGTTTCAATGCTCTCCCATGTAGTAACCTTAAGGATTATTGTCTAGAATATTATTTTAGTTAATTCTGAATTAACTATTTCTTGGCGTATGACGTATTTTACCGTGATAGATTTAATATCTAGCTCAGTCACCTTGTATTAAGTCTCTGCGGGCACATAACGTTGCCCAGTGTATACTTTCGGGGTGGTCCAGACGTCATAACCACAATGAGATGACGAGATTATAGTCAATATGAAGGTGTGGAACCAGTGTATATCTTAAACTTAACGTAAGCCTAACTAAACAGACCGTGCTGACGATAGGTACAGCTTCCGTTTCAGGAAAGTACCTAAAATACCACTAAGAATCGAACCCATCACCTCTAGATAAAAAAAAACAGGGTCACTGACCACTATACCCAGAGGATAGTCTTTGAACGAATGTTAACCTAATTCAACATCCAGATAATATTAAGTTACTTTGAATTCATAGCAATTTGTGCTAACATTGTCTTCCATAGATTAAGGCTTAACACATTTTTATCCGTGTATACAGCATAGGTAAATAGTTAGCTAGGTAGGCCTACATTCTAAGTATTCCACTTACAAGCAAGAGCAGCATTGCTTTAAATCCCACTCGGCCAAACACCACCATTTTGCTATCGTTATGTTATTGGAATTCGTTTCTTGTAGTTCTTCTCACTCTCGCAGCATGTCGCTAGTAGCACACGGAGCTCTGTAAAAAATACACATATTCACATTTTATGGTATGTAATAATTAGATTACAATAACAATGAAGAAATACGGTTTTAGTTAATAAATAAATGAAGAAAATGTTTTTTTAAGGATTTTTTCAAATATATCACAGGCAATATTTTTTCGGGCTCTGATCAAGTAGAATTTAATTCAATACATTTACGAGTCTTAGTATTATTTTGTCAGTTCTTTAAAAGAATGCGACCCATCTCGGTGGCGTAGATAGCTAACGCATTGGTTTCATGTTGGGTTAAATTGACGAATACGGGGAGATCTAACTTCGAATCTCGATTGGATGAACTGAGGGTGGTTTTTCCTAAATGGTTTTTCCATTCTCCCTCCACACAATTGTGAGTTACTTTTTTCTAAATTAAGCCTTCTAAAATCCTAACCCATTAGAGTAACTAGTATTTAAGCATATAGCCCGAATCGGTGGTAAGACGCGGTGGTATAATTTTTTATATTTTCAAAAGAATGCGTTTCATTTAGTAACATTTATTTTCTGAAAACTAATTTGCTTTGAGTTAATTTAATTTCAGACCAAATCTACCAAATAAGCTAATTTTCCTATTTAATGCGAATATGAAATAATGTTAATTTTAATTGTTAAAAAAAATTATTTTTATAGCAATTAGCGTTTGTTGAAGTAGCCTCAATCACAGACAATTAGTCTTATCTTTGTATTAGGTTGTTAAGTTTAATTTAACTAACATGATTTTAAATGTTGCAATTTGGTCATAATTATCAAGTAATAGTAGACCAATTACTCTAGAAAGGTGAGGTGGTAGGCATCCGTGATTCTGATCCATGTGGTTTCATTAAGTGCAGTTGGGCAAGGTGGGAAAGCAATATGATTAGTTTTTAGCTTTCAGGAGATATTGTGACCAAGATAGTAGTTTATTGTTTCACTTATATTCGTCTCTTTAAAAAGAGAAATGATAATGATATTGAAATACGCTGTACAGCTTACAAATGCTAAATTTCCAGGTAGACAGACATACGTGACTTTTAAAGAAATGTATCATGAACATATTTTTTTTTACATATATGATATCTTGCATAGCAAAACTTAGTGTGCTAAGGACAAATTTTAAGTTCCTAATATGATAACTTTCAAGCAAGCAAAAATTTTGGTCTGGAAATAGCTTTCCCCTTTTCTGTTGAAAAGTGAATTTTAACTAGATATTAATTAAAAATCAACATTCCAAAATTGTGTATTCCATATACTACTGCTCTATGTCCAGAACAATAGATGGGGCTGCTAATCCCGTGTCAATAGTTACAGGCCACTGATTGTGTAGGCAGGATATAAAGATTACTATATATATATATACGTAATTTATGTTATTTCTCTAAATACATCAATTAAATCTAATGAAAATACAACAAAATAGAACAATTAATAATAATAATATGTCTGGGCTACATCAATGTGTAGATCAGTTTTAGAAAATATTAGTCGCTACTAATATACCAGAGCCCAGGCGACGTCAGGGGATCTTAAACAAAACTTAAACCTTCCCTTGTGATTATGGGAACTATTCCTCTTTCAAGAAAAAATCCCGATAATATCCGGGAATCGAACCTAGAACCTCGAGATCAGCAGGCAGTAGCTTGACCACTACCACGGGGCTGGTTATCAAGTGGATATTTTTTTTATATTCATCACATCATTGTGTATATTGTGAACTTAAGTGTTTTATCACTAATTTTGAGCAGTAAAAATATAGCAGATAGGTTATAATAATATTGCAAAATATTTTAATTAAATAATTTAAACTGCTTAGGCTCTTTAAAAATGCACATTCCAACATGAATACAAACATAAACTAACTATTTATGCCTTAACTAACTCAAACGTTCACGATTGTCAGAATGTAATCTCGCCATTCAACCCTATCCTGAGATAGTTTCATCCAATCCCTAAACTTTCCCCTCAACTAAATTTAATTCTATTTTTAAATTATTCTCCTATGAGTGTCTTGGTCTGCCATGGGGTATTGTATCTTCAGGTTTAATGAATCGAATTTTGCGTACACGCCAGTCATCATTCATACACATTATATAACTACCCAACTTCAGCCTACGTGCCTTGCATATTCTTGTTATGATTACGGATGCATACAAGCCGTGGAAAGCTTACTATAATACGTTTTACATTCTCCTGTTGGCTTATCTCTCTTACTTACCTATTTTGTTGAACTAGGAGCTCAAAAGTTCATTGCCGCACTTAAAAAAATACGCCACTTTTACCTAAAGGTTTTTATCATTACTGTGTTTTCAAAACTCTCATTTAATTATATTGGTACATAGAAAAAGACCTCGTTCACATCAGTAAAAACAAAGGGAAGGATACCGCATGAATTAATTGACCTACTGAATTTCTTTCCTACCCGTTAGCGCAGTTACCAAGTATTTGAATCAATCTGCTTCACCTAAACGAATGTTGTTGATCTTTATGGATATATTTCTGTGTAATACAGGATACTGACATACAGTCATGTATTTGGATTTAGCCCATATATACTCCTAGATTAAATACGGATATATTTATTACTATTTGGTATCACAATGCTTTGAATAACTGTAGTGGACAGTAAATAAAGTATTATTTGTATTATTAAAAAAATAGCCGCGATAATATATCTTCTGAATATGTAAATACACTTTATAATATACATTTTTAGGATAAATGTATGAAACTACAAATGCTGCACTTGTAAACTGTGTTTTTGTCAAGAAGATAGTAACACACTTATTGAGATTGTTATTTTATTAAAATAACTAAATTAAAAAAATCTATTGTTAAAATTAATCATTTTTGTGAATATGTAAATATTTGAGTTTTTACCTGAAATTCAACGGCGCGTATAGTTCTAGTGGCAGAACGTACCTCAAGACTAATTTTATACCAGCAAATACTTTATTTTATATCTTTCGTTGACCCAGAATTGTGATGTATAAAAAACAATGAAATGTTAGTCTTCCTTGTGTGTTACAACAAAATGGGCTATGAAATCGTTGAGAGTTGAGTTTCTATCATCAAACACAGTTATTGTTTTTGTGCTGAATGTTGGATCAGCACATATTTCGTAGCCGTCAGTATGACGCACAAACCTTTGTTTTGCTAGGCGCAATAGCTTACACGGTTTTGCTTTCATATATTTTTTGTGGTGTACGAAGCTTTGAAATGTCTAAGGTCAAATCTTCTCTTAGGCTTCTACACTTAAAATAGATTTTGAGTCTTCGTAACATTTTGAAAGAAGAAAATACTTCAATATATATTAACAGATTTGAAATATCTTAACTAGATGCGATATACTTCTATTAATAGTCATTTTTATAACAGCTTTTAAAACCTGCTTTGGTGGCTGCGTGATCTAAGGTGTCCCGGTCCCAGTTGGGTATACTGAGGGTAGTTTTATCAAAATGGTTTTGCTCTCACCCTCCATGAAAATTTGGGTACACTTCTTATAATTTCAACCATCCTAATCCTTAACTCATAATTAGTATATGCTTATAACCTGAACCGATGGTAAAACGCGGTGACAAAAAAATCACCAAAAAAACAGTATTTTAAAACGCACTAATGATTACATGAGACCTATGACGTAGACATTGATATACTATTACTACAGGTCAGCATAAAATAATAGAGAATTTTCTGTTTTATTAAACCTTTATCTTTAGCTGCATTTGATAAATTACTTGGAAATTAAAAGTGATGTTTTGTGACAAAAACCAAATATTTATCTTCAAATTCAGCTTTGACTTTGCCTTGCATGTTTCAAGCTTAGCTTTGCATTTAAAAAGGGACATTCGCTGATCACTAAGAATTGTTAAAGTTTTAAAACTCACCCACATGATTCAAATAATTATTAATAAATTACACTCGGTAAATAAAATTGAACACAAGCCCCCAATCCGGGTCCACAAGTGTATTATTAGCCTATTATTATTATTTGGTACCGCGTCTTACTACTCGTTCGGGTTATACGATTTAGGTACTAACTACGCTGATGGATTAGGAATTGGGAAGGTTGAATTAGAGGAAGTGAACCCACATTTGCTTGGAGGGAGAATGTAAAACCATTTAGGAAAAACCACCTCCAGTTCACACGTCCGAGATTCGAACCTCGATCTCACCGTCCATAGCAGTCGAGCTCAACACGACTAGCGCGTTAGCCAACTACGCCACCGAGGCGGGTTACACAAGTGCAATTTATTTCTATAGTTTTTCCATCCACTCCTCCCTAAAATTAATGTTCACTTCTTTATAAAACATTATTCATTTCTAAAAATTTGATTAACTCGTAAGTATTATACTTTAGCTCAGTTCCTAACATATCTGGGATCCCGAGATCAATTCCCGGCATGGCCGAGAAATTTGTCATTAATGAAATTGTGTTTCACCTAACAAATTAATTAATTAAATTCTAGTGGCTGATTGTTGTGTTTGTTATAGACTTAAGTCAGGTCATAATTCTGTGCTGATTTAATCAGTTGGTTCAGAAAGTATAAGCGACCCCAACAATTAATTATTTTAATAGATAAATTCGTAGCTAATTTTGACTTTATCCGCATCGGTGTTCACACTTACTATTAGTCTAGGCCTATTAGGTATTTTTGTTAAGAGTAGGTTGGGATGAGGATATTAGCTAGCTGTATTAATATTGTTTTTTGCTTAATAGTTTCTCATTCTCCCTCCACACAAATGCGACTACATTTACTCTTTAATACGCCATTTGTGTGGTTATATTAAGATAGTCTGGTTGGGGACTAGGACGATATGAATAATAAAAAATTGATTCGTTGGACACGTTGTCTAAGGCGTCGCTTTCTTGTTAGACAATACTGCCAATGACAGGGAGATCAGGGTTCGAATCACGGTTGGGTGTACTGAGGACGAATTTTCCAAAATAATTTTTCACTTTCCCTCCACGAAAATTAGGGTAATTTCCCTTTAAATTCAACCTTACTCATCACTAACCCATTAGCGTAATTAGTACATATGCTTATAGCATTAACAGGTAATAAGACTTGGAGCTGAAAACATGTTAGACTTACCACCCGCCTCGGTAGCGTAGTTGGCTAACGCGCTGGTTTCGTGTTGAGCTAAACTACCGAAGAGGGGGAGATCGAGGTTCGAATCTCATTCGGTTGGACTGGAGGTGTCTTCTCCTAAATGGTTTTCCACTCTCCCTCCACGCAAGTGTAGGATCACTCCCTCTGTATATAGCCTTCCCAATTTATAACCCATTAGTGTTATTAGTACTTAAGCGTATAACCGAATGGGTAGTCAGACGAGTTGCTAAATATGTTAAACTTAATAATTTAAACAAAAGTTGTTGTTTCATTCTACCCGGCCGTTTCTCACCCAAGAAAGACGTATGTATGGGGGATTGAACTCGTTTCGAGTTATATTGGACATGTTCTACGTCACTTTCTTTGGGTCCACCGACGTACAAGCTAGAACCAGCTCTTGAATGCCATTGGTTCATTTATCTTGAGAGATTTCGTCGCACTATTTAGTTCTGAAACAGCTAGAAGGTATTCTTGTGTATTCTTCCAATCCATATGCTGTGGTTAGGCTCTTCAACCTTTAATTATAGAGCTTCTTTCACCAAGTGTGGGTGATTTTGTCAAGACTGGCTATTCCTTCTAAAACGTAAGTTTAGATTTCGATAATATGTAATACATTATATCTTGTGTGTATGAACACATATTACTTGTATTGAAATACTTTTTTAATAATATCCAATAAATTTTTAATATTCATGTATATAGTTATTGTTAGGGTTTAATCTATAGTGTATAGGGAAAATGATCAAATATGTGTTGTGTTTATACATTCCTTTAAGTTCGTTAATCATACATTTTATAAAGAAGTAAATAACCTAATTTGATTATGTGTGTTGTTTAAAAAAAAGGGTTTAGTAAAGAAGATTATTTTTTGTTAAATTCAATAGTAGGACTGGTGACCTGGTGGTATAGGGGTAAGGTGTTAGACTTCTGTGCTGGTGGCCGGGGTTCAATCCTCGGTCCCAGCACAAATGTATATGATTACCAAACCCTTCCTTCACCTCTGACAAGACATCTTGTGAATGTGAGGAATGCCAGGTCTCCACCGTGGTTCGGATTCCACGTTAAACTGTAGGTCCTTCATTTCATCTCACAATCACCCTACCACTACACATTAGCGTAAGTGCGTATAACCCAAACGGGTAGTTAGACGCGGTGCTAATAATAATAATAATAATAGTAGTACTAAAGTCATGTTTAGATATAGTAATATTTTGTTCTTCACTGAAACTTATCTGTTCAGGCTATACGCATAAATTATAATTTCTCTAATTGCGTAGGGATGAGAAAAGATGTGTTTTAAAGGTAAGATGCACGCATTTGCTCGAAAGGGAAATAGGAAACCATTTAGGTTAAAACATCCTCAGTAGATATGACCAGGATTCAAACCCAAATTCACCCATCATTATCAGTACTGTCCAACACGACAGTGACGCCTTTGAAACCCTTTAGCCATTGAATCGTTTGAAACTATCGTTAAAGATTAGGAATAGACTTCAAATCTATGAAATTAACATTTTAATACTAAACTTTAAAATTGCCACCATTATGATGTATATTAAACATGTATTTTAAATCAAACATAGCTGTTTATTGCATAGCGCAAACTAGCTTACTTAACGTTAATGTTGACCTGTTTGAGATTGGGTAAGTTAGTTGGATTTATGTAATAAAGTGTAGCGTTAAAATGAAGCATTCTTATTAATCGTAGCACGTATTTGAGTAGCTTATTTTTTTAAGTTGCTTAAAATAATGGCACCATTTTCCTTGTATGTCTGTGAATATAACTGAAGGTCATCTTGTTAAATTTAAAAGTTATGTTAATATAATTTAAGATAATAACATTATTTTAGTTGAGACAGGTTTTAAATTCAATTTATTTATGAAAACAAGTTTTTTCTGTGAACGCAAAATAAGAATCACGCTAAGCTATCTTGGAAGGAAAATGAAAACTATGATTAAGAATTGAGGCGTGTTTCCATTTTTATGAATCGTGTGAAATAAATCTGATTAATTTTTTATAGATATGTTTAATCGAAATCTTTTTAATATAAACCTAGGCTGACGTTAGGAGGTTAGGATAGTAAAGGAAATATACTCAAACTATGAGGAAAATCTCGTTAGGTGGGATCAAATTAATTTTGGGTCCTTAAATTTAACATGTAACAGTGGGGAAGGGGAGTAAATATCAGGTATATTTAGTCTGTTTGAAGGTAGGGACTCGAATCTCCTGCAGGTGTTCTGAGGGCAATTTTTTCTTCAAACGTTTCCCGCTCTCCCTCCATAGAAATGCAGGTGTATTTTCTTTAAATCGCTGACCCCGGTGGTCTTAGGACGGCTCAGGACGCGATTTCCGTGGATTTAAACCCAGCTATGGTCAACGGAATTTTCTTGGGCGATAAAACCCCGTAGCATAACTTCATTTGGAGGGAAATTAAAGCCATCTCGACGCGTCGGTCACATGTAGATTGTGTTATGTGAATACAACCTGGATGGTATTTGAAAATATCTTTGTTGGCAGGACTGGTAAGCCCTTTCGCTCTCGTTAATATAGTTTCTCATGTGTTGATATAATCGATTGGTTCAGAAATTGCACGTTAAAACCTCAAATAAAGAAAATGAAATTATTAAAATAAATTCCTGAAACATTTCTACTCCATTCAAGTACCCAAAGTTTGAGCTGGTATTAAGGCCCAATGTCAATAGTAGAATAATTTATTCCTATACATTTTTTTTAAATGAGTTTATTTATTACAGATATTGATTTCTCTTGAATAAATTTCTCTTTTTTAAAATCTATATCAATTAATTTGAATATTTTTTGTAATTGTACATTTTTATGTAGGATATCCCTATATAATCTACCATTAATTAAATGACACCTCTTTCATTTGGTTAAAACCTATGGAAATTTAATGAAATAATAGCCAAGACAAGTATTGAACGTAGCTTTCGGCGAAGCCAACTCTCTA
Organism: Timema shepardi; assembly: GCA_902151425.1. NCBI lineage: Eukaryota > Metazoa > Arthropoda > Insecta > Phasmatodea > Timematidae > Timema > Timema shepardi. Next base: position 224,528 of record CABFVX010000632.1, read on the forward strand.
AAGATAAATTAGCATGGTTGATTTTACAATGAAGCAAAATTTAGAAGAGTAAAAGTAATTTATTTTTAAATTTTAGACCCACCGCGTCTTAACACCACTCTAGATTAATATTTAAACTACTAAAGGTAACAGTTTAGGCATGAAAATATAAATGAGATGAACTGTAAACTCATTTAAGTAAAGGTAGATAGGGAAACTGTTTAGGAAAATCCTCCCTCGGTAACCTCAGCCTGGATTAGAACGACTACCTCTTCGCCTGTCAGCAAGACTACAACCTGCTTCTCACAACTTAAGAATGTGAGTAATTCCAGGCCTGCGCCATGGTTCGGATTCCACGTTAAATTGTAGGTCCTCCATTTCATCTCAAAGTCACCCTTCCATTACACATTAGCGTAAGTGCGTATAACCCGAATGGGTAGTAAGACGCGGTGCAAATAATAATAATAATAATAATAATAATAATACAACCTGCTTCGGTGGCCGCGTGGTCTAAGGCATTAATCATCCAGTATAATGGTCTGCTTATGATAAGGAGTTCAAGGTTAAAATCTCGGTCGGGTGTACTGGCAGCGGCTTTTCCAAAACAATTTTTCACTCTTCCTCTATGAAAATGAAGGTGCAATTCCTAAAAATATAACTTTATTAATTTCTAAAACCATTAACTCAATTAGTACATAAGCGTAAAAACAAAACAACGAGTATTAAGACTAGGTTCTAAATCAAATTAAAACGCTCTTCTATGATCACAAGTTCTAAGGCGCTACTCCCGCAGTATACTAGATTGCCAATGACAGGAGTATCGGGGTTCGAAACTTGTTTGGGTGTACTGAGGGTTGGTATTTCAAAATGGTTTTCCACTTTCCATCTACATAAATAAAGTATACTTCCTTTAAATATAGATTTGATAATCCTTTAGACCATTAGCATTGCTAATATATGAACATATAGCTCTTACAGGTAGTAAAACATGGTGCTAAAAATATGAGTACATGAGTCTGACATTTAGTCCACACAGCCACCGATTAGTGATATTTTGTAGCTCACTTTTGTAAGACTAAACTTGACTGGAAGCAATTGTAACGAGATAGTGGTCATTTTATAGTAATTCTAGAAACTTGCAATGGATGATTGACTTTTAATTTCTATATAACCTTATCTATTATGTATCCCTTATTCCTTTAATAAGTTGCACCTAAGCATAGAGTGGACTTTAACATTCGTATTACTGGATCCTGGTTTGATTCCTGACTACACGCTATGGTATCTAATGTTAGCGACCCAAAGTATTGACCTACTACCCCAGCTCCCTTCTTTAGTTTTCCCTTTTAATAAGCTTAGAGTCTTGGGTTCAATATTAGACTAGGTCGAAATATCGATTATTGATAAAATTGGAGCTTCCTCCATTTCATTTTGATGAGTTTTGGCGTCCATCAGAATTGATTCTCGTGTATGTTCTATTGTTGAGGGAGTTAATTTATTATAAGTTGACTGAATCATTATAAAAACCATATATGTTGTTCTTAGTGGAAAATTAGTGAAACTTTCTGAAGAATTGTTACGAACTAATTAATTTCTTTTAGTGTTGCTTTTTACTGACAGTTGGGGCTGTCCAAAACATAGTTACTCTGTGGCATTAGAAATTCAAAAGTTCATTGCCGCAGTTACTAAGTACACCACCTATTCCTATATTGAACTAGTTCTATCCAGTCCACCTCATTACACCCTATACATATCTCTAACTAGCTCTATCCAGTCTACCTCTTTACACTATATCCCTATCTTGATATTGCCCAATACAGTCCACCTCATTACTCTTTCCCTATCTTGAGCTAATTCTATCCAGTCCCTCTATTTAAACCCTATCTCTATCTTGAGCTAATTATATCCAGTCCCTCTATTTACGCCCTATCCCTATCTTGAGTTAGTTATATACAGTTCACCTCACTCATTATACCCTATCCCTATCTTGAGCTAGTTATATACAGTCCCTCTTAATACACCCTATCACCCGGAAAACCATTTAGGAAAATCCAACCTCAGTGCACCCGACTGGGATCAAACCCTGATCTCCGAATTTTATTTGTTATTAATTTTAATGCAAACAACTTATCAGATGTACACAGAATTTTGAAATATCAAACACTCCCCAGATACACAGATATCCATTTGGAACCAAATCATTATTGCCATTTAAAAAATATGTCATTAGTAAGCTACCTGAAAAACCATACAGTTCTTTTTTGTATACTTCACACTACGCATATATACATTTTAAACCAAATCAATATAGCAATTTTTTAATTATTTTGAATTTTTAAAAACTTCCCATCATTAAACTACTTTTCAACGAACTTTTGCCCCAAAACAAACTATACAGTACTATATTTCACATCAAACAAATCCTAGATATGTATACTAAGCAAAATGGTTCAAGCAAATTATTGATAAATTTGAATTAAATAAAAATCATTAGTCAGTAAGCTACCCTTAATTTGAGGACTATGATCGAAATAAAAAAAATATTTTGAGGCATAACCCTATTAAATCTAAACATCAAATTTTATTTAAATCCATAAGTTTTGGATCAGTACCCAGGGGCTGACTGGCCGACTTTTAAAATACATTTTTTTCTTTATGTTGACATAAAACTTGAAGATTCACCATAATATTTAGATTATTTTTTTCACAATCACAATAATTTCTCTTGATTTGTAATAGTAAAAAGTGGAATTTACAATTTTGTCTGTCTCCATGTCTGTCCCTGGCCATGGATTCAAAATGGCTTGCTGGATTTTATTAAAATTGTATAAGCTATATAAATTTTATTTTAATTAATGATAATTTATATATGATTTCTTTTTTTAATTCCAAATTTCTCGAAAAAGTCTTTAACGATTATTTTTATAATTTATCTATGCTGAGAGTTTGATCTGAACATGACAGATAAAGTTTAATACTTAAAATTTGACTTAAAAAAAAAGCTTGAATGATTGTACTCAAAAATTGTATTACACTTCTATTTTACACGATCAACAATAATGTATCTATATTTATCTAAAATAGTTTAATATACAGATAGTTAACTGATGAAACATTATATAAAATTTGAACTTTTTGGAAATTAAGCTTGAAGATTGAATTCAAGATGAAAATCTGAGAATAAAATTGGTCATAATAAATAAGAATATATTTTTATTTTTAGAAAAAAATTAAAAATGTAAACAGGGTAGTTTACTAATGAACTATTTATGAAAATTTGAGTTTTACAAAATATATTTGAACAATTTGCTTTAAAATTAATATATAAAATGTGATTATTGTGAATAACAAGATTATGTGTTTATTTTACGAGAAAAACATACTAAGGGTAGCTTACTCAAAACATATTTTTGAAAAGATCCCAAAATACATTTTTGAAAAAATCCCAAAAAACATTTTTTTAAATAATCCCAAAACATATTTTTGAAAATAATCCTTTAATCCATAATTATTCTACTATACAGTATGAGAATGTTTGTGCGATTGTATTGAACCATTTACGTTTCTGAGTTTTCCCCCACACACTACGAATATATGGGTATGATTCCTCTAAATATCATCACCTTAAATCATACTATATTCACGTAAATATACCAATAAACTGGACTGGTGTATACAGGTTGGTCACAGAACCCTTGTCCCAAGAGCATCATAGTTAAAGAGTGGCTAAGGTCAATGATCACTTGAGCAGGAGTATTATTGTCATATCTTAATTGGGCCGCAGTTGTAGCTCGGTTGGAATATGTTCATAGACCAAGAAAACTGTAAAATATAATGGACTTGTTGTGCGACTCTAGTGACCGTTCCGAGACCTCGGCACCCCTACCCCCTTTCCCCCTCGAACCCCACCCCCGCGCTGACCCAAAAACGGGTCACTATCCTCCCCGAGACCCAGTCCACTAGTTCTAAACGCTCTAAGAGATCGCGCCCAGACGAAGGGCTCGATCAAGCCAAATACCTTAATAAATAAAAGGACAAAAAACCTATTCAACTGTAAAAATGTGTAATAATGATGCAGTAATTTAGACAAAATAATTATAAGAGGGTTAAGATGTATATGCTAGTTTAAGTTAAGAAAATAAGACCGAAAAGGAGGGTTGGGCCTACCCTTCTCTCGCTGATACATATTGTACATGTATTGAGATAAGGAAAAAATAAGGAATAAACTCAACAAATTTCATCCCATTAGTCATGTTTTAATTTATTTTAAGATTTTCGCTTTCTTTCCCCGCGCAAGGCATACGCTTCATAAATAGTGAGTATTTTCGTGCGGAGCGGGGGAAAAAGGCGCCCGGTTCGATAATATTCATAATCATAAAAAACATTCTTCATATATAATTCAAAATGAAATTACTCAATACATGTGTGGCTTTGAAGGGAATTCAGTAGGTCAATGGCTAATAAACGTGTCAATATGGTTTGAGCGGCCTTCTTTCAGGTTCTGACGTGTAGTTCACAAACTCTCCATCGAGCGCGCTGCCCAGTGTTGTGTTGTCACGTGCTGTTTGTTTACGTTTTCGTGTTAGTTTTGGTATCAATAAACTGAACGGTGAGTGTTCGTCAGGCGCAAATTTGAAAACCGCCTCTCGCCCTGTCCAGGGGTTGGAAAGGTACGGGACCACCGGCAAACGCCATTTTGACTGGCCTTCCTCCACCCGTAGTCATTTTAGTGGGCCGTACCAGCCCCTAAACACAAAATCCAGTTTTATTTGCAAATGTTTTAGTTACCATTGAAGTCGTCTGTCCAGCTGTACTGTTAAACGTCTGCGTATGTTGTCCCGTCCAAAATACTAACACCCGCCCCACGGGCGGCGGGGGTGGGGGGGGGTTTGAGCCACCAAAACCACCTCCCGGTGTGCGTGGTGCCCGCCACCAGAAACACGACCATCCCGACCGTTGCCAAGCCCAACCAGGTCGGCACCGCCACCATCACTACCATCACAACCATGTCGGCTACAGTTTTCACCACTACCACCACCATCACAACGTGCAACGCTTCCACGGGGTGCATAGTCACTGCCTCCGTGGGGGCCACCACCACCACTGGTTACGCAGTCCCGCCGAGTACCCAGGCCTCCCTTGTCCTGGGTATCAATTCATACAGAAGCTTATACACTCCCACCCAGGACGGGCTCGCGGCCATCCGCCAGAGAGACCAGGCTGCGGCAGTCGCTCTGGGTCTGGAGTCGACCCCAGTTCATGGACCGCTGGGCCCCCCGGTGGCACCCAGGCCCCTCCAAAGTAGTCCCACCTCCGCGGACCACCTAGCCAGCCAAGCCAACCAGCTCCTCGAAGGAGGATGAGTACCGCCCAGGGAAGGAGGACTGGACAGTAATCTCCCAGAGAAGACGTCACCGTGCCTCAGTATGGAGCTCCGAGGCCATGGAGGTGTCTTCCGACTCTATTGGGGCCACATGCCCCTCCTTCAGCAAGACCTCCAGGACCACAGCGGGAGAGCGGAAGGGCCGGGCTGTGGAGCACCGGAGCCCTCCCAAGAAGTCGGTGCCAAAGAGCGGCCACTCCTCCAGCCGGACTGATGGCCTCCCGGCAGCATAATCCGGTTCCGGTACGGGTAAGCCTGCGCCTTCTCTACCGTCTTCACGTGCGGCCCCTCTAGCTGGGGCTCTGCCGCAGAAACCCCAGTGGCAGCGACCCGTGGTGGGTAGGGCCCCCAGGGGGACACAGGCAGTTGCATGTGCCGCCCCCGGGGGTACCAGTGCCTTGACTGCGGGTGCCTCCCATGGTTCGGGTGCGATCCCTAGAGATCCACGGCTCGGCGACAGGGCCAATGCTGTCCCTGAAAGAAGCAGGACCCGAAGAGTCCCGGTGATATTGTGCGAAGTGAACTTCCGTGTGAATCCCCTTCACGGCCACAAAAGCGCTCAGCCGCGGACTCGGAGGTGATATCTGGATCAGATTGTCCTTCAATAGGGTGACATTTTCCGTCTTCACCCTGGATGATAGGACCATTCTTTTGGAGAGGCTCATCTCTCAGGGGTACCAACCCTATACTTTCCCGATGGACAGCGAGAGAGACGGGCGGCTCTTGGTCCGCAGTCTCCCGTTGTGGACCGCCGCGCAGGATATTCACTCGAAGCTCACTGATATGGGATACGCAGTGAGGAGCGTTACACGCTTGGGTGCGCGTGGCGCTGGTCAGGATCAGCCGTAGAAACCGTATCCTTTATTACTTATCACTCTGGTTGGACGTCAGCAGTTATAAGCTCTGAGCAAAGGGACGGTGATCTCGAAAGTGCGTGTCACCTTCGAGTCCTTCCGGAGGAAGAACCTAGCTCAGCAGTGCCATCACCGCCAAGGATTTGGACACCCCTCCGTGTCCGGTTTCAGGAGTGACAAGTGTGTCAAGTGTGGGAGTGAACACACTTCAGCGGCCTGCGAGTGTCTACGCTCGGAACCCGCCAGATGCGCCAATTTCGGGGGCCCTCACCCCATAAATGCCGGCATCTGCAAGGTGCACAAACGGTTCGTCGACTCACGCAAGCACTCGAACCCCGTCGGTGCACCACCGCCATCCAGACCCCAGTATCGCCCGGCACCCCCCCTCGACAACGCTTGGGACTTTCCCCGTCTTCCGGGAGGTAAGGCCGGCGTCTTGGCAGCCTCCCGCCGCCCCCCGAACTTCTGCCCGTGCCCCATCTCACCCTCCAGCAGCAGGGACCGCTGATCTCAGGACCCCGATCCACACTCTCACGGAGATATGGGAGCTTTTCCATTCGCTCCATATCTGTGAGAAACTCCCCTACCTGAGGGAGTGTCTGACACGGTTCG